>CM075511.1:32587843-33135343 GCA_037950675.1 Hypophthalmichthys molitrix | reverse complement strand
TGAAGTGTCCAACATTCAACACAATGTTAATTAAGTGCATCATCCAGGCATCTGAAGTGCACTTTTCTCTTTGTGGAATGTTCAGTGTGAACACACTACTCGCACTATTCATACTACGAAACAGCATAGAGTAGTGCATAAGTACACGATTTGAGACGCACCGTTTGAGAATATGTGTTGATGTTTAAATAGAAACAAGCGTTTGGCCGTGAACGCGCGGGAGCTGCCGCTCTGCTGTCACAGCTCAGTGTCCTGCTAACGCTCCCGTCACCAGGATTCACGCGCGCAGCGGGTCTCAGTCTGTCTGATTACATCTGACTTTCAGATTCACTTTGGCAGAGTTTCATGAACTTCCCAGCGTTTGTAAGGGGAACGTTAGAGCCTCGTCATCAGGCCCGCAACCCAGTTCACGAACTTGTGCACTGTTCTATGCTGTTTCGTGATATAAAAAAAATAAAAATAAAAGTGTTCACACTGAAAATTCCAACAAGAAAAAGTGCACTTCAAATGCTCAGATGGGTCAAGAATTGAGAAACCAACTTTTCCTTGAGCTTTTAATATACAAGTGGTCATCGTACTATAAGAATATCCTGTGAGTTTCAGAACTGAAAACTTCCTTGTTAGTCCAATAAAAGCTTTTATTGTCACCAGACCCAGAGAACGACTCGTCCTGGAATAGATAGGTGAAACTCCGGCTCCGCAGAAGAAAGCAACGCCTACTTCATCATTTTAGCGTTAGCCCCGCCCACTGGTGTGTTAGTGAGATGAGGAGGAGAGAAGAGCGATACAGGACTGAAATAACATTACCTTTCAAAGGATCCTAATGCAGGAATATGGTTATTTATTTTCATCAATGTGAATGTCTCAGTTGAGCTTTATTTATTTGTATTCGGTTCATTTCACTGTGGATTCTTTGGTAAATCAATCGCATTTCGACTTTGCAAACAGACTTTTACGGTATGAACTCGACAGTAATGCAACAACATGTCAGTAACTGTGTTAATTCTAATGCCTGATCTGATATTAATGATTCATGTACAGTCAGATGATCTTTGTCTGTTTGTCAGTAAATCAAACCAGTGACTAAACGCTCAACTTCACTTTGTTTCTCTTAGTAGGATGAAAATAATCTGTTATTTAAACAGTGATTAAATTATATAAAGAAAATGATCAAACAATCGCTGGAGCTGTCAATCAGAGTTTATCAGTGACTGAGTTCTGGACTCGCGGCAAAACTCCCGTTTTATTCAACGAATCTCTTAGTTACATCGCGTTTGCACTGTTAGTTATGATGAAAGCATTCGTTAGTGTGCAGAAATTGAGTTGGAATGACGAGATCACTGCTTTCATGAGCTCAACAACATGTCTGTGATCGACTACAATGATCATCACTGCAACCTTTCATGCCACGATCTAAATGTAATGCAGCACTTTTCACGATTAGTTAACCTTGAGAGCTGTAATAGTAAAAACTTGCTAAAGGTTTTCGAGAGAGTAATACTTGGCTATTTCAAATGCAAAGATGTCAGCCAATCACAGCAGTGGGCGTTTACACTGAAGTCTCACACAGACACGCCCCTTAAAACAGAGTGTTCAAATCAGAGGATAAAATCAGGGTAGAAAAAATGCCTTTTATTTCTAAATTATGACAATTTTTTATGTAAAAAGCATGCTAACATTATAAGTGCACCCCAGGAAACATTATAAAACGATAAAACAACGCAGTTCATGACCCCTTTAATTAACCAAAACAACAAAGGGTTGAACTTTGGACACTTCATGCACTCTGGGTTAGTGTATACTACATAGTGCACAGAATAAGTGCACAGTGCAGGTGTTCTCAACTCTCTCTTTCCTGAGCTCCAGCCCTGATCAAACACACCTGAACAAGTCAATCAAGGTCTTCAGGATCACTAGAAAGTCACAGGCAGGTGAGTTTGATCCGGGTCGGAGCTGAACTCGAGGGCCAGAGATGAGAAGAAGCGTTGGTATAACAGCTCTAGAGCTGCTGTACAGCCAAAATTATGTTCCTGTTATCACTGTAAAGCTGCTTTGAAACGATCTACATTGTAAAATGTGCTATATAAATAAAGGTGACTTAACATAGTGTATAGTGTGTCATTTGAGACACGGCGGTTACAGTTATTCATGCTAATTTTGTGCTGTTTCTGAGGTATTTTTACACTTGGCAGACGCATGTTGATGTTGAATGAAGCTGCAGGCCGCACACACACACACACACACACACACACACTGAACAGTCCTGTGACTTCACAAACAGAGAGCTGTGCCATCGCCATGGCAACACTCATCTCACTATTAACCCCATAATAGCCGCAGGAGGTGTTGATAGAACAGGGTGATAGTGATTGCAGATGATAGTTTCTCAGTACTTTTATCCATTTGTACCATGATTCTCTTTGTTGATCATATTCATGTTTCGTGATATTGAAAGGAATAACCCAACCCAACATAATGTTTATATATTATATGGAAAAAAATCTGTAAAGATTCTTATTACACGGCTCTCCGAAATGCTTGATTCTGATTGGTCAGTTGCGGCATTCCGGGTCAGTTATTCGTCGATGACTGTTGTCAATAGCAACACTGTACTCCAGGTATTTGAGACACTTTTTTCATGTCTCTCGTATCACACTCCCTCAGTTATCGACTGTATTTACTGTAAGATGAACCCAGACTTCAGTTTTAATAGGCCTACGGAAATATTGTTCAAGCGTTCGTCTTGTTGCTAGATAAAAAATTTAAAAAATATAAATTTGTGTCATTAATTACTCGCCCTCATGTCGTTCCACACCCGTAAAACAAAACAAAACAAAAATAAGGACTTTATTCAACAATCTCTTCTCTTCTGTGTCATTCTCATACGTTGTTTACGTCCAGCGCTTCCAGGTTCTACGTCAGAACGGCGACTCATTATTGGCCGGCTCCTGCGTCAGCGTCACACGCATGCGTCATGCTGATCACGTGATCAGCTCTGGCCAATACTGAGCCGGCGTTCAGACGTAAACATGGAAGCTTCACTGTGTTACTGCGTCACCTGCGTAAGATAATCACAGAGAAGAGAAGAGATTGTTAAATAAAGTCGTTATTTTTGTTTTGTTTTTATTGTCTTGTTATTCTTGTCTCTTCATAACATTAAGGTTGAACCACTGCAGTCACATGACTGTTTTAATGATGTCTTTAGTACCTTTCTGGACCTTGAAAGTGTTGATTATATTGGTGTCTATGGACGAGTCATAAACCTCTCGGATTTCGTCAAAAATATCTTAATTTGTGTTCTGAAGATGAACGAAGGTCTTAAGGGTGTGGAACGACATGAGGGGGAGTAATTAATGACAGAAATTCATTTTAAAATGTTTTTTCTCAGATAAAAATTTGATGTCCCTGTTTGTAAATGCAAAATAAACCCCTTAAGATTGGTACAAGACTTTATTTTGCAGTAACAACAGCATGTGATTTGTGAAGACATGAGGAGAGTTTCATTTCTACATGAACTATTGTTAAAAACATACTGTGGTTTTGCAGTCATAGTGTCAGAAATCCTGTTATATTTTAATGGCAGAGCAGAGAGTGTAGTGAAGCGAGCGAGAGACAGATGGAGACGTGTGTGAGACACTCGGAGCAGATTGAGGCTCCGTCAGACGCGTCCCGTGGGCTTCTGCTCCCGCTGACTCTCACCGGCACACGCGTCCGTCGCTCCAGCGTTTCCCAGTCTCATTGTGGCCGCTCGTTTCCTGCGTTTGATGTGAGCGGCTCTTCATTAATAATTCACGCGACCCTCCTGATTCTCTCCAGGGGAAGTTCTGTCACTCGATAGAAACCTGAGGAGCACAAACAACCCCAGCGCTCGGCTGGAAATGACTCCCGTCACGGCCGTCACAGGAATAAAGTCTTAACTCTTTCATTCCATGCGTTAGATGCTGATGCGTTGGGTCTGGAGAGTGAACACACACGCATGTGCGGGCGATTACATGACGAGTGCGAAACGGGAATATTTCAGCTGCCGAATCTAGATTTCATAAGCGTGGCATCCCTCGATGGCGGAGCAGAATTAGGACAGATGTGGATGAAGGTCATTCTCCTCCCTCAGCGCTTTAAGAGAGCGCTGGAATTGGACGTGAGTGTGGTTTGTTGACAGATGACGAGTCTTTTGAGGAAAGACATATTTAACCGAGTCGGGAGGGAACAGAAACTAGAATGGGCCGTGCTTTCATCTCCAGGTCTCTAGGTCGGTGAAATGGGGGCGAATTGCTGACATCAGGGCTTCAGCTTGAGTTTGAGGTGTTTCTCAGCTCTTGTGCTTGAAGAGATGTTGGTTCTGTGTGCGAGAGGTTTGATTTCTCAGTGTTTATGAGTGACGATCATTTGAGTGCTCAAAGTAGCCCCAATCTCTCTTCTTTCTTGACTGCGACTCTTAAAGTAAATGTGTGAAGCGGGTCCAGCTCCACTGACGGCCGGCGGGAATGTAACCTACTGTTAGTTTGGAAGTAAGAAGAAACTGCGCTGTCACATGTATCTCGCTCACACACACGAGTCAATCGAATGGCTCACAGGTAAACGGATCCAGAGTTCTGACTGTTATCTCTCGCTGTTTGGTATCGATACATTCGTCTTTTAATGGACTATTCTAACTCATATGCTTCATTAGGTTAAGACAGAATAGAAAGACGAGATACCGAAGACACGCCAAATATCATCTCAACTTTTAATGCCCTCTGTTTGCACACGAGCCCAGGTGATAAAGACGTGGCATATCATCTGAGGTGGGAACGCAGCTTAGCGTCAAACACAGTCGGGCGTCTTGGCGAAGAGTCTCGCCTCGCCCCGGCCGCTGTGCCAAAGGATCTGAGATGTGTTTTAATCCAGGCTTTTGTGTCTCGGCCAGCAGGGGGACAGCAGATGTCCTTCCTCTAAGTAGGTCGGGCTTTGTGCGGGGCGGCCTGAACCATCTGGCCGTGTCATGTCGATGTCAGCCGCTTGAAAATATGATTTTCTAGAAGGTGACCTTTGAGATGACGGCCCTGTGGTGAAGATGCTAAACCGGTTTGAGGAACTGATGTTTGCTTTTGTTTTCTGTGTTGGTAAAGAACTCTGCTTGTCTTAACCACCTGAAACCAGTGCATGAAAGTACTAAACCTGAACTGAGGGAAAACCAGCACGAGAGACGCTCTCAGATCACACGCACGCTCGAATGTTTCGAAATCAAAGTGTTTGACACAATTCATCTTTGGTGCTTTCTTTAATTACACCGCTCCCTGGAGATCGAGCGGGGTAGTTAACCAGTCAAATAAGCAGTAAAGCAATTATTGGGTCAGAATGAATACAATTCTGACATCTTTAATCACTAGGGGAGTCTGTGCCTGGAGAAAAACAGGATATTCGACTCTCTCTGAGGACGCAGAAGCTGAGTGAGATGAAATCATGTTGCATTGGCTTTTTAACACTAAAGTGAAGCTTGTGGATCATCTGAGATCGTCTCTGATCTTCCTGAACCTTTAACCTCAGGCTGTGGTTTTACTCTCCTGCGGTTGGCCTGACTCATTCTAACATGGTTGAGCTTTAGTTTGGTGTTTAATCCATGTGCTTATTCATGTTATTCTCTCACATGATATCATCTGCTTCGTGATAACGTTCTAGATCAGAGATTCTCAACTGGTGGATCACGGCCCAAACATGTGTCTGTTTTTCCCCTGCTGTGCATGACCCATCAGGACAGGCAATGTGGTTGTTGAGGTCAAAGACATGAATGGGTTGAGATGCCCTGATCCTCAAAAACCATCAACTAAACCACAAAATATCAAAGAAAATATGAAACACTGCAGTGAACCGGTTGAGAGGCTCTGATCTTGAGGGTTCTGCTTCGTACAAGTTCCTCATGTGTTTTTTGTGTTTTGCAGCTTCAGAGCGAGCTGGACCAGGAGTATCAGGACAAGTTTCGGAGGCTCCCGGTGGAAATCCAAGAATTCGTGCAGGATTCTGCTGCTTGTAAAGGCAAGCTAATCAACAGCAGTGACTGTCTTTCCACCGCGACGGAAGCGAACGTGGAGTTGGAATCTTCAGAGAAAGTGTTCAACATGACTCTCTGAGTTTGTGTTTGTACTTCATACGCCCTTGAGTTTTCCCTGATTTAATGTGCACCTTTTAGTATGACGACTGGATGACTTACTTGAACAATGTTAAAAATAATTTTCCTTTTTTTTTCTTACTTTTAAAACTTAGTTTTCACAAGAACTTGCTGCTTAAGTGGGTTTAAATATGCGTATATGTTTAGACGGACTCTCATGTATGTTTAGATGAGTCTTAATGACTTTTGAGCAGTCATTTAATATGAAATGTAGACTACTTAAGCGGACTACTTAGGTCACATATGTTATCATGGACGTTCATCCCAGACGTGGCTGCTATATATATACATTTACACACACATATGGGTCATTCTACAGAACTGGTGCTGTCCCACAACTATTTAAAAAGCATTTAATTTTTCAAATTTTAGATGTTTACTAAGATCCTTCTATTATTTATTGAATCCCACAATAATATTTAAAATATCAGTAAGAGTAATGTATATAAAATCATCATTTATTGGGTACTTTAAGTTGGGAGGTGTCTGTCCCAAACCCTGACCCCTAAACTTCAACTTAATATGATATTGAAATCATTTTTGCAATTTTTTCCATTGTTGTTTTTAAAAATATATTTTTGATTTTTTTTAAGTTAAAAAATATATATCTATTTTATATTTTATTTTTAAATCATGAAACTTTTTGTAAAAAAACAAAAAAGTGTCCCTCATGTTCATGTCACTACCGGAACAGTGTGTGTTTGAGTTCATTGTCTGAGACTGATTTTAACACACTTCTACATTTCTGATCAGGAAATATCCCAGTGTTCCTCCCTCTCACAGCCTCTCTTTCACAGTAGATAGATCCATCATTCTGAGTTAAATGTGTTCAAAAGTCTGAGAATCTGTGTGGAACTTTCAGGAACGTCACTAACAAACACCTTTTTCTGCAATTAAGCAAACTTTTTTGGCTGTTATTCCATAAAATTTAGTGTTTATGTGTGTTCAACTGTTCAGAACTGTGCTAGCTAACCATGCGCTGATTAGCATCTTTGAGGCTCAAAAGTGTTGAAAATTGTCACTACTGAATCTTCACCACATGTTTCGGTCGTGACTGTTTCGGTAGTGACATCATTGTTTTGGTAGTGACAAAAGGGAACATATAATCATTTATTTGGGGGAAATAAATAAAATTTTAGCAAATCATTAGTGTTTTAATATGTTTTAGTATGTGACTTAAAATTGTGTCGTGATGTGGTCACTACCGACACTTAAAATAAAGTATATTGAATGATCAACTAAGATGTTATTATAGTGTTTGGTTCAATGTTTATTCAAACTAATGAATCCTTCACTTTGAAATCAGTTTGATAAACTTTACACCTTTTACAAAGAAAGATTGGATTCAAAATACAACAAATCTCATAAATTACACTTGAAATATTGTTAAAATTGTAATTATTATTGATTTACCTGTGAAAACTGTTTTAAAAAATAGCAAAAAATATATTTCTAAGGTAGATGTAAACAAAATCTTAATAGGTCAATGTGACCCTTCTTATTAAATGATTTATTATTGTGTTTCAGTAGTGACAAATTTGAGGATAGGAAAAATATTCCAAAACTTTCTGAAAATACAATATGAGAATTAACTGCACAATTACTAGAAATGTGTAGCTTGATTATTATACAATTTGCATACATACAAAATTTGTGTAAAAAGACATTTCCAACTCTGACTTTGAACCAGTTCTGTAGAATGATCCATATATATACACACAACAGCACATGGACATTAAAACAAAGTCATCAAGTGATTCATTTGCATGTTATTGTACAAAAATGTGATGTGGAGGGAAAACATTCATTTACAACATTTATGCATTTGGCAGACACTTTTATCCAAAGCGACTGCGTTCAAGTTATACATTCTGCAAGTTTATGCATTCCCTGGGAATCAAACCTGTGACCCTGGCGTTGCGAGCGCCACGATCTACTGCTTGAGTCACAGGAATGCTGTTTGATATGAAGATTCATAGAGTCATTTAAGATGTTTAATAAAGATTTTTATGTGCCACATAGAGGAATATCTGACCACAAAGATACTGTTTATGACCCTTCTGTCTGACCGAGTCACGCCTGGACCAAAGCTGTTTCAAACGAAGAACTTGATGTGAATGTTTACCGGTTGAAGAAGTGAACATTTGTGCGTGAACTGGTTCTTTTATCAATATTTACGAAGCTCCTTGACGTGTCTGATATTATCCAGCACTTGTCAAAACAACACCAGTGCCACGAACTGTACTGACCGCGTCTCAGAGAGATGTTTGCCGTGATGTGAGAGTCCTGTGCCTTCGAACACATTCACCACCTCTAATGCAGCATGTAAATTTGTCATTTTAATATAACAATGAGCTTCTCTTTTGTCTGTTGGTGTCTAGTGCACTACTGAGTAAAGCTTGTGACTAGCAGTATTTCAGAGAAATGTTACATGCTTAGAAAAGTTTCTCCATGTTGAAGTTTCTGTACGTGAAGCTCCTTCACAAATGCCTGTGGATGAAATAAACGCTGCTTCTGTCTGAACGTGTCGCTGTGTCGTACTTTCTCATGTGTCGATGAATTTTGCTGTCTAGTAACTTTAGTTTTTGAAGGTCAGTTTCATCCCTGACGAGTTCTGCAAGGGATCTTGGGAGTTCTGCTGCACGTTCTGTTCTGATCGTTTAATGGTGTATAAATCTGCTGTGGTTTAATGTGCTGAGGATGCTGGGAAATAGTCTCATTAACAGTAAATAATGGAGCTCTATTTCAGTGTGTCATGAACAGATATCATCGTCTCTTCAGACCGTTTTTATGTCCATGAGGAGAAACAGAGAGAGTCCAGAGAACTGATGATCCGAACTGACCGATCCATGACTGAAGAGAGTCGTCTGGATCCTGAACGAGCCGATCGAGAAACACCAGAGACTGACAGAAACACTCAGACTGTGTGTGTGTGTGTGTGTGTCCGCTGTGGCCAGTTTCCCCATCATCCCCGTAGCAACAGTTTCCACAGCATGTTTTATGTCCAGATGCCCAGCGCTCACTAAAGCACATGTGAACCAATGCAGGAATTCAGCTGGAAATGTAATCAACATAAAAATAATCATGCAGAATCATGCTCTCTATCATCTTTGAGTTTTTCAGATGTTTCTTAAGAAGCACACACACACACACACACACAGGTTTGTTTTGCTATCTTAGTGAGAACATTGCTGAGACTTCCATTGATTTTTTATCAGATCAATGATATTTTCTATCACCTGACCCAAACCTGCCCATCACAGAAACATGTGACCATCACTAGATCTGAATAAAAACCTCTTTTGGCTGATTTATATAAAATAGTGAGGAGCAGTCAATGTCTCACTAGTGGGTTGTGAAAGTATTCCACAATATAAGTGAGGACACTTGGTCCTTGCAAGTATAGTCAAAACAAGTACACACACACACACACACACACACACACACACACACACACACTTCAGTACTTGAATGACACAAAGGGTTTATGAGCTTCTCATTATATAATTCTCCATCATCTGCAGCTGTGTGTGTGTGTGTGTGTGTGTGTGTGTTTATCATCATGATGATGACTTTATGAAAACATGTAAATGAGCTGCAGGTCTGTGGTCATAAAGGTCCAGCAAACAGGAAGTGATGTAATGACCTACTGTGGATGGAAGCGTTTAATGCAAACAGCACTGATGATTCCATCTGTCAGATAATGGCGCTGATGGTCATTGGACGCTGACAGGTCAGTGGGAGGAGTTATGTAAATATTCACTGTACTGTACAGTTTATCTATATGAGAAGTAAATGATATCAATAAAACTGGCAGCTCGAATTCAAAGTTACTGAATGATCAGACTGATTCATGCAGAAAAGAGTTTCTTCTGATGCATTAATTAAACACTGACACTTAAACACCCACAATTTACTAATTACTTCTGCAGCAAAACAAACAAACAAACAAACAACCTCCAGAGATTCAGATAGATAGACACTGTTGGAGGGAGAGTGAGTGAGTAAGAGAGAGAGAGAGAGAGAGAGAGAGGGAGGGAATCAGGAGGGTGAGACACTTCTTCTTCTTCTTCATCATCTTCATCTTCATCTCGTCCTCCTGCAGGATCTCCTCGCGGACACTGATGATGCGGTGATGATGTGAGTCTGACCGCAGCTCTGATGCTCAGATGCATGTCCGGCTGCACTGAGGGTTTCCTGCAGATCCTCCATCATCCGCCCGTTCGCCAGCGGAGGGAATTCGGTCTTTTCCCGGGAATGTTGCGGGCGTTTGCTGATGTGTGATGACGGTAAGAGATGAGCGCGTCGCGCGCGTCACAAGCGGCTCGTGCGCGTGTTATTGAGCTGTAGGGCAGGGCGCGCGCGCGTGTGTGTGTGTTTTCGTGTGTTAATGTGTGAGGAGAATCAAAGTGAACTGCTGTTAGCTCTCAGGCTAGCTGGCTAACGCTGCTGCACGAGATCGGCTCGCGACAGCGTCTGTGAATGCAGCTGTGCGCGTTTCTCAAACATCTTCCGTCATGTGTGCGCCGTGTGAACGGTAAGGACGCGTGTGTTCACAACTAAGTTGCTTGTTGACATGTGACTGTAAATGCGTGTGTTAGCAAATGTTTATCTTCAGACCAGCTCACAACTAATACTGAGAATTACGTAATGCATACTGAATGAAATCTATGGGATCTTGTGCGTGCAGGGCCTGTCAGTGTGTGTGTGTGTGTGTGTGTGTGTGCAGTTACTGCAGAACGATAGAGCATCCGTGCATCATATCTGTATGCAACCTATAGTGTGTGTGTGTGTGTGTGTGTGTGTGTGTGTGTGTGAGTGAGATAAGATCTCGTATGAACTGAGCCAGTGTCATAAATTCACTTCTGATAAGAGGCATTATTTTTCTCCCAGGTTTTTCTCCCAACTATAAAAAAGGACAAAGTGTGTCTGTAATAATGCACAAGATTTCATAACACAGCAGATATTCAGAAACATTGTAATATCTGGGACATTTTGATCCCTGATTAATGTCTGATCCTCTATATATTCAGTGAACGTGTATTTTGTGTGGTTTTGTGTATACGGTTCATCATGTTTGCTCCTTAAAACATTTGATATCAGTGTAATTTTGTTTTTGAGTATGTGTTGAGTTTTCAATACGCACGTTTCTGGGTCAAAGACATTTAGATCAATAGAAATGTACAAAAGTGATTTTATATACATAGAAAGCACATTAAATGCAAGTAAAATGTCTACTTTTAAGGTTTCAAATAAGTTTTGGGAGAATAAAATGTCAAAATGTGGGTGAAATAATGTTCCATTGTCATTCAGTGTAACACTTGTTAACAATTATTATGTAACCCTTATTCTAACCTGTACGTATTAAAATATATAAAAGAATAAGTGAGCATACTAAATTTTATTGCAAAAAATCTTGCTGACGAATGGGCAAAACCTAGAATAGTGGCAAAGTTTAAAAATGTAAAATTACAAGTAATTAGTCTTTAATATGGCATAAATAGATTTTTGTTGTAAAAATCCTTGACAAGATTGTTACACTGAATGATATTGTAGTGGGTGTCTTCTGTAAATCATGGTAAAAATGTTGATATTTAATTTTTGCTCAGAAAACAAACAAACAAATGAATCAGGAGCCGTTCTGATGTACTGAAAAACAACAACAATTCAAAGCTGTTACACTTATTGATTTGATGCTTGAAAACCCTTTTTCGTCTTTGACCCATATTCAAGATGCAAAACCTGAAAATAAGCTTCCAATATCTTTTTGTGCCTTTTTGAGATTTACAGTCACAATTTGATATGTATGTTTACAGCCTTGCTGTGTCCTAAATTTAAATATTTTCCTAAATATATACCAATAATGTTAAAATCAGTGCAAAAGCAGTGAAATCCAGATCCAAACTGAAGATCTGTGAAGTTTTGTGTTTTAAGTGACTTTACTAGAAAACAAACTAGTTTCTGGTGTAATTTGCATATAGCACTAAGACTAGTTTTTCAAGTTAGACATCAGTTTGTTTTTCTTTAAGACTGTTTATAACTTTTTTTAAATCAGTTACATAAAAACGTAGATTGGCCTAATGTGATCGTGAAGACTGACTGCTGTGGGTCAGAGCGGACCTGGAGACTGGCCCCTGATCAAGGGTGTTTTGTAGCATGTAAAGCTGTCAGATTGAGGTCCAGAGCTCGTGTGTTTTATCACGGTTGATCGGAGCATCTGTTCTGACACGTGAACACGTCACACCTGCTCTCTGTGCCACCTGTTCATGTGAACACATGTTTATTCAGTCATCAGCAGGATTGTGTGTCTGCAGAGCCGTGTTCTTCTGTGGGACGCTGCGTGTTTCTGCAGGTGGTTGAAGGCAGGGAACAGTTAGATGTTCAGATCTTTGGCTGGTGAGTGTCAGCTGTGGATGTGTCCGAGGTGTTTGGGACGCTCCTGTTTCGAGTTCAGGTCAGTGCGGTCTCATTCAGACAGGTTTAGGGTTATTCAGACGGTCTGAACTCTGCTGATGTCGCAGGATCATGTTTTGTTGCTGTTATTGTGTGATTAGAGTCACTGATTCCTCTGTGATGTATGTCCTGAAATGAAACGCACGTGTTGGTGTTCGTCTCTGTCAGCGCAGGGTTTGACTGAGCAGATCGAGGTTCTTTCCAGTCGTTTTCTATAGCAGCTTTTTAAAAGCACTAAACCGTTTACTATGTCTGTCATCAGTGAAAATAATCATCATCCACAGATATCCGTATCTGCCCATGAACAAACTCTCCGTGATCCTGAAGAACTCGAGTCGCTCCAGGAGAGTTTGATCAGGACTGCTTTTTTAAATCGATGATGGTCATTTTGATGAACCGATATCAACATTATTGTCATAAACTGTAGTCAGTGGCAGATGCTCCTGTTTTGTCTTTTGAACAGACGTGTGAAAATTATTTTCAAAAAAAGTTATTTTTTTCCCATCTTTCCCTGTGAAAAGCCCTGTGTCGTTGTTGTTCTCGTGTGTGTGTGCTGTAGGAAAGATGCACTATTATTTTTTAATTAGGCAGATGCAAACACAATGAGTCACAGGCTTCGGGCTGTTGTTGTTAAAGCGCCGCGTTCACTGGCTGTCAGTCGCATGTTTTCTTTGCTTCGTCTCTGCCGTCGCTCATCTCCAGTCACACATTCAGGTGCTTTTATTTTGGTTTCAATCGTCTCTCTGTTTGTTTTCACAGGAACCGAGATGTCACCCGCACCTTAAATCACTTTCCACACAGCTGGTGAGTTTGTGCTCGATTTTTTCATCTTCATCTGGTTTATTAACTTTGAGTTTCCATTAAAACAGTTTTGTTGTAGTATGTTGGTTTAGCCGGTAGTGTCGTGGTTGAACCAGGGGTGGATATGAGCCAAAGCTGATTTTATTTCACAATATAGTTATTTTGTGTTATTTTATATCACTTCTGTTATTAAAAATAAGAAAAAAGAAGCAAATTAAAAACAATAAGACAAATACAATATAACAAAAATTTAGTTTTTTGGGTACAACAGGTTTTTTTAACGTAGTTAGAATTAGTACAGAAATGTAATAATTAAATGTAAAAATAAAATGTTGCATAGTCTTCACTGGATGAATTAAATATAAATGGATTCATATTTAAGCTAACAAAAAGTCATTTATTTTCTCTTGTTTGACGCAGAGCAGCAGGTTTATGAGGCTGCTGTCACTTTAAGAGCAAACGCACAGATCCAGTGTACTGACACACATCCGGTTTACACCCAACTGTTTACTTTCACTGGAGACAGAACCGGCTGTGTTTACATGAATACTGCACACATGGGCATTTTTACATGATTGCGATCACATGCTGACAGACGTTTCTAGACTTTCTGTCGCTCTTACGCTGTGTGTCAGTCAGTTCTTTCTCACTGTTTATTGTGCTTAATAACACTTACGCATCGATCACATCTCACTCTTTATGTTCTCGCGTTTCATCACTCTGAAGCGTCAAAAGTGCTATTTACATACCGTGATATACACAATATAGCCAAATCCCCAACAATAGACATTTCATATATATAAAAAACGCCACATTTAAGACAAAAAGATAGAAAAATAACTCCAGAGAGGAGCGTTCTGATACATATACGCACTAAATTCATTATATTTTTACTCAACCTGCTCTTCAGTATTTAATGTGTGTTTGAATACTACGTTTCTATGACAGCCACAGTTTAAAAGTTTATATTACAACAACAAATTGGAGTAGAACCATCATTAAAAAGTATCATATGAAACTGACAATTTAAATGTTTTAAACGCTCAGTTTATTATGTATGAAAATAAGCAGCAGTAAACATGTATTATTACAGTAATGCTCTGACTGTATACTTTACAGCATTAGTTCTACATTTTCTTGAGAAAATTAACATGAAATATTTCCAAATGAATCACTGTTGGATGGAATGGAGAGCTTGTATGATCACATGTGCTCACTGAACACGGTCAACCCTTTCACCATTAATGACACCCGCGCTGGATGGAGATGAAGGTGCGCGTCCTGAAGCGATTATTGCGGCGTGAACAGAGATTACGGCCCCCCCGCCAGCCCGAGATCTCCCATCATGCCGTGCTCCTGCGAGCGTCTCTGTAGAACAGTCAGCTGAAGCATCAGGGTTCCTGGACGACGTGCTGACGGCTAAAAATAGCGCAGAACAGAGAACTATTACTGCACCTTCTAATTGCAGCCCCTGTGAAAGGCGTTCAGTCACGGCACTGCTGGGAGACACGCGTGCGGACGCAATTTGCACTTCCAATTAAACTGTCGACCTTTGTGCTATAACTCAGAACGTGACTTCTGAGCGCTGCGGCGTCTATTATTACCCGTGTTAGCCGAGGACGCGTGAAGACGCCATGAAGACTGGTTACCTCACTAGCGTGTGATGTATCGGCGGGTCACATGACCGCGTCAGGAGATTAGATGAGTGAATAGTACACATACTACACCTACTAGAAACACAGCAGTCTGTGTGTTTACTCTCAGGATTTACACCTTTCACAAATACACACAGTTTCAAAGCAGCTTTACAGAAAATCAGGATTTATAATATCTTAATAATATAATATCTGTTTCATTTTGTGACAGTATAAAAATGTTTTAATTCTGTTATCTCGTGTAGTTTAGCTGATGGTTTTTGAGGATCAGGGCGTCACACAAACTGTCCATGATACAATACTGTAGAGTTTGACCGGACACATGACCTTTGACCTCGACAACCACTGATACGGGAAGTGTTTCCTCTCCCTTTTAAAACCAATCGGTCTGGTAATGTTGCTATCCGTTGTTATCTGGTTAGTTGTATTGACCCTGTTGTCCTGATCAGACCTGATTGAGAAGCGCTGACGATGTATCCCATGATGCCATGCGTCTCCCAGCTCCTGACCTGTGATTGACACGCGATGAAGCTCACGCTGCGCTTCCTTCAGGAGCTCGATGAAGGTCTCAGCATCGCTTTATTTACATTGATTTACACAATCAATATTGTTCTGGAATCTTCTGGAAGCGCGTCCATCTTCCTGAAAGACTCTTTCCCAGTCATCCCAAACTCATTCCTCCGGTCGGCGTTGAAGGTGTTTGTGTGTTTCCGGTGATGATCTGGGATTATCGGCTGCTTTAATCAAGGGAATATTTGTCGCCTCGTCTGATGTTACCTGAAATAACGCCGCTTAAAGTCTAAAAATAAGCGTCACTCATTACGTGCATCTGCCAGACTGAAGCAGCAGAACAGAGGCTTTATCAGGAGATTTAACCGGATCATTTGTGTTTTATAACGCTTTATTTTAATCTCCGACAGATTGATAAAACAGAGGAGATTGGCTTCTGCTTCAGAACATTTACTGTAAAGCCTGTCGTACATTACAGGAGATCTTTATATTAAGAGTTTGCCATTATTTTGACTGTTTTATGTAAATGATCTCTGTTATGATTGGCTCTGTATGTAGGTGTGGGCGGGTCATATGTTAATGAGATGTTGTTTAGTCATTGCAGTATGTCACATGTTAGTTCATGGAACCGTCTGATTGAGCTCCCTCATTTTTTATCTAATTATTTTTGATCATTTACACAAAATGATGCTCATTTAAAATGCAGAATAACCGTCTTTATTCCTGAACTCTGAATCAGACATGAGATTATTGGTGTTTGGTCATGTGACCGCAGGTCTCCATAGTTACAGATGTTTCACACACTGTCACCATGTGTCTTCCTGTTTTCCAGAAAGTGAGCGCTGTCCTCAGCTGATCAGTTTTCCTGCTCTTCGCCTTCAGCCTCGGCCTGGTAAGACTGAGTTAAACTGAATTAAGCCTGACTGTAATGAGCAGCGTCTGATCTACGGCAGGAGTGCTTTATTAGCGCTGTGTCTGTCTTCTGTCAAGATCACTAGTGTTGGTAAACAGCCAATCAGACGACAGAACCGCAAAAGATGATGTTGTGAAGATTGTTGGGCATCAAACCAATGACTTTCATTACATGACAAAAAAAGCACAGGCATTTCTCTAAATATCCTCTATTGTGTTGCACAGAAGAAACTCAGACAGGTTTGACCGACATGAAGGAGAGTAAATGATGACAGAATGTGAGAACTATCTTTTTAATTTAAAATTTTAAATAAATGTGAATAAATACATTTAATGATGGTGATGGTGTGCATGAATCGAGTGCTCACTATGTAGGGGACGTCCGTGTCACACGCGAGTTGCTCCTCACAGTATCCATAGAGTTTAACACTGTATCCCACAATGCAGTGCGCTTGACTTGATCTTCCATTTCCAGTGTGATCAGTGAACCGGAAGTGATTCTCCTCCTCGACACGTTGCGTGATCGACAAAATGTTTTTTTTTTTAACAAAATGGTATTAAAAATGATGCGTTTCCACAGTTATCAACATCACAAATTAATATTTTCATTTTTAAAAATTGTTATATACAATTATTGTGTTATGTTACATTGGCAGTAAATTACAAAAAGCGAATTAAGAGGGTGTTTCTAATACAACGGCTGAGGGAGTGACGGCAAATTTGACATCTTTCTGTCTTCTGACCAACATAATCAATCTCTCTATATTTTCCTTCTTTTGGAAAGTCACAGAAACTCTGTCATGAATATCTTCTTTTGTTTTTTGAGCAAATGGGAATACAAAACATATATTTGCCGTCGTGATGTAATGAGGTCATGTGACGGTGTCTCATGTTTCTTGTGTTGTTTTTTGTCCGTGTTCAGTATTCAGTCAGTCAGACTCAGGAGCATTCAGGAAACATTATGGGAATGTTACTTTTGAACGTTGTGAATCAAGTAGAAACATTTCAAAAACTTAAACGCTCCATGAATGATGTATAAATAATAACTTTTGTGAACATTATTAAAGACCAGATAACTTTAAATGAACATTCCATTTGCGTTTGTTCATAACTTTGACCCAGCGTTCCCCGTCAGCTGGGTGTGTGTGTGCGAGCGCAGGGTTTTATGGGTAACGGCACCGGTCGCAGCGCTGCTGTTTACCCGCGAGTCCAAATGAAGGTTAATCGCTGCTCTTTGGGGATTGGCTTTGTTTTGATTGAGATGCTCTTCTGGGAAGACGGAGCCTCCAGTGAATCGCGCTCTATAAATACACACGTGCAGAAAGTCATCGGGCCGAACGCGGCCTATTAAGGGCTGGCGATCCCGGGAATAGCGTTACCATGGAGACGTGTGTGTCACCGCGAGCAACATCTGTATGTGCTGTTTGAAGGTTTCACTGGCCATTCAGATGAAAGACGGTCAATGAAGCGCTTTACGTGTTGACCTGAAGTGACCTTGACCGTGTCCTCCACTAAACGCTCTTATATCATCTTTCCAGATATTCATTGTGCCATATCAGTGCAGCTCCTCTGGCAGTTATTTACCCATGATCCTCTGTCTTTCTGTAAAAGGCAGTGTTCTATTTCTGTGGCTCTGGAAAATATTCCGTCTTTCTGCTCTCTTGCCTTATCTGCTGGGCTTTAGAGGACAGAATCCTTACTTTGCCGTTCCTGTTAGGTACATATTTGGTCAGAGATAATAGCAGGGAATTATGGAGCGTCTCCCTCTCGTTCCCAAGCCGGAAACAGCGGCCGGACCTGCAGCGGCCCGTAGATGCTATTATTAGCGTCCGCGGCCTGATGCGTCTCGTTCATCTTCCACACGTCTGATTATCTGTGCTGTTGGTGCGGTTTGGGCAACTGCTGGAGGAACGGCCTTTCTGTCTCTCTCTCTCTCTCTCTTTGTGTCTGTGAGTTTGACCATGTTTGGTCAAATGTGCCGTGGCAGAACCTGGTGATCCGCGTCCATCCTGTGATTCTGCACACAGTCCTCTCATCTGTGTGAAGATGATGTAAACTGGTCAATGTTATAATTAAACTGATTTTTAAATTGCCCCTATTGTGCTATTTTAAAGGGTCCTACAACAGGTTTACATTCATCCAAGGTCAAAAATCACTTTAATGTTCTCATAATATCCACTGCAGCATCAGCTCTTTTCTCTCAGTGTCTGAAACGCTTCGATCAAAGATTCGGTCTCTCTAAACTTCGCCTTTCTGAGAGCTGCTCTGCTGTGATTGGTCAGAAACCAAACGCTCATTATCATATCTGAATCTCAGCTCTTGATTCACAGCGACACGAACAGTAACGACGGCGTCGGTTTTACTGTATCAATCTCATCAAAGTGGATTTGCAGAAAACAGCGTCTTCTCGACATGAACAACACGAACCAAACTCTTCCAGTCTCAGAGACAACTACAGTGATTGAGGGCGGGGCAAAGAGACGCTGTTCAGCCAATGAACACCAGAGGTGGGCATTATGCAAAGTAGTTACAAACCTCCGTAGGTTCAGCAGGAAGTGAGACTGAATTGCTGACGACTCGATTCACTTCAGAATCGAATCTTTCTTTTGGGACACAATATCTTTATTTGTTGCGCACTTTTATCTTTGAAACTTTGCAGATCTTTTACATTCACAAACAGCTTTATTACACACTACATGAAAGGGAATACCCAAAAAAGCATAATAGTGGCACTTTAATATCAGAAGTTTCATCGTTCAGCATCAGCCGATGGTGATTCGAGTAAATGTTGTGTATCCGTGTCAGTCATTGATAAGATGGAAGCAGGTGGATGTTTTTCCAGACGTCAGTTTTCCATGTTGTTTGTCTGTTAAGGGAAAATCCTTCCTCGGTCAGAAATCCTTTATTAATAACTGAGCGTCTGACGGTGTGAGTCTCATCAGCGCGTTCGTCTGAGTCTCTACAGCTGCTCTTAGAGATACTCGTCACAGCAGAGCATGATGGGTAACATGAGGACAGTGAAAGCAGAAGTAGTTGATGGTAGATTTAGGAACTGACAGTCAACGTCAATGTCAGTTTATTTATGAAGCAGTTTAAAACAACAGAGAGTTGACCAAAAGTGCCGTACAGGAACAACATTATTGAACAAGAACCAAAAACAATCAACAGACAATAAACAACAGAGATGAAATGAATCTCTACTGTAAATGAGACTGAAAAACGGATGTTGTTTGTTTCCCAACATTCTTCAAAATATCTTCTTTTGCAGAATAAAGAAAGTCAAACAGGTTTGAAGGAGAGTAAATGACAGAATGATGCGTTTCATGAACTATCGGTTTAAGATCATCTGAGAGGCTGATGGACGATCCATCATTGATCCGTATCATCAATACATCCGTTATCAATATCATACTTCTTCTGTATGTGATGCTGCTGTCGTTAATGTCACTAATGAACGAGTTTCTGTTGCATTATTGTGTGTGTGTGTGTGTGCGTGTGTGTGCGCGTGTGTGTGCGTGTGCGCGCGTGTGTGTGTGCGCGTGTGTGCGTGTGTGTGCGTGTGTGTGTGTGTGTGTGTGTGCGTGTGTGTGTGTGCGTGTGTGTGTGCGTGTGCGTGTGTGTGTGTGTGTGTGTGTGTGTGTGTGTGTGTGTGAGTGTGTGTGTGTGTGTGTGTGTGTGTGAGTGTGTGTGTTGAGAACCGGTTCCTGCAGTGTTAGTCTGAATGTTTAAATTGACTGACAAACATTACCAGGGTGGGTTTGTTTGCAGTAGTCAGGTGAGGCAAACATTCTTTCTCACACACACACACACACACACACACACACGCGCACACACACACACACACACACTCGTTTCATCAGCTGTCTAGATAGGTCGATTCCATAGAATCTATTCTGTAGTTTTTGCATACAGCTAGTTATAAACACTGTAACCTAACCCTGACCTACACTAAACCACACAGAAATCTCTCTGCATTTTTACCATTAAAAAAATATTTACTTTATTATAAAATGTGGTGAAGCAGGAACACGCATGTAGCTCTGCAGTGAAACATGTAAATCATTTCTAAATAATAATGGGTCAAATGTTAAAAAGAGGTGCTCTACGAATAAAAGAGGAGGTGCAACCAAAAAATCAAAATGCGTTGAGCTGAAGAAAGGAAAGTCAGTTCTGATGAAGTCCTCGGACGGCCGAAACGTCATGTTTTTAATTAATAAAGTTTGAGCTCTGTAAGAGTGAGATTTGCACCTTTTGTTCAGCTCAATTAAATAATAATGGCTTACACTTTATTTTGATGGTCCTCTTTAGACATTCTACTAACTATAAGTAACTTTGTAACTACATGCCAACTAACTCTCATTAGAGTATTAGTAGACCGTTAGGTTCAGGTTCGGGTTAGTAAAACAAGTTGACATGTACAAAGTTACTTATGGTCAGTAGAATGTCTGTTGGGAGATCAAAATATAGTGAAATTAAGCAGACGGTCTTATTAATACTCTAATGAGAGTTAGTTACCATGTAGTTACAAAGTTACGTATAGTTAGTAGAATGTCTGAAGTAAACCATTAAAATAAAGTGTAACCAAATAATGATGTTTATTATTTATTTGAATATGTTGTGTTTGAGGATTAGGAGGAAATTCATTGATAATAATGTTATCAATTCATGATGATGATGTCAGTATTTTGATGACTGATATGATTTCATATTGGAGTGATGTGTTTGATTGACAGCTGTCTTCAGTGATGTTTGTTCAGAATCGCGCGTCGCGTCTGAACCGCGTCTCTCAGCCGCGTGTCCCCGCCTGTCCTCTGCATCCTCACTCATTAATTTGAGTGCGCTTATGAAGCAGGGGCCTCTGGGTAATTACCCTCGCTGCCGTTTTAAACGGGCGGTAACAGGGGATTGCGCGGCCTTACAGGGACGGATAATTATCTCAGCTCCGCTAACTCACGTGTTCAGCTGATCAATGACTGAATCAAGTTCATCCAGAGTAGTTTGTGTTCATAACTAACACTCATGAGATGTTAAACTGTGTGACATGAAGAACATCAACACAGAACACAACTGACATCATAAATGAGTTTCAGTTGTGAATTAAATTGTTCAGTTTGTTCAGAACCACAGCTAACAAAACTCATTTCATAACTGATTAACTTTCACAGTTATTGAACTGAACTGAATCAACATGATCTGAATAATGACTCTTTTGTCTTCTGTAGAGCTGCTTTACAGCAGAATCTCAATTCATCTCATATTTGATGAACTTTGCATCATTAATTCTGTTATTTTCCTGTTTATCACTGTGAAGCTGCTTTGAAACAATCTCTACTGTATAAAACGCTATAGAAATAAAGATGACTTGACAAAAATATGTTCTTAGAACGTTTTGCTAATGTTCCCATTAAATTATGAGATGTGATTTCTAAATGTTCAAAACACCCGTTTTTTCTTGGTCATGTGAACGTTAAGAGAACATTCCATCTTATCATTCTGCAAACATAATGACAACGTTACTTTTGAATGTTCTCTGAACGTCCTGAAACAAGTAGAAACATTTAAAAATATATAAACTAAAACATTCATGAAAAAATTGTTCCATGAACGATGTATAAATTGTGTTATTGTGCTAACGTCTGAGAACATTATTAAAGACCAGGTAACTTTGAACGAACGTTCTATTAACATTACTGGAAGAACTTTGAGAGAACGCTGACACAACGTTCCCTGTTCGCGGTAAATCTGTGAACGCGGCGGAGCCGTAACTCCTTCTGTTGGATGTGCTTGAATATGCAGCACATCTTCTGAATATTAATGTGCTCTTGAATATTTATCAGCTCAGTGGGATATCAGCGGTTTATTTATAACGCCCCGTGTCTCAGTGTCCAGCGAGTTTCCCAGCGGACGCAGCGAGACACTTTCCTGTTTGGGAAATCTTGCCGTCGGCATGTTGAATCTGTTTTAGTGTGTTCAACAAATGACCGTGGACATGAATATTCACATGACCCGACGGCAGGTATAAAACACAAAGATTTCATTCTGTCAGTTTAGAGCCCTGCTGTGGATTCATTTTAGCATCACATGTTCATATTTAGGCTAATGGTTGAAATGCTTCACGACTTCAAGTGAAGCATCAGGAAAATAACAGAATCAATGATGCAAACTTCATCAGATTTGAGGCAAATTCAGATTCTGCTGTAAAGCAGCTCTACAGAAGACAACAGAGTCATTATTCAGATCAGTTCAGATCAAGTTTCTCATCTGTCAGATCAATAATATCACTGAATATGAATTTATTCTTTATTCTTTACAGATGCACCAAAAACACAAGAAACGTCTGAATATCTGTGAAGTCGTATTACAATCCAGTGACTGTGGTGTAAGAGTGTTTTCTGGATGTTAATGTGGTTTATTTCCCATCATGCGTGTGTTTCAGGTCTGTGAGGAGCAGTCATGACCAAATCATACGAGTTCAACTGGCAGAAACGCGTTCCTGAATTCCTGCAGGAAGGAGCCGCGTTTGACCGATTCGATGAGGTAAACGCCCTGATCTTGTCGCACACACACTTCCTGTTTCTGCATTTCCTGTGTATCTCAATCAAGCTCTTACATCAGCTGAAATGACGTTCAGGACATAAACATCCAGAGATGCTCATCAGAGGGATTCTGGGTAACACAGGCTGCTTTCATGTGGATTCTAGGATCAGATTCATTGGCTGTCTGTTTGTGATTTCACTCATAATTATTTAAGTTAGTAGCTTCACTATTTGTGCTGTTTTCTGCTGTAAATACGAGGTCAGATTGTTGATTAATGTGCCGTCCGTCATTCACAGGCGAATCATCGCAGGTAAACGTCACCTGATGCTGCAGGTGTCAAATGCGCTCGGTCATCTTTGCGGGACGATGAAGAACATCGCGTGCTCTGGTTAATTGAAAGGCCCTGCAGGACGCGGGCGTCTTGATTAATGCGGCAGATGTATCGCACAGGAACCGGTGTGTAAATAAGAAGGAAGTCTCATGGAGAGCAGTTACAGTTCAGCCAGATCCTACAGAGCAGCAGACGGTGAAACTGCGCTGCCGGCGGCCATCTTGGCTCGTGTGTTCAGCTGAAGGCCGTTGACAGTGAACTCATTAGCCGAGCCCGCGGGTGTGCGCTCGCGTCGGGACGCTTTTATTTGGACTTTGAGATTTTTACTGCCAAACTCAGAGAGGACGCACACACATACACACACACTTCTTCTTCTTTGGTAGTCATTCCTCCTCATTTGCGGTGAATTCTTTGATGACTGTAGAATCCAATCCTTGATCCACAGATTTGATCACATGTTGGGCATGTGAAGTCTGAGTTTGTTGAGGCAGGCATGGTTGTATGTCTCCGTAGTCTTTTTTGTTGTTTTCTTATATTTCTCTCGTATTCCAGCTGCACTATTCCTGTGTGGCAGAGCTGCTTCCAGATGGTGCGGTTTGCCGCTAATTCTTCCAGGCA
Source organism: Hypophthalmichthys molitrix (assembly GCA_037950675.1). Classification (NCBI taxonomy): domain Eukaryota; kingdom Metazoa; phylum Chordata; class Actinopteri; order Cypriniformes; family Xenocyprididae; genus Hypophthalmichthys; species Hypophthalmichthys molitrix. The sequence continues at coordinate 33,111,381 of CM075511.1, read as the reverse complement.
TGAGGGCTAAATATGACACTTTCTTAGTGAAGTTTTTAGTTGGTCTTTGTAGGACGGCCCTGATGGAGCTGACCATAGAGGATTTGTGGTGGCAGACGATCTTGAGGTAGCCTAATAACGTAGTTGATGTTCAGTGACCGTTGCCTCCATGTTCTTCAAGCACTTCAGAATGTGGAATGCATGTGAAATTTTTCCGTGTGAACATGAGGAGGCCTGGCGGGAGTCTTGGCGATGGAGAGGTTATATTCTGGCAGGGGTTAGTTACTGTCGTAAGGGTTAGTCAGCGGCAGCAGACTGAAAGCAAGAAGTCAGCAAACAGCAAAAAAGATTAGCGTGCAGTTACTCTCTAAACCGCTGCACTGGTCGCATCACGTCACCCTGTCAGTCATTCAGTCTCACACACACACACACACACACACACACACACACACACACGGCTGTCACGTGTTTAATGATGTGTGTTTGTTTGTCCAGAATAACGCTCATCATCTGCTGTGTTTTTCAGGATCCCTTCGTCTTCGAGCCCAGCTGCCATTTCAAAGTTGACGAGTTTGGCTTCTTCCTCACGTGGAAAAGTGACGGAAAGGTGCGATTATGTGTTTATTAATGCAACTGCTGCAAACACGGATCACACACACCAGAGCCATTAAATCCTCAGATCTTCATTATGTTTCTGTTCAGACTCTCATGAGATCATGTGATGAAAGCTTAAATTATATTCATGTGAAACTCATTATAAACTTATTAACTTGTGCATTTGATTTCTTCTGATCAGATGATTGATGATGTTCATACGGTCAGTCACTGACATTCAGTTTAAACTATTTCTGTCAGCAGAACTTTGCTGTGATGAGATGTGTATTATTATTCATATTCACAGTAGATCAAGCACGGTTATAAAGTAATTAAAACCGCATCGTTCATTAAATCGTGACCGCAGTGGTTGTGTCTCCTGCAGGAAGGTCAGCTGCTGGAATGTTCTCTGATCAACAGCATCCGTCCTGGAGTCGTGCCGAAGGTAAAGACGTCTGATTCCTGTTCGACTGAAGTGATCATCACGATTCGCTGCTTATTGTTCTAACATTTTGAGAGCATTATTAAAGACCAGATGACTTTGAACGAACGTTCTATTAATGTTACTGGAAGAACGTTTGTTCTGAACACACTCGACTGCGTCACTCGTCTTCAGCCGCAGTAGATGATCTGCACGAGGTGCGTCACTGTCCATCAGACGGGTTCACGTGTCACGTGATCTGACGGAGCTAACGGGGAACATTCTCAGAACTTTATTTAACTTTCTGTCAAGGTTCTCTCAAAGTTATGAACAAACGTTCTTCCAGAAACATTAACAGAATGTTTGTTCAGAGTTATCTGGTCTTTAATGTTCTCAAAATGTTGGAACAATAACATTATTATACATCATTCATGGAGTGTTTGTTTTTACCCAGAAATATTATAGTTTGTTTAATCTTTTTTAAATGTTTCTACTTGTTTCAGAACGTTCAGAGAACATTCAAAAGTAACGTTCCCATAATGTTTGGAGAATGATACAATGGAATGTTCCTTCAACGTTCACATAATCAAGAAAAAACATTTAAAAAACTGGGCGTTTTGAGCGTTCAGAGAACATTTTTTATTAGCGCTGATGTTCTTTGGACGTTCAGCGAGACTCTGTTACTGTGTTTGCTTTACTTCTGCTCTCAAGTTTTATTGACAGTCAGAGATTATATATCATATTCTATGTGTGTGTCAAATATTGACTGGTGTGTGTCGCTGTGCAGCCGCACCTGTCTGTCGTGTTTGACTTTATGGACCGTTTACCTGCGCGTGTGTGTGATGTGTGTGTGATGTATGTGTGTGTGTGGTGTGTGTGTGGTGTGTGTGTGATGTGTGTGTGATGTGTGTGTGATGTGTGTGTGATGTATGTGTGTGTGTGGTGTGTGTGTGATGTGTGTGTGATGTGTGTGTGGTGTGTGTGTGGTGTGTGTGTGTGATGTGTGTATGTGTGTGTGATGTGTGTGTGTGTGTGATATGTGTGTGTGTGATGTGTGTGTGGTGTGTGTGTGTGATGTGTGTGTGATATGTGTGTGATATGTGTGTGATGTGTGTGTGGTGTGTGTGTGTGTGGTGTGTGTGTGGTGTGTGTGTGGTGTGTGTGTGGTGTGTGTGTGATGTGTGTGTGATATGTGTGTGTGATGTGTGTATGTGTGTGTGTGTATGTGTGTGTGTGTGATATGTGTGTGTGTGATATATGTGTGTGATATGTGTGTGATATGTGTGTGTGATGTGTGTGTGTGTGTGTGATGTGTGTGTGTCCACACATGTTAATAGACACGTTTACTGTGATCTGCAGCCGCTTCCATCGTGTTCCCTGACCTTCACAACTCAACATGAGTGAAAATCCGGCTCTTATTTCACCCAGCAGTTTTTGCAGCTCAATCTCTCTTTGTTGAAACGAATCACTCTTTGAATCTCATTCTGATCAGGATTGAATTGTTCATTGTGAGCTCATGAATTAACATCACTAAATGAATCAGACACAAACGTGAGGTCTGGGAATGTGACGTCTCTTTGGGATTCAGTGGTTTTGACCTGTTGATCCAAATCCAGACTAACTGCTCGTTTATGTTCGTTAGAATGTTCTTGTGAGTTCGAGACCTCCGGTGTTTCTGCATGAACCGATGCTGAACGTGTTGAGTTGATGTTTGTCCGTGTTTCTGTTCCGTTCTGAAGGACTCAAAGATCCTTGCGTGTCTGGAAGCCGCCGGGAAGAACGAGGCGGATCTGGACGGTCGCATCATCTGCGTGTGCAGCGGCCCGGACCTGGTCAACCTCAGCTTCATGTACATGGTGACCGACAACACGGACACCGCCAAGGTAACCGTTACCACGGCAACACATGTGACCTGGTCAGTCACGCTTCTGTCCCAATCCCTGCGCTGAACGTGTGTTCCTGTTTCTGTGACGGATCAAACCTCTGGAGTTTCTCAAATTAAACCGCATATATTATCAATGTTAACTAATGTTCTGTCATTTTCAGCAGTACTGTAATATTCTGTTGTGTGATTCGTTTGTGATTCACTGGCACTGAATCAAAGTGTGTCAATGAAACGAGTCATTTGTTGTTCATTCACTCCAGCTGGTCAAACTGACTCTTATACGAACTGCTTTACTTTATGTTGATGTCGTTTAAGTTCGTTATGGCTTCATGTAACGGATCTAATAGTTTGATTTGTCCGGATTCATGAGCTTCCTCAACATTCAAAATCATTCAACTTCTCCTCATTTATGACTGCAGAAATGGATGGAAGGCCTGAAATCCGTGATTCACAACTTCAAGGCGAATAACGTGTGTCCGATGACATGCCTGAAGAAACAGTAAGTAGATCCACGAAAGACTCGAACTACCAAACGATACAGATATATGAGCTCATTTGTGACGGTAAACGACCTGATCACACCACAAACAATGATGTTCCTCCTCAGTGTCTCTGTCTTGTTTTCCAGAACAAATATCTAAAGATTCTTAAAAAATGATACATTTACTGGAGAAGCAAGAATCTTTAGATATTTGTGCTGCAGAAGAGGAAGAACGTCATGTTTTTGGGTGAGATGAGAGCAGAATCAGCAGGATCCATCAGATGTTGGTCTTCATGAACTCTCTCTCTCTCTCTCTCTCTCTCTAGTTGGATGAGACTCTCCTTCCTTACGAACATCAACGGTAAAATCCCCGTTCGAGGGTGAGTGTCTGATGTTGTCCAGGTCGTCTCTTTACTCTGGAGTGTTTTGTCCGATCTGATCATCTCGTCTCACGCAGAATAACCCGGACGTTCGGCTCAGGGAAAACGGAGAAGGGAATCTTCCAGGCGCTGAAGGAACTCGGTCTGCCCAGCGGGAAGGTCAGAGGAACGTCATCGTTTGACCGTTTGATGGATTTAATCTGCTCAATGTGAATTTGCGTTCCTGCTCTAATTGTGAGCGATTCAGTGACGTGATTCTGAAGAAGAACATGTTCGTCTTTGAGCTCCAGCTGAAGACCAGAGTTTCATCTGGGGAAATGTTCAGAGAAAAACAGTGGGAAAATAAATATATAATAAGATTAAAATACAAAAAATAAATTGATAGAAATAAATAATAAAAAGAAAATGTAAATAAATTAAAATAAAAAAAAATAAAATACAAATGTGTAAATAAATGAATTGAATAAATAAATAAAAAATATTACAATAAAATACCATTTTAAATTATAAAATGAATAGAATAAATAATAAAAAATAGATTAAAATTAATTATAAAAGTTCAATTAAAAATAAATGAATGAGATTAAAATAAAAAATAAATTGATAGAAATAAATAATAAAAAGAGAATTTAAATAAATAAAAAATATTGAAATACAAATTTGTAAATAAATGAAAAAATTCTATTCAAACCAAATAATATTTTAAATGAATAAATACTAAAATAGATTAAAATGAATTTCAAATAACACACAGTACAGTATTATAGTGAATAGATTAAAAAAAAATATTTTATAGAATTTTATTTTTCACTGTATATATTGGGTTTTTAGACATAAAAATGTCTTTTAAATGTTAGGATGAGGGTCGCTGAATGATCAGATATGAGGGTCTGTGGATCTAAAAGCTTATTAAACCGTGTTTTATTATTACTGCTTTATTAGGACTCGCATTCCAGTGAGAACATCTAAAAACATATTAACTAGTTTAATCTTAATACTAGTGAAAGAACCTGCCGGTTCAGTAAAACTTGATGTAATCGCACTGATCCGGTTTCCAGGAGTTCATACGGATGGAGTCACGTCTCGTTCCTGTCGTTAAACTGTGAGTCTCCAACACGAGCTGCTGTTTAACCTGCTGATTCTCTTTTGTGCTGCAGAATGATGAAATCGAGCATTCGGCCTTCACCTTCGACATCTTCTACGCTCTCACGCAGAAAATCTGCCCTCGCACGGACATCGAGGAGCTTTTCAAGAAGATGTACGTCCACACAGATCTTCACTCACGGTTAACTAGTTCTCAGTATGTCGGTAGATTAGCAGCACTAACTCATGAGACAGACTCTAACGCTTCAGCAGTTCAACATTAACCCGTGTTTAACTAACAGGATCTGTAGACGTTGTCGTACTGATGCTTTGACATGTCTAACTCTCTCTCTCTCTGTTTTTAATAGTTTTGTTTGTGTTTTTGTAACCAAACCAAATCTCTTCTGCTCAATTTCTTTGCAGCAACGGAGACAAAAGTGATTATTTAACCGTAGAGCAGTTAGTCAGCTTTCTGAATGAAGTAAGCTCTTTATCATTTATTAACTGTGTGTTTCTGTCTGCATGTCGCCCTGCTGTCTGTGTGTGTGGGTGTGTGTGTTTTTGTGACACATCAGGACACAAATGTGTATAATGACATGGGTATGACACAGGTATTACAAGGAGACTTATGAGGACATTACTCCATTTTTCAAAAGGCTTATAAATCATTCAGAATGAGTTTTTGTGTGAAAGTGTGTGTGGTGACGGTCCTGCTTCTGTTTGTGTGTTCGTCTCGCTTCATACGGGTCCGAGCGTCTCGCTGTGGTCGGTTCTTGTGTGTTGTTGTACTGTATGTTGTTCGCTGCTCGTGACACACAGACGGTCTCTTGATGTCAGCACTGTTTGTGAACTGTAGTGTAAGTCAGTGGTGTTTTAGCAGGTCAGAAATGAAGCAGAATGTGAGTGAACTGCCCGATACTCGTCTGTTCTCCGTCCGTCTGCTTTAATTTGCAGTCAAGACACTCTGTGTGTTTTATGTGCATTGGAAAAGTTTGCCCTCATAAGGGTAAAAAATGCATCTGAGGTTCGGCTCCAGCCGGCTGATTTCTGACATACATGGCTGTATTTTCATGAGCTCATAAAGATGCGTCTCCGAGGACGAACCCTTCCTCACTGAAGATGTTTGTTTTCCCTGCAGAACCAGCGGGACCCTCGACTCAACGAGATCCTCTTTCCTTTTTATGAAGCCAAACGAGTCACGCAGATCATTGAGAAGTACGAGAGAGATGATGACTTGAAAAAGAAAGGTAAATGGAGGCCGAGGAGACGTGATGAGCGTCTAATGAAGGACTGATGAACTGAAGCGCTGCTGCTCTCTAGTGGCCAGTCAGTGTCAGCACACGCTCCGACAAACACACTAGAGCTCGAGTTTCTGAAAGAGTCTTCTGCTCACCAAGGCTGTTTATTTGATCAAAAATACAGTAAAAATTGTGAAATATTATTGTTTCTGTGTGAATATATAGTAAAGTGTAATTTATTCCTGTGATCAAAGCTGAATTTTCAGCATCATTACTCCAGTCTTCAGTGTCACATGATCCTTCAGAAATCATTCTAATATGATGATCTGCTGCTCAAGAAACATTTATGATTATTATCAGTGTTGAAAACAGCCATATTTTTGTAGAAACCATCATACATTTTATTTTTCAGAATTCTTTGATGAATAGAAAGTAAAAAAAAAATGCAGCTTTGATCACAGGAATAAATTACACTTTACTATATATTCACACAGAAATCTGAACGTTTGCGGACGGATTTGATCATCTTGTGTTTTCAGGTCGCATGTCCTCCGACGGTTTCTGCCGGTACCTGATGTCGGATGAGAACGCTCCGATGTTTCTGGACCGTCTGGATCTGTGTCAGGAGATGGATCAGCCGCTGGCTCATTACTTCATCAGCTCGTCACACAACACGTACCTGACCGGCCGGCAGTTCGGCGGGAAGTCTTCGGTGGAGATGTACCGGCAGGTGCTGCTGTCCGGGTGCAGGTGTGTGTCAGAGAAATAACTAAACATGCTCTTGTGTTTGAGCGCCTGTTCCTGTCAACATGTCAGAAATCACGGCGCTGTGTGTGTGTGTGTGTGTGTGTGTGTGTGTGTGTTCCAGGTGTGTGGAGCTGGACTGCTGGGATGGTAAAGGTGAGGATCAGGAGCCCATCATCACTCATGGGAAGGCCATGTGCACCGACATCCTGTTCAAGGTGAGCTGTCAATCACTGCTTCATTGATGACTGTTCTGCATGTTGGAGATCTTTATGCTTTAAGTTTTAAGTAGCAAAAACAGACTAAAGATCCCGATATACTACAAGTGAAATCGAAGGAGGAACTTCATTTCAAACAAAATCAGGCCAAAACAAAGTTAGTTTGAAACACCTTTCTGGAAAAGTTCATTCTGGCTGTTAAACATCTAAACATTTAACTTTGAGGTGAATCGTCTCCGGCTCATTTCTTCTGTTCAGACGTGAGTAAAAACATGAACACACTGAAGTAGAAACTGAAGCTGTGATTCTGATTTAAAGAGATGTTTAATCCTGTAAAGCGGCCGATTTAAAGCGATCTATCATATAAAGTGCTGTATAAAGATCAGATGCTTTCTTAACTGCTGTTTTATGTCATTTTTGTTGTGTTTATTTTGTTATTGAGAGGAAAGCGCAGCACATGTTTACATATTCATATGAATGTGGGTTGTTCTGGATGTTCGCTGCAAAAATCAGTATCACTTGAAATTCTGTTTACCCCCAAGCAAAGAAACGAAAAAGTTGTGAGTATATCAGAGTCTTAATGTTAATAACGTCAATATAAAAGATCAGAGTCAGAGTCTGAACTCTCTGTTCGTTTGCCTGTTTTGAGTCTTTAGTTTGTTCATAATGTGATCATCTGATCTTTTGCTTTGCTTTTATTAGTAATAATAGCTAAATCATGCAGTGGTATATGTTTTTGTTCAGCAGTACTTTTTATTATAATGGTGACAATCTGCTTTTCTGTTTGTTTGTTTATTTGTTTGTTTGTTTATTTGTGTAACAGGACGTAATTCAAGCCATAAAGGAAACGGCGTTTGTAACGTCTGAATATCCTGTTATTCTGTCCTTTGAGAACCACTGCAGGTAAAAGCGCTCGTCTGCGTGAGGGTCAGTGATGTTGACCGCTGGTTCTGTGTGGCGGCGCTCACGCTGTGTGTGTGTGTGTGTGTTGCAGTAAACCGCAGCAGTATAAGATGGCCCGGTATTGCGAGGAGATCTTCGGGGATCTGTTGCTCAAGCATCCGCTGGAGGGATTCCCAGTACGTGACCTCCTATTCCCCCTCACACAGATCCAGACCAGACCTGCTTTAGTCTCCCGGGAAAATCTGACCCACAATGCCAATGTAGTCCACTGAAATCTCACTGTTCCTTCACATACGGCGGGTGAATGTGTTGTTGAGTGTTTCTGCGCTGTTGTGTTTCCAGATCGAAGCCGGTCAGCAGCTGCCGTCGCCCAACGACCTCAAACGCAAGATCCTCATCAAGAACAAGCGCTTAAAGCCGGAGGTGGAGCAGAGTACGTACATGAGCGCTGTCGACCCGTTACCTTCCTGTTACGAGGAGCTGCAGCCAATTAATCAGAATTAAAAATGAAGTTGTGATACTCTGTGCATGATAATAGCATGTTCTCGTTCACAGTAGATGAAGTTTAACACTCATCTGGAAATCTAATGTGCGCAAGTTTCACTTTTTTTACATTCACATCTGCATAATTTCCATCATATTTTCTGGATAGAAGTTTACAGAATTTCACCAATATTCCTCCAAAATAAAAACTTGAGGAGAATATACTGTAAGACATAAACAGTATTGTAACTTACTCTGGATTACTGAACGTGATGATGTCATCGTGATATTTGCATACTGAACTGTGATTGGTCTTTTCTGTATTCGTATCCTCCTGTCGTCACGAGCCGCTGTTGCTCTGGAAACTGAATGAAACAGTTCAACGGATACTGTGCGGCCGTGGTTTAAATAATATATCATTGTGTTTTTTATCTTGATGTTCTTTGTTAAACTGATGCGTGTGACTGTCATGAGTGATCATGTGACTGATTATTGTGTGTTACAGAGCAGCTGGAGTCGTTCAAGAAGCACATGGAGGCTGGAGAGATGAGCATACAAGCTGGAGAAGATGAGAACGATGAAGATCTGGACAGCGGTAAACACACACACACACACACTCTCACAGAGACACACACAATTACACACACTCACAGAGACACTCGCACACACACACTGATTGTGAATGATTCATCAGTAGCTGTGTTTCTATCCACCTATTGTTATGTAAATTTTGGGATATCAAATAAGAAACGCTGGATGGAAATGTCAAGATGCAAATAAATTATAAAAATGCGTAAAAGCGCTCAATTATACAATTGCATAATACTTTTATCTGATAAGAAGACGTGCCCATAAACTCCGATGGAAACACATTTACTGAATAAATCCCTCAAACCCTCACATGAGGCTGTGATTGGATAACTGCACGAACCAGCGGACCAATCACATCGCAGCAACTCAAATGTTGGTTTGGTGGTTCTGACTCAAAGTCTGTCATCAGAATGATTTGGTTTAATTCCTCCAGAAGCGTCTCACACGATTGTGTTCCCAAACACCAGCATCCGAACGCAAGATCACATGACAGCGTTTATTGTGTTTCGTCTGACGCTCTGAGACCAACTCATTTATGATGGAGGAGAAAGAGCCGATTGCAGAAACTTACAGTTGATATTTTGCACCAATTTCCCAGGAAGAGATTGTTTTGTTCTCTTGAACACATGGGATGGAAACGCTGCTTTATCCACAAATGTTTTATGAGATATTCCAATCTTGCGCACAAGTTAAATTCTCAGCGTTAGATGGTGTAGTGTTTGATCTCTCGGTCTCTCTCCAGCTCTGGACAGTAAAGATCTGAACTCAGACGTGAAGACCAGCATCACTCAGTCGCTGTCGGAGGATCCCGGCGATCCGGACGCGCGGGACGGCAGCATCAGGAAGAAGGTGAGCGGCGCAGGACTGACGTTCATCAGCGCTCGAGTTCTGCTCTGACATCATCTCCGTGTTTCAGATCCCAGATGATGATGTCACAGAGATATCAGAAGCCACAGAAGTCACCGACGCCACCGACGTGTCTGAAGCGTCTGACCTCGACATAAAGAAGAAGGTGCGGCGCTGAATCACACGCGTCTTGATGTTTTATCTGTTTTATCTTTTATCTGTATCTGATATATATCTAAACGAATGAATCGAATGAAACCGAATCAAGATCATAATTGAATCGAATTGTGTGCTTGCGAATCAGAATGACGTGACTCTGGCGTGTTTGTGTTCATCAGGGTGTAGAAACGGCTGAAGACGCGGATGCTGAACAGCAGCTCATCGCCTCCTACAAGTATGAAGGAGCGACGACCAACATCCACCCGGTTCTGTCGGCCATGGTCAACTACGCTCAACCCGTCAAGTTCCAGGGCTTCGAGGTCGCCGAGGGTCAGTTCAGGGAACGAACACAGATGTTCACAACTATAGAGAAAATGACGAGATCGCAGAAATCAACTCAAGTTCATTTGTGTAGCGCTTTTCACATTACATATTGTGTACATATTTGTGCTCCTAATAATTACAAAACAAGAATAATATTTGACAGTTTACAGTTGAATCATTTCTTGCTTTCTCTGGGAATCGAACCCATGAGTTTGGCGTTGCAAGCACCATGATCTGCTGTCGGAGAGCTCAGTCACTGCTGGTTTGGAAAAAAACTCAGATTCACGTGGATGAGACAGCGTTTATCGTGCGTCGCAGTGTCTGTATGACACATGGATGTTTCACAGGAACACGTCACATGACAGCAAGTGTGTGTTAATGCCTGTGTTTTTCTGCTTTACTCAGAGAGGAACATCCATCACAACATGTCGTCCTTCAACGAGTCTGTGGGTCTGGGTTACCTGAAGACTAACGCCATCGAGTTTGTGAAGTATCCTTCAACACCGTTACCCATCAGCCCTGTGTGTGTGTGTGTGTGTGTGTGAGAGTGTGATTTACTTGAAAACACCCCAAAATAAATATATGTATATAATTGTAATTCATTATGTATTTTATTAATCAAAGTCTTAGAGAGTGCAACTTTTCTTTTGTCTAACTCTCTAACTAATATCTTCTAATGATCAGTAGATCATGTGGTTTCGTGTGGATGTGAGCAGATTTCCTGTAGATGAGTGCGTTTTCCCTGAGGTCCGTCCCGTCGGGATAAACGCGCGTTTGAACTGTTTTAAAGAAGCTCGCTCTGCCGTGATCCGCTCGTCTCCTCGGGGAAGATTCCCCTGCTGTCCCGGTTAAAAATAGCCCGGTTTGAGCGTGTTTTCCTCAGCCACAGACGCGCAGCTACAACAAGCGGCAGATGAGCCGCATCTACCCCAAAGGAGGCCGCGTGGACTCCAGCAATTACATGCCTCAGATCTTCTGGAACGCCGGCTGCCAGATGGTGTCTCTGAACTTCCAGACTCCAGGTACGGATGCGTCCGCGGGCTCAGAGTTACTGTACGGACCGCAGACGCACACGCATGTAGTTCGGCACATTCACACGGGTTTAATGAATAAAATCAGACACGTTCTCCTGTTCTGAGATGCATTTGTTCTGGTGAAACTAAACTAATATTAAATATAATATCAAACTACATTGTTTTAGAAGCAGCGAGTATGTAAAACTTCTGCTGCTGTGAGAGAGTCTCGGTATCTACTGTCTTGTGTTTCTCTTCCAACGTGATTTTTTTTTTTCAGCTGTTTTCTGGTTGCAAAAAAACTCTTCTTCGCTCTTGAGTCTATGGCAGCCCATAGAACCACTTGTGGGAAAGTTGTGAAATTTGGCACACTGATAGAGGACAGTCTGAACTGTCACCATACCAAATTTATAGTCTCTAACTCAATCCCTCTAGCGCCACCAACTGTCCAAACTTGAACTTATATTTATTCTAACAACTTTTGAACCGTAAGTGCTAGAAACTTAGTTTTCCCTCATGAAAATGTTCCCGTCGTTTTGAATATTTCGAACTCCTCCAAGGCTGTTGCTCCAATTTTTCACGAAAATTGAACCAGATCATCTTCAGACCATGCCAACAAAAAGATATGGAACTTAAATTGATTTGTCAAACCGTTCTCAAGAAAGATGTGAGCAAATTTTACAAAGCACATAATAACGTAATCTCCTTGGTCCATCATAAAAGAGGTCTTCATGCCAAGTCAATTTTCCCATATTGGCCATTTTGGGTGTCGGCCATTTTGAATTTTGTAGTAAAATGCTGGATTTTACAAACACATGAACGTATTATTACAAAACTTGGTATGGGTCATCAGCATGATGCCCTGAAAGACTCTGAGAAGTTTTGAATCAGCGCCACCTAGTGGTGAAAAAAAAGATTTGCATGCTTATAACTTTGGATGTGGCTGACTTACATAGATTGTACACTGATGGCCAAACGTCAAAATTTTGATAGTAAGTGGCAAAAAAATGTCAGATGTGGGTAATTTTTTATGTGTTCATAGATATACATGTCTATAACTCTTAAACAAAATGAGATATTTTCACCAAATTATTTATGGGGGCATTTTGAGGACTGGTGGGACTGCGCCACTTGGTGGTGCTGTAATTGAACCAAACATGAAATTGGCTCTAACTGCAGTACTGTAGGTCTGACTGACTTCAAAATTGACCTGCAGTGTCTTTGTCTCAGTTGCTATCATAGTTCATTATGACATTGATGGTCTGCAGCTAGCTTCCTTGTTTGCTTCTGTTGTGCTTGGCCTCTTAATTGCTGCTTGCAGCTATATTTCTAATTTTGTTTATTGATTAAATATTACATTTCTCAGGTAGTAGTGCTGCTCTGCTCTGCTCTGCTCTCAGTCTTGACTTCGTAATGGTTTAGGTGGTCTGGACTTCAACACTAGTATGAGCACTATAGTACTAGTGATGGTTGACTTAGTCAAGTTTGATTTTTCAAGCGCTTTAAGCAAAACAGATTGTTTCAAAGCAGCTTCACAGTGATAAAGAGGAAGTTCAGCAGTTATAGAGCATTGAGTTCAGCTGTAAGCAGCTCGTGTGGTCAGTAAACACTATGAGTGTATGATGATAGATCAGTGGATGTGTGTGAATGTCAGTAGTAATGTGAGCATGAGCAGCTTCTGTTCCCGTATGTTCCACCGGCGGGAATGAAGCAGCATCTGCTCAGAAACACGTGTGCATGACAGACTGATCTCAGATCAGAGAGACGTACTGCTGCGCTTCAGTGTGTTTCTACACCAGCGCTTTATAAACAGCTACAACATGACTGACAAACACGCCAGCTTTATTATAACGCTGTTGAAGTAGAGTGTGTGTGTTTGTGCTGCTGTCATGAATGATTCCTCAGATCATGTGTGTGTTGAGGAGCTGCTGGATCAGAAAACATCTGAAAAATCACATTGAAGGAGGAACACGACACACAGAAGATGCTGAGACTCTTCGGAACAGCATTTGAGCACTTCCATAGCAACACCCTGGCAACCGCCCCGCATCACGCTCGCATCATCGCAGGGAGTTTTGCACAGATACACTCGTGTGTTCTTTAGAACAGCAATCAAGTTACTGTTTATAATTCACAGCGTCAAAGAACTCGTCACAGCTGTAGAAACGATATTTGTTATACAAATGTAACAAATGAGTTATTAATATTGCATTATAATGGTTTAATAATGTATATATATAGGCAGAACACTGGCTGAATGAAGCCTGCACAGCTTATGATTTAAAGTCGGCATGAAAGGGAAGTTGCGCTGGTCATTTCTTCCATATATCCGAGTGAAACGCTTCGCAAACAAGAACAAATGTAGGGCGGGGCTTGATTTTGTCTGTGGGGAATCGATTGGATGGTTGTGGTTTGCTATTGGTGGATCTCATGTTATTCTGTTTCAAGATTACCAGGAACAAGAATTTAACACAATAATGATCATTCAAAATAATAATCATGGTGACTTTAATGATAATTCCTTAATTACAAGATAAAAATAAAAAAATATCAGGTCTTCAACAGAATTTGTGTGTTTTAAGTCTGTAACGCAGCACATACACATGCATGTTTGTGACGGCAGTGCCGCATTATTCCTGTGTTTCAGATCTGGGGATGCAGCTGAACCAGGGCAAGTTCGAGTATAACGGCGCATGCGGGTGAGTGTTTCCCGCCGCAGTTCATCAATTAAAGTGTCACATCGCATTAGCTGCAGCCGGCGGCGGCGCGTCCGCTCTGTACACATTAGAGCAAATGAGCGCTCGCTAAATATCGGCCCTCGTGCCGAGATTCTCATGGAGAAATCCAGCCTGAGGCCAAATACTCGTTTGGGATTATGAGCCCACGAGTGTCAGGATCACAGCGCCTTAATGTTTCTGAGCAGCGTCCCGTTATTACCAGTGTGTGTGTGTGAGATTGTGTAATGGAAAGAGCTCGGATCATTAATCTTCTTTTGAGCAATTAATCAGAAAAATAATTAATATCTGGCCTACAGGCACAGCTGTGAGTGAAGGAGTCAGAAAGAGCTGCTGAAAGCGCATGGATCATGTGACGCTGTACAGTCACGTGTTTACAGATGCTGCAGTCATTCATGTGACTCTCTCCTGCAGGTACCTGCTGAAACCAGACTTCATGCGCCGCGCCGACCGCATGTTCGACCCGTTCTCTGAGACGCCAGTAGATGGTGTGATAGCAGCGACCTGCAGCGTACAGGTGACACACACACACACACACACACACACACACACACACACACACTCAGTTAGGTTTCGGTATCTTTGTGGGGACTCCCCATAGACGTAATGGTTTTTATACTGTATAAACTGTAAATTCTATCCCCGTACACTAACCCTACTAATAAATTGTTGCAATAAATCGAGAAATGATTCTGGATCAATTCTGAGATTTTCCGAATTCATCGCGATTCTCTCTTCTGAGCTTATTTTTTAACAGCAGGTGGCACTGCGTGCTTTAGAAACAGCCGCACTCTGCTCTCTTCCACTTCCTTACACACCTGAACCTTCTATAAAATAATCATTCATAAAGTTCGAGAAGGTTGAAGCGAATTACAAGAGTGTTTGCAGTGGGCTGTTTACATTAATCTCGTGTCATAAAAGCATTCTGAGGTACAGGTACATTCTCGGACATGAACACATACCTGTCAGAGCTCATTTACATATAGATTTCTTAAAGGTACAGTAGTAACAATCTGTGTATTTGTGTTTGAGAGTTTGACTCTTTAAATTATGAGTCACTGTTTGGTGTCGCTCAGACTGAATCTGATGATCTGATCCTGGATCAGTGTCACTGATGCGTTCATGTCCGTGTCGTTCCTCAGGTGTTCTCGGGTCAGTTCTTATCGGATAAGAAGATCGGCACATATGTGGAGGTGGACATGTACGGCCTTCCCACCGACACCATCCGGAAAGAGTTCCGCACGCGCATGGTGATGAACAACGGCCTGAATCCGTACTACAACGAGGAGCCGTTCGTCTTCAGAAAGGTCCGACATCCTTCTCATGTGATTCAAGTTTAGATGATTCTCAATATCAGTTTGGTTTTAGTTCATTCTTAGTTTTTATTTCATTTGTTTGTTTGGACAATGACTCGTTTTAGTTAAAGGGGTTGATTCTTTGACAGTGATTAAATCAACACGACTGTGATTATGAAACAAAAGTCATGAAGCTGCACATGAATCAGTTTGTGAGACTCTGGCCAGTAGGTGGCGCTGTCAAACTGATCATGTGTACGGAGACGTCTCAATCAGCTCTCTAGTTCAGTAGTCAGGGCACTGATCAGGGAATCAGCCACATTCATTGACATGATATACTGATTCACGACCTAGGGAGCTGATTGAGACGCAGGGATTGATACACAGGAAGTGTCGTGAAGATATGACCTCACTTCCTGTACAGTGTCCTGCCATCAGATTCATTGATGCATGTGATCGTTTGATGAAGGTTTGAGCAGATTCTCCAGATCATAAGCTGCGTTTGCTGTAGATCTGATGAGATGGACATCAGTAACATGAAAATTACCCATAAACCCGGCACTCCAGCACAATTACAGCTGGTGTGAGGACACACACACACAGACACACACACACACACACACACACACACACAGCGTGAGAGTGAGACGGGCGATGAACAGTCATTGTGCTGATGCTGCAGGATGTTGTTGGCGTCTCTCGGCCGTGACACTGACACCACAGACACAGACCATAAATCATCGCTGCCGCAGTAAAACTGCACACACACACAGACACACACTCTCACTCTCTCTCTCTCACACACACACACACACACACACACACACACACAGACAAATGCGTGCGCACACACACACACACTCACACACACACTCACTCACTCACTCACTCACTCACACACACACACACACACACACACACACACACACACTCACACTCACACACACTCACTCACTCACTCACACACACACACTCACACACACATCCAGTGGGGGTTCTCACTAAGCTCCTGTATAGTGCTGTGTAAGAACAGCAGCGCAGATGTGAGCGGCACGTGTCGTATCCCATCATGCCTCTGTGATTGACCGGCTGCTTCATTCCTGATGAATTGACTGTTGAACTCTCTCGTCTGTGATCAGGTGATCCTGCCGGATCTGGCCGTGCTGCGGATCGCCGTGTACGACGACAACAACAAGCTGATCGGTCAGCGGATCCTGCCTCTGGACGGGCTGCAGGCGGGTTACAGACACATCTCGCTGCGCAACGAGGGCAACAAACCGCTGTCGCTGCCCACCGTCTTCTGCAACATCGTCCTCAAGACATACGTGCCCGACGGCTTCGGCGGTGAGTGTTCATGCAGCTCACGCCGACACTGACAGGAAGTGACATCACAGGAGGCCGAAGCTGTCTGTTTAAATGATGTGGCAACACTGTACAATAAGGTTACTTTAGTTAACATGAACTAACAATGAAAAATACTTCAGAAGTGTTTTTTTAATCTCATTACCTTTTACTAATACATTTAATAAAAATTCATATTGTTATTATCATTTAACATTGTAATTATACATTGTTGGTTTATACTAGTTAATGCATTAATTAACTAATAAGACCTAATTAGATGAAAATATGAACTGCTTATTGATCATGTGACCCGTACAGTGTACCTGTAATCACATGGTGTTGATTGTATTAGTGTTTCTGTCTCCTCATGACTGTAATCGTGCATCTCTGATCATTTTCCAGCCATCGTTGATGCTCTTTCTGATCCAAAGAAGTTCCTCACCATCGCGGAGAAACGCGCCGACCAGATGCGAGCTCTCGGGATCGACACGGTGTGTTCAGCGTCAAAAGTGTTTGTGTGATTTGTGTAAGTGTGTGTGTGTCCTGACGAGTGTTTGTTGTGGCGCTGCAGAGCGACATCGCAGACGTGCCCAACGAAAACTGCAAGAGCGACAAGAAGGGTAAAGTGAGTCAGGTGAAGACCAACGTGACGCCGCAGAGCAGCTCGGAGGTGAACGCCACGCAGAACAACATCACCGAGAGCAAACGCGGTGAGACACACACTCGCACACACACTCTCACGCACACACACACACTCGAAAATGATTCAAGCAGAGTTCATTTGGGCTGTACAGCAGCTCTAAAACTGCTTAATTTGCATCATTTAATTGTTTGTTTCTTCTGTTTCCAGATAATGCCATTGTGAATCAGGTGAACATTGAGGATTTGAAGCAGATGAAGGTAAAATGTTCTTTTACACAATATTGTGGATTATTTTACACCAGATCTGCTGATGAAGAACTGCATCATTGTCTTTGTCATGATTAGTCAATGATCAAATGAAACGTTCCCATTAAGTTATAGAAATGTTATTTCTGGATGTTCTCTGAACGTTCAAAATGTTTAGTTTTTTTATTGGTTATTTGAACATTAAGGGAACATTCCATTTGATCATTCTGCAAACATTATGGGAACGTTACTTTTGAATGCTCTCTAAACGTTGTAGTAACATTTAAAAAACGTTAGATGAATGTCCAACTGAAACATTTCAGAATAAAAGCTAATGTTTTTGTTCTAACATTTTGAGAACATTATTAAAGACCAGATAACTTTGAAGGAACGTTCTATTAATGTTACTGGAAGAACGTTTGTTCGTAACTTTAAGAGAACGTTCTGATCAGCTGGGTTAAAAAGTCTAATTTGTTATCGTCAGTCAGTTTGTTCAGGATTCGATTTTGCTTTAACGCTGCTGTTTCTCACTGTATTTTCGACGTGTTCTCTAGCTTCACCAGCGTTGGTTGCGTTTTGTCCTTTTGAAAGCTCAGAAATGCCTTGAATCTCTTTTCTAGACCTTCATTAAACTGATGAAGAAGCAGCAGAAGGAACTGAACACGCTAAAGAAACGACATGCCAAGGTCCGTGTTGATCTCAGACCATCACTGCAGAAGGCTCTTCCTCCTGAAATATAACTCTGATAGAAATGTTTTCCAGCGTGATGAAATGATAAATGCGTGTTTTTCCCTGCAGGAGCACAACGCCATGCAGAAATCTCACTGTACGCAGGTGGACAAACTGGTGGCTCAGCATGACAAGGAGAAGTTCACGCTGGAGAAGCTGCTGGAGAAGGCCATCAAGAAGAGAGGGTGAGGAAGACGTGAAGCGCTCGCGATCGCTCCGTCCTGATGTCATTATGACGCTTATTCTTCTCCATTTCAGAGAGAACAACTGCTCCGAGTTGAAGAAGGAAACGGCGATAAAGGTCGAGATGCTCACGACGGACCATAAAGAAAAGGTACGGAAGAAAATCCCATCATGCCTTTGTGTCTCATAAGTTCTTTACTGACCCGTGGAACATTTTATTCACAATAATGACAAAATCACAAGCTCTGATCTGATTGGCTCATAAGCAGTTTCATTGAAGGTTGGTCATATGTAAGGGCCTTTAACATTAAGATCCAATGATTCATTAAGATTTACATGTTCATTACAGACAAAACCACCCCTGAAATCTCTATGAAATGATTTTTATTGAGGAATGACTGTCATGGACAGACGTGTTGATGTGTTCTCAGGTGAAAGACATAGTGGCGCAGCACACTAAAGAGTGGTCAGAGATGATCAACGGTCACAGCACGGAGGAACAGGAAATGAAGGACGCCCATGTGACGCAGCAGTGTGAGCTCTTGAGGAAGCTGCTGGCCAGCGTTCAGGAGCAGCAAACGCTGCAGCTCAAGCTCATCCACGAACGGTGAGAGACGCTTCAGCCTTCATGATCACTGCGTGATCCACTCGTTCTCTCAGTGCTTCTTTATTTGCATTTGAGGCTTTGAGGAAACTGAATGTTTCAGATAATATTGTAACAGCTGGATTTGTTTACTGACTGTCATGGAAAACCTGGAAATAATAGGGAACTGTAAAACTGTTATTTCTAGACCTGGAAAACTCATGGAAAAGTCAGAATGAGATAAAAAGTAGCAATTATGTTTTTTTGTTTTTTTACTCTGTGGCAGAAACAAACTTCCACAGATAAACAATCTGAAGTAGATCGAAGACACTTTAGGAGAAGCTTTTACATTATAATGCACTTAAAAAATACAGTATCGAATCATCCACTGAAATCAAATTGAATCGAATCTCATTATGAATCGGATTGAATTGTTCTGAATTGAAAACCTTTGAATCTCGAATCTACACAGATTCACCGCCGTGTTTCGACACATCTTCGGGTCTACAGTAGAGCGTAGTATGCTAATGACGCGCATCTGATTAACACGCCACACTCGTTCCGTTATGAATATTTTCATCAGGCCCGTATTATCCTCTTTATAATGCTGATGCGGCGTCTCATTCGATGGAGATACGGCCATAATTAACAGGCATTAATGTTGCATGAGTCTCTTTGAGTTCAGGAGGGCGTCTTTAGAGAGCCTGTCTGTTGAACTCGAGTGTCTTTATTAATTATGCTGATAATTCCCCTCGGCGTGAACCCGTTTGTTCTGCAGCAGGATCTCCATGAGAAAGGCCCGTGACTCTCGATGATGTTTCATACGGTGATTCTCTGGATCTTGTTTTGAAATTGTCAGTATTTTGTTTGATTGACAGGCAAAGCAAAGAGATGAAGGCCAATCAGGCGAAGACGTCCATGGAGAACAGCAAAGCCATCAGCCAGGACAAGAGCATCAAAAACAAGGCGGAGCGCGAGAGGTGCGGCGCGACACGAGCGTGATGGATCGCTGCCGGCCGCTGGGAGAAGCTCTGACGTGTGTTTGTGTTTGTGTGCAGGAGAGTTCGGGAGCTGAACAGCAGCAACACCAAAAAGTTCCTGGAGGAGAGAAAACGGGTTGGTTGACGATCTTCAGCATCGGCTGACCATTACGGATTTTGTTTTGTTGGGGCTACAAATGGATTTGTGTCCTTTTGTTTTGATTTGAAGAAACAGGCTTCAGTTACTTCAAAAATATAATATAAACAATTATATATTATATTATAAATATACAATCAAAAAATATTTGCCACAAAATAAAAAAATAAAACGGGTAATTGTGACTTTTTATCTCAAAATTAAGACTTTTTTTTCTCAAAATTGCAAGTTTATATCTCAGTTAAAAAAAACTCAAAATTGTTAAATATAAATTCACAATTGTGAGAAATGAAGTTTGAATTGCCAGATATAAATTTTTTAATTCCGTGGCGGAAACAAGCTTCCATACAGTGGTGAATGTTTTGTTTATTGACAGTTCTGCATTAATCTAGTGTGTGATCGTGACTCTGAGCATCTGAAGCTCTTGTGATGCTCCTCAGTTGTAAGTGGCTCTAGAAGCGTGTGAGTGAGTGAATGTGGCGTCCGGTGTTGACGTGCTCTTCCCTGTCGTCTCAGCTGGCCATGAAGCAGGCGAAGGAGATGGAGCAGCTGCAGAAGAACCAGCGCGAGCAGCTGGAGAAACTGGAGAAGTTCAACGAGCAGGTACAGCCATCAGACGTCTCTGCGACAGGGCGGCTTTACCAGATCAACCTCTTAGATCTTCAGCAGTTAACTGAAACGAACGAATCGTCACCCCTCTTTTGATTTCATATGATTTACGTTTTGTCCTCCATTTCTCATATTTTGTACGTGTCTCATGTGAAGCCATGCCTTAAATATGATTTGCCTTTTCTTTGAACAGCTTTTGAAATCCCATCATGCAAACAGTCAGACTCCAGGTAGGCTCATCATCGCTCTCCTCTGTCTTCAGTTTCTGCCTTATCGAGAGTTACTGCTGCTCAAACCGCTACTGAACAGGGGGATCACGCCGCAAAACATCATGTTGTTCCTCAGTGTTTCCAGCACAAACATCTAAACATCCTTAAATCAAGATACATTTACTGGAGAAGCAAAATGACTGAAGATATCAAGACTTGTTTACTGAAAAATGTATTAAAAATATTAACATCTCTGCCAACGGGGTCAGAAAAATAATCTTGTTTTCCCTTTGAATTAAGAGGTTTTTTTTTCTGACCCTATTGGCAGATATTTGTTCTTGTTTTAACCCTCTGGTGCCGTTTGGTCATTTTTGACTGAAATATTTCAGTTTTTTTTTTTTTGCTTCATCAGAATGGTATGAAACTTGGAAAAGGTTTTGGCACTTGCTATGTGAACACAAAACAATCATGGACATGATTCAAAAAGGTTTAAAAATGAGCACATTGGAAATAAATGGAAAACGAATTTCATCTAGTGGAAGCGTTTGGTACTGCGCCCAAACAAACTCTGACTGAAAGCTCAGTTTTTGAGATATCAACCTCAAATTTGGAACACAACTTGTTTAGATTTATAGCTTTGATTTTCTTGCTGTTTTACAATAAAACATGTTTTAGATAATATACTTCATATAAAAATTCTAAATGGTATTTTTGTGCATTTTTCATAACAATAAATTAAAATTTTATATCTTTTTTTATACTTTTTTTCACATTTTTTTTTCAATAATCTGCCAAGTGTCGTCTGTAAAGAGAGGCCAAACTTCAGTCTGTTGCTCCAAAACATTCAAGATTTAAGATGAAAATTTAATTTTCACATCTGTGCTCAAAAAATGAATAAATGAACTACTACATAAATATAATTCAGTATCATAAAATCATAAAATATTAAATATTAAATAAAAAACATTATTGATCTAAAATATACTACAATCATTTCATTTTTGACGAGCGAGCAGCACAAACTCATACATTTTTCAGTAAACAAGCGTTGAAATCTTCAGTCATTTTGCTTCTCCTTCTTGATTTAAGAATGTTTAGATCTTTGTGCTGGAGAACAACAAAAAGTCATTTTTTGTACTCAATGAGAATATGAGTGACCAAGATCAGAATTATTCCAGCTATATTAAGAATATCAGTAGGCAAAAAACAAACACTGACATAAAAAAGGTTGTCAAACATTTTTCACGAAATTAGCGCTACTGAACAGATCCACTTTGACACGTCAAATGCTGTCAGTCACGAACATCACATGTTCAGTTATTGGTCATTTGTTGTAAGGTCCCGCCCATTTGACAGCTCAGCCAATCATCATAGAGAAGCCAGGCGTCTGGCAGTTGATTGGACACCAAATCAAGCTCATGCTGCTCTCACAGACGGACTCTATATACAGTATATATAAAGAGGGAGAGAGATTAGTTGATGAGTTTTATATATTATAATCATGTCACTGCAGCACAAGCCTCAGTATGATTTACTGTCATCGTTGTTCCTGTTCTGCTTTAAATATTGTTATGAAATGATACTCATCACCGTCCACATGAGTCATTTCACACCGCGAGTCACTCGCCGTTACTGAACAAGCGTTTGAGAGTGTTCCCTACAGCAGCTCCTGTTCACTACACCACAACAGAGACTCAGAGTCAGTCTGAACACGCGGATGTTTAGGGACGGAAATCATGAAGAATAGAACAATACTGATTGAGTCCATGAATCAATATTCTAGTAATTGCACTAATCCGTCTCATTTTAAATTAGACATCACAAAAGTAACGGCCTGCGGTTCAGTGAGTGAATCAAGAGTCATTAGATTGATTCAGTGAGAAAACGAGTCATCAGGTGATTCAGTTGGTGGTGGACAGCTACGTCCTTCCATCAAAACAAAAGTTGTAGGTAACACTTTAAAACACTTTGTTAACAAGAACCAACAATGAACAGTTGTATTTTTATCAACATTAAAGTTTGATACTGTAATACATGTATTGCTTAACATTGCATGAACTAAGAATAATAAATTCTGGCGAAGTATTTTTTCATGTTAACAACTGAGACCTTATTTTAAAGTGTTACCATTGTTTTTAATTCTGAACAACAGATCTGGATGAATGAAAGTGAATCTGATGGCGTTTCTGCTGTGATTCTCCAGGCCAAAGACATGCAGAAGATGGTGAAGCTGGAGGAGGACATGGACCGCAGACCAGCCACGGTGGTGTAAGCGCTCCGTCCGTCAGCTGAGAGTGCTGAAGGCGTCCGTCTGTCCCGTCGGGCTCCGTCTTCATCTGTCTTACACCTCGAGTCTCTGCAGTCTGTATAGATCTTTAGCCCCGCCCACTCTCCCTACCTCAGCTCTAACCCCGCCCACAACAGCTAACTCCTCCTCTGCAGCGGCCTCCAGCCAATCCAGCTCGTGCTGTAGCTCCGCCCACGCACAGAGGCGGTGAAGACGGCGCTGGAGGGACAGACGCGTTTTTATACAGTCCACTGCGGCCCGTCCGTCCCCATCAGAGCTGCAGACGGCATGGGTCGACGACTCAAAAGTGAACTTGTATCTTACCCGTAGCAGAGTCAGGCCAGCAGACGAATCTGATTAACAGACGTTTTAGTTTATGTCGTCAGCACAGTACCTGTGAACGACGCGCTAGTTTAATGTCCTGAGCACTTTACATGTGATAGGATGTCCGAGGATCTTCGACTATGTAGCAGAACACTAGCTTTCCTCAGTACAGTAAGAATGTAGAGCGTCTGGAATCACTCGGGCGCCGTAGATCTTCTGCTGTCCCAGGCTTTTATCATCTGTTCCTGTACGTTTTTAAGATGCAGCTCAGGCGCACACGTCATTTTAACCCAAATGTTGTTTTATTTGAGGTGAAACTTTTTAACCAGGCTTTGAGATGTAGATGGTGCTCAACGTTTTTTCTTCGGTACACGACGGACGGATCCAAACTCAATCTCGTAGCGTTGACGCTTGCAGGTTCTGATCCGTGTGGATTTGGACGCGTCGACACAAACCATTTGCTTTCCTCTGACACGACGCTGAATTCTGGTTCCACTTGTGTTCGTTGTTTTACTTTCAGGAGGTGTAATCTATTGGTACTCGTTTTAAAGGGAGGTGATTGATTGTAAATCCTGCTCGAGGGATTTCGGGATCATATGTATATCGGTTGTCGGTGAGTTTTCGTTCCCTTCTTTTTCTTCGCATCATGTTTTCAAGTGTTCGGCGGTGGCCACATATCTCGTGTGAAAGCAAAGTGCTTTAAAACTCCATCGCTTACAAATGTGCCACTATATGTCATGTAGGACCTTTAAATTATTTTACAATGATAAATGCCAAAATAAGGGGTTATTTATATAAAGATACATATATTATAGTGGGTAGTTTAAGATGTTTGATTTCTTAGAAGCACTAGCTGAATGTTTTCTGTTGTGCGACTTCCACGTAGATTTTTGCTCTAAATTATAGTTTGCGGGAAAAGCAGATTATTTTTGCAGAACTATCGCTCTGAATTTCACCTGTTTCTATTCGTTTGTCTTTCTGTAGCTACTCAATGGACCATGCTGTGGGTGCTTTTGTATTTATATATATATATATATATATATATATATATATATATATATATATCGTATTTGTCAAACTTCTAGCAATGAAAATACTCAAAAAATACTGTTGTTATCCTGCTACTTTAATACTGTTTTATAGTATGTGTACCAATAAACTATCCCAGGTGTTAAATGAAAACTGTCTATTTTATTGTGTGTCATTTCATTAAAAGTGCTGCACTCTTAAAGGATTAGTTTCCTGATCATTTACTCACCTCCATGTCATCCAAGATGTTCATGTCTTTCTTTCTTCAGTTGAAAAGAAATGAAGGAAAACATTCCAGGATTTTTCTCCATATAGTGGACTTCACTGGGGTTCAACAGGTTGAAGGTCCAAATGTCAGTTTCAGTGCAGCTTCAAAGAGCTCTACATGATCCCAGACGAGGAATAAGAGTCTTATCTAGAGAAACCATCGGCCATTTTCTAAAAAAAATAACAATTATATACTTTTCAACCACAAATGCTCGTCTTGCACTGCTCTGTGATGCTCCACGCATTATGTAATCATGTTGGAAAGGTCACGTGACGTAGGCGGAAGTACCGCGGTAGAGCGAAAAACTCCATCTCATTTTCTCCTCCAACTTCAAAATCGTCTGACATGTTTTCCTCAAAAGCCTTCATTTCTTTTCAACTGAACAAAGAAAGACAGATAAACATCTTGGATGACCTGGGGGTGAGTAAATGATCAGGAAATTTGAATTCTGAAGTGAACTAATCCTTTAAAAATAAAGCTTTCAAAAGAAGGTTCTCACAGTGATGCCATAGAAGAACCATTTCTGCTTCTCCAAAGAACCTTTCAGTGATCAGCTCTTAAAAGAACCACTTTTTTTAGAGTGAAGAACATTTTAATAATCTAAAGAACCTTCTGTGCAGTGGAAATATTCCATGGATGTTAAAAGTTCTTCATGGAAACATCAATGCCAATAAAGGCCCTGATAAACTCACGGCGAAGTTTGTTTTCATTCTTCGCTTTGGGGTAAAAAGAAGTTCAATGTTTTTACTCGCGTCTGAACAGAAGAAACGAACTGGAGAAGATTCACACCTCAAAGAAGGCGGAGCCTCAGAGCCACACCCACCTATGTAATCCCATGGACCAATGGGAGTTTAGAGGTGTTTACCAGCCAGAGCGAATTTTTCCAGAAAGCTGTTTCAAACTCCAGAAACAAACTTTGTTTTGGCTTGATTTTGTTCGAAGTCACGTCACACCAGTAGGAGTTTTCAGCTAACTTGTGTTAGATTTGTGCCACATTTCGTTCACTGTGAAAAGCTGCAATTTCTTATTTCCTTCTCAGAAAAGTGATACATACACTGTAAAAAACAATTGTTGGTTTAACTTAAAAAAGTAAGTTACCTGGTTGCCTTAAAATTTTGAGTTAACTGAAATTAAAAATTTGAGTTAATACAATGAAGGCGATTGATTTAATCAACAGAAACTCAAAATATTAAGTTATCTGAACCACATTAAGTTGATTTGACAAAAGAAAAAAATGTGATGATAAATAATGAAAATAGTTTTTTACAGTGTAGAGATGTGGCTGAAAGCAAATCAAATGCATCAGTGAGTCGACGTTCAGCAAACGTTTGTGGAGTAAATGGTCTCTTCTGTTGAGTGTGTATAGTATTTTGCACAACTAGAGTGTATAAAGAGCAAATATCTAAATATCTGAGAGAGAGCAGTGACATTTTATGTCTGCAAAAAAAACCAAAGCACCTCCAGCACCTTCAAGGAACCTAATGTTCAATGTGAAACGCTGCAAATGTGTCATTTAGCCAAAGATATGAAGAAGAAGAAGAAAACCTTGGGTCTCATTAACCCTCCCCAGAGTCTCTCCAGCCATGGAAAAACACAAAGTGTTCCAGTCAATAATCACATGCGGTAATTGGCACATGTATTCATATCATTCAGCCGGCGCTCTCAGAAGCCCTTATTATAATCAGCACATTAATACACATCCACTTATGAACAATAAAGTGTGATAATGAGATTCTTGTTGTCGTGGAAACTCCACAGCAAAGCAGTATAAAGTGAGACCGGCGGCGGAGAGACGTTTGTCTGAGGAAAGAGTCCTAAACATGCTGAAACTCTCCGACAGGTGCGACTCCAAGACGGACACCAGGATCCTTCTGGACGCCATCTCCAACGACAAGATTCACCTGGCCAGGTTCATCCTAGACGCTCTGGATGGGAAGATCATCGACTCCGAGACCGAAGGGGCGCAGACGCCTCTCATTTCTGCCGTGTTTCTCCGGGATTCGCAGGCGAGGAGCAAGTTTGTGAATCTTCTGCTGCAGAAGGGTGCGAGCGTGAATCGTCCGGATGAGAGCGGCCGTACGGCGCTGAGTTACGCCTGCGAGATGGGATACCTGGATGCGGTGAAGATCCTGGTGAGGAACGGCGCAGATCCCGAGGCAGCGGATGCCTGGGGGAATACGGCGCTCATGTACGCGGTCGTGGCCGGACGTCCAGCCGTCGTGGAGTTTCTGGTGCGAGCTTTTAAAAGACTGGGTCTCCAGATCGACCGGCAAAACAAGGTGGGAAACTCTGCCGTGGAGGTGGCCAAGCATCTCGGACACTCCGAGTGTCTGCAGGCGCTCGTGAGTCACTCCAAGAGGATTCATGAGGACACGCTGGCTGAAAGACTTTCCACCGTGACCATCGATGAAGATGAGCTGAAGACCTCAGAGAGAAGAGGTCCACCTGAAGATGAGACTCGACTTCACATCAGTTTAACCCGTAAACGTTCCCTCGGTTTGCGGAACCGAATCCAGTCGATGGACTCTATTGAGGAATACGAGAGGGAAAGTGATGCCTCACTGCCGCTATCATCACAGGGCCTCATGTTCTCTGGTGTTTTAACATCAAAACCTCCTCAGAAACTCTCACACGCAGAGCATCTGCCTCCCTTGTTTTACTCGCCCAGACCCTACAAAACGCCCTGGAGAAGCTCCGCACCTCCTCCTCCTCCATCGTCGGGTCCTCTTGGCATTCTATTAACTCCGTTTGGCAAAAGCGCCAGAGAAGAGCTTGAGAAGACTGAGAAAGCCAAGAAACTTCTGCCCGTCCGAAGGTTTGATGACAGTTATTATCAGAAGAGGTGCAGTTTACCTACAAGCACTCTCGCACCGGCGGCCCCAGAGCGTAATAAAAGCAAAACAGCGCCGAAGACCCCAGTGAATGCTGGGAAGGTGGCGTACGCGTCCAGCTCTGTGAGCGCTCTCGGCGGCAGGCTGCTGAGGAGATTCACTTTCCCAGAGCTCAGGAGGAGCAGAGAGGGCTGCGGCGCTCAGAGCGGAGCTTCAGATCCGTGTATCCCAAGGTCAGAGACGTTTCCCCTGGGGAAGAACCACCCTCAAGTAGGAAGCAAGCCGAGCATCGACAGCATTAGTGCGGTCAAGTGTGAGTTTGACTTTCAGAGTAAAGCTGCTCCAAATGTCTGACCGATCATGAGCGGATGAACACGCTTGAACTGCATCTGTGAGGAGAACTGACCTAGTGCTGTGACAACAAACAATACAAGGGTTTGGAATATAGGACCATATTAACTAGTTACATGTTTTAGGACACAAATGTGACCCTGGACCACAAAACCAGTCATGAGTCTCACAGGTATATTTGTAGCAATAACCAGCAATACATTGTATGGGTCAAAATTATCAATTTTTCTTTTATGCCAAAAATCATTAGAATATTAAGTAAAGATCATGTTCCATGAAGATATTTTGTAAATTTCCTACCATAAATATATCAAAAATGTATTGCATTATGCATTCTTAAGGACTTCATTTGGACAACTTTAAAGGTCATTTTCTCAATATTTAGATTTTTTTTTTTCACCTTCAGATTCCAGATATTCAAATAGTTTTATTTCGCCCAAATATTGTCCTGTCCTATAAAACCATACATCAGTGGAAAACTTTTTATTCAGCTTTCGGATGATGTATAAATCTCAATTTAAATAAATTGACCCTTATGACTGGTTTTGTGGTCCAGTGTCCCAAACATTTTGTGAACATTTTGGGTCATTTTCCACATTTTTCTGCTGTTTCACAGATTATGTTTCTCATCTCTTCACCAGCGCTTCTGTAAAGTCATTTCAGTTTTTATTTTTATGATATTACATTTCATTTTAAAAATTTTTGGCAGCGTTTTGAATACCAGTCGTTTATGTCAGGGCAGACCGGGGCTAGTTGTCACAGTGGGTTTATTTTTGAAAATCAATTTCTGTTTAGACACAAACCTTACAGCCTTAACTACAAAAATAAAATCTATATTTACAGTTATTGGAGAGAAAAAAAAGGTTTTGCTCCGGTCAATAATGGTGTAGTGTGTTTTTTTTTCACTCGTTGCCCAATAGCAGAGAATGTTGTCACACTATATGGGGTAAGTTGTCACAATAGAACCCATCATTAAACAGCCTCTGCATTAAAAAAAAAGGAGAAATTAATTCACAAAACTGTAATTAAGCTTACATACAGAAAACTCTCTCAAGAAACTGTAATTAATAAATTGCTTAAAATTACGCACAAATGACGTTTATGAATTTCTGAAAAATACTCGTTTGTGCTTTAGTTGTGCTTTATTGTGTATTGAATATAGTATATAGGATACTATATATAGAAAAAAAAACTATTCTATTTTTGACACTATTCTAAGACACGCATTATAGATACTGAGATGCAGCCCATGTGACAACTAACCCCAGTGTCCCATATAAGGATGTCTTTTTTTTTTTTTTTTTTTTACTAAACGCAATAAAGTGCATACCTGACAGAAAAGCCATTCCCTTTATTCTGTTGGACTGTGTTTCCCTGCGGATAAAAACTGAAGGGCTTTTGAGCGTCGTGCGCGTGCAGAAGTGAAGTGCACTCGGTGATTTCATACGTCGCTGATCCGTCATCGGTGGAGCACGGGCTCGTGTCGCGCGCTGATCTCACTGCATCTCCTGCAGCTGCAGCAGTGCGGGATCACCGGACTGTCCGAGAGGAACTTCCGCCGCGCGGAGTGATGCTGCTGCTGCTGCATGCGTGTCGCGAGCGTCTGCAGGCGTGAATCACGCGCACCTGCATTTGCTGCATCTGCGACTCGAAGTTCCTCTGGAATCTTCTGCTCATTTTCTGCAGGAGCGTCGCTTCATGATGGACTTTCACTGCGCTGCACTTCTGCTGCTCGGTAAGTTCTGATGACATGTGTTTTTAATTAAATAGCTATAGTTATAACTCATTTATTTTCACATATTATACAGTACAGATTGTTTCAAAGCAGCTTCACAGTCATGAGCAGGAAAATAACAGAATCAATGATGGAAACTTCATCAAATATGAGACACATTTTTGTTAAACTTGAGGTAATTGTACAGTGGTTGATGAGTTTGATTCTGTAACATGTTCCTTTTATTAGAATGAGAAAGAAGCACAAATCAGAAGATCTGAATCTAAAATTACAACTGAGGAGAAACTGAGAAAACTACAGAATTCATATAAGAAATCTGATTCCAGTTGTAGTTTCCCAAGATTTTGCCATTCCATTGTGTGTTAGATATCACTTTAGAATAGAATAGAATAGAATAGAGAATAGAATGTGCAGTTCTGTGTTTATTGTTTCACTGCAGAGAAACTGTCTCTCAAACCCTGGAGGAGAAGACAAAGAGCAGCACAGAACACAATAGAATAGAATAGAATAGAATAGACTCATTAACTGTGTGAGCTCATGGCTTCTCCTGGTTTCTCTCAGGCTCTCTGTCAGCGGTCAGTGTTTCTGCAGAGCAGGAGGTGGAGAATCTCTCCGGACTGTCATCGAATCCTGACCGGGAGATTTTTGTCGTCCGAGAAAATGGAACGACCTGCTTGATGGCAGAGTTTGCGGTGAAATTCCTGATTCCATACGACGTTCTGGCGCTGAACGGAATCGACGTGAGCGACTCTATTCTGTCTCGCTGAATCCTAAATGAACGATTCCGAGTTGATCTAGTAGAATAAAAACAGCAACACGGATTCCAATTGGATTTGATCCTTTAGGATCCTTGACTCGGAAGTTAAAACATCATTATCCTGCACGTCCCATCAGGATGCTTTAAGCTTCTGAAAACTTTCCTGTACAAACATGAGATGACGCTTATATCATATGTGTGTGTGTGTGTGTGTGTGTGTGTGTGTGTGTAGCTGATAACAGAGCAGGTGTCCGTGACGATCCCACGCGGAGCTGAGATTGCGGGGAAATGCGGGAACACCGACTCGGAGCTGCACATCTCATGGAACGATCACGCCTTCACATTCCGCATCTTCTTCTCAAAGGTTTGGATCCGAGTAGAAACGGATGATCAGTGTGATCCATCACAGCACTGCACTGTTTAAGTCCCTTAATGTGTGTGTGTGTGTGTAGGAGAAACACACGATGGGCAGTGATGGAAAAGCTAAAGAAACTGAAGTGTGGAAGATAAACAAGGTTCAGCTGGTCTATGACACTTCAGAGGCGACGCACTTCAACAGCGCTTATAATCGTGAGTGAAACTCTTCAGATTAATGATCGCTGACAGATTCAGATTAGTCAATAATCATCTACAAATGTAGACTTGTTTTGTGATTTCATGCTCCAGTTTACTGCGTTCATGTAAAATCACGTACATCACTGGATTTAACCTGCATCTCATTATTTTATTATATTTTTGGTGATGATTGATTGAGGTTTTGTTGGAAATGAGCTTTTCTTCTGCATGTTTTTGGTTTGCTGAGACACAAAGCCCATTGTTCCTCATGCAGCGCTGCAGAGATCACTGCGACATCCACTGCGCTTTACACGTTCACACACAGCGACTGACGACTCGCTTACAGGAACTCACATTACATTACGATATTTAGTATTTTGCTTGTTTGTTCAATAGTGTCATCTAGTTTAATTAGTTCAGCATTACTGCAGTGAAGTATGAGATGATTCTGCTGATCTGAACTAATCATCAGAGTTCTGATGGAGGTGTAATGAGTGTGTGTGTGTGTGTGTGCAGCGGGGAAACACACGGCCAGCACACACCGTCTGTCAGCGCTGGTGACTCCCGCCGGACGCTCGTACGTGTGCACGGCTCAGCAGACGCTCACCATGATCTCCAGCGACCATCAGAAGGGAATCACCGTCTCCATCTACGACATCCAGATTCAGCCCTTCGACATCAAGAGCGACTTTGTCTTCAGTGAACGTAAGACTCGAGCTCATCACAGTGAACCTCACACATTACAGCCCGAGAATAACACAAACACCTCATCAAGAACATGTTTCAGGAGCTTCAGATTTGTGGGATGTTATTTTCTTGCAGTTAAACAGATTTTCCTCCCTAAAAACCAGCTTCTCTGTAAAAAAAAAAAAAAGACAAACTATTTTGGTCTTGTTTTCCAGCACAAATGTCTAAACATTCTTAAATAAAGATACATTTACTGGAGAAGCAAAATTACTTAAAATATTAAGTCTTGTCTTCTGAAAAAAGAATGAGTTTGTGCTTAAAACAAGAACAAATATCTGCCAATGAGCTCAGAAAAAGAATCTTGTTTTCCCTTCAAACACAAACTCACTTCATTTTTCATTTAACAAGTCTTATTATCTTCAGTCATTTCTCTTCTCCAGTAAATGTTTCTTGATTTAAGAATGTTTGATATTTGTGCTGAAAACAAGAACATGATTTTCATTCGTGTTCATCATCTCTATGTAAATACAGCAGTTTGATTTTGTTCTGAAATGAGCTGCAGATGTTTTCACGAGTGTCACGGTTACTCCAGATGTGTTTGTGGTTTAGTAGGTTGTTCTGGTTTGATCAGGTTAGTTGTGACCTCTCGGTGACCCGCGAGATGAGCGTGTCGTTCTCTGGGCTCGTGTTGTGAGGGTGAAATGGCTGTTTACCGCAGTGAGCGTTACTCGTCTCTTTATAGTCCCAGTGATTTATGGGCCGTTTCCTTCAGCGCAGGAACAAAAGCTTGTCCCGCTGGGCGCCGGCGCGCGTCCCACAACCTTTCTAAAGGGTTTTTTTTTTGTAGCAATGCCATAGGAGAAAAATTTACAAAATAACAAAGAACTGTTGTTGGGTTTTTTTATAGTGTGAAGAACATTGTAATAATCTAAAGAACCTTTTTTCCACTGTAAAGAACCTTTAGTGGTTCCATAGATGTTAAAGATTCTTCATTGAATCATTTGTAGGAGTGTGTGGAGACTCTGGATCTGACGTGTCCTGACGTCTCGTCTGTCAGCGCGTGAAGCAGATGAAGATGTTTCTGACAGACCTGCTGTATTTGCACATGTTGAGGAGATCGTGTTAACTCATCATTCTCAAATGCTGACGTCAGCGATTTGACACATTAACAACTCACCAAACAGATACGACTGATTCTCCATCCAAAGTTGCGAATTTAACTTGTGCGCAAGATTGGAATATGGCATGAAACATCTGTGAATAAAGCAGCGTCTCCATCCCATGTGTTCAAGAGAATCGTCACTTCCTGGGAAATTGGTGCAAAATATGAGTAATAAAAATGTAATTTTCTGCAATCGGGCTCTTTCTCCTCCATCATAAATGAGTTGGTCTCAGAGCGTCAGACGAAACACAATAAACGCTGTCATGTGATCTTGTGTTCGGATGCTGGTGTTTGGGAACACAATCGTGTGAGACGCTTCTGGAGGAATTAAACCAAATCCTAGTCGAAATTGGACATGAATGCCTTCTCAAGTCATATTTACTACTAGGAAACTACTACTCATTTTCCTAGTCGGAGTTTCCAAGTTGGAAATTCCTAATTGGTTATCACTGATGCTGCCTTCACATGCATGCTCCAAGTTGGAGTTTCCTAGTCAGAAATTCCTAGTTGCCATTTCCTAGTTGGAGTTTTCTAGTTGGAAATTCCAAGTCGGGAAATTCCTAGTCAGAATATTCCTAGACGGGAATTCCAAGTTGGAGTTTCCTAATCAGAAATTCCTAGTCTGAGTTTCCAGGTGTGAGACGGAGCCATAAACTTTAATATGGCGCAGAGGAGAACGATTGCTGCTGTGACTGGGATTCTTTATTATTTTTTTCACAACAGCTACATCACCTTGTCTTGTTGTTAAATTGCATAGTTACATATATGAATAATCATTTGAAGCATATATTATATGTTTTGTGCACAGTGAAAATAGCATCTATTTGACTAAATATGCACTACTTTAATAACAAGACAAGGCGATGTAGCTGTTGTGGAAAAACTAATACAGAATCCCAGTCACAGCAGCAATCCCTCTCCTCTCCACCATGTTTAGTTTATGGATCCAACTCAAACTAGGAATTTCCAACTTGGAAACATCAACTAGGAATTTCCAACTAGGAATCCCCGACTTGGAATTTTTGACTAGGACACAGACTAGGAATTAACGACTAGGAAACACCAACTAAGAATTTCCAACTAGGAAACTCATATTTTTACAATAATTCTGATAGCATATGAAGACAGCACCACTGTGTATAAAACATACAATATGCTTCAAATGATTCTTAAATACGACATGAGAGAGAGTTCATATCCAATTTCCAACTAGGAAACAAATATTTACGATAATTCTGATAGCACGTGACGCAGCATTAATTTGTACAATCTGTGACGTGTTTCTGGTTTCTCTTGATATCGTGTCGGACATGACCAGACTCCTGACTTCAGCTTTTCAGAGTTTCAAGGCTCATTCGCCACATGTGAAAATATCTTGGCGTTTCCATCCAGCTTTTTTTGTGCAACATCTCAAAATTTGCATAAAAATAGGTGGATTGAAACATACCTAAAGACGTCATGTTCTGAAATGTCTTGTTAATGTACATGTTTGGTGGCCTTGAGGTGCAAAAGAACAAATCCTAAAACTAAATAACATCTGAAGTTCAGGCTGTGTTTGTGTGGATTGTGAAGAAACGTGCTGATCTGCAGACGTGTGTTTCTCTTGCAGCGTATAAATGCATAACGGACCAGCGCGAGCAGCTGGAGCAGATGCTGCCGCTGGTGTTGGGTCTCATCCTGGGCCTCATCATCGTCCTCACCATCTCCGTTTATCACTTCCACCTGAAACTGAGCGCGCAGCAGCCGCAGCTGCCCCGGGACCGATCGCTCTACAAGAACATGTGAAGACTCTCACCGCACACGCCAGTTCCCTCGCCATACGTCACGTCTGTTACGCTCCAGTCCAAACTTCTTAATGCACATTATTACAACTCGTTTTCTTTCTGGTTTCTGTGTGTCGAGTGTCTCGTAGGATGTTAAATGTCAAACGCCATCGTCCTGTAACTGCTGCACTCATCATGTGTGTCGTTTTCCACACCAGTGTCCGGCACTGTATAAAATAGAGATATTTAAATTGCTTGAAGGATATAAATAAGGTACAATGATTAATGATTATTGCATATTATTTTAGGATTCTAAAATATTTTATGATTTACAAAATGAGACAATGAGAAAATAAATGATTTTGTGTCCATGTACTGATGTGTGTATTTGTGAGAAACAGCACAGAATGACTTTTCCTCCCATTTGAACTCTTATATGTGAGAAGTTTTTCTTTAACAGCTGAAAAGGGGAAAATTGAAGGTTTATTCTGCCTTTAAATGCTGTCGGAATTATCATAAATTTAAATAAAGTATCATAAATTATCTTAAAGTTTCTTAGTCTGAGTTTCCTAGTTGGAAATTGGACATGAACCCCCAAGTCGTATTTACTACTAGGAAACTCTGAGATAATTTTGACCCCCGAATTTCCCAGTTGGGCGTGCCATAAACTTTCAACATGTTTGTGGGGATAACGATTGCTGCTGTCACTGGGATTCTTTATCACTGATGCTGCCTTCACATGCATGCTCCAAGTTGGAGTTTCCAAGTCAGAAACTCCTAGTTGGTGTTTTGGAAATTCCAAGTCGGAAAATTCCTAGTCATGAATTTCTAGTTGGAAATTCCAAGTCAGAATATTCCTAGACGGAAATTCCTAGTCAGAGTTTCCAGGTCTGAGTCGGAGCCATAAACTTTAAATATGTCGGAGAGGAGAACGATTGCTGCTGTGACTGGGATTCTTTATTAGTTTTCCACAACGGCTACATCACCTTGTCTAAATTTCCTACTTCCCACTCCTGAAGTTGTGATTATGAGCTCATACTGTTCAAGTGCTTTGCCACTGGGAAACTTGAGTGTCAAAATTATCTCTGAGTTTCCTAGTAGTTAATACGACTTGAGAAGGTGTTCACGTCTGATTTCCAACGAGGAAACTCGTGTTTACGATAATTCCGAAAGCACGTGAAGGCAGCAGTAATCACAACTTCAGAAGTGGGAAGCAGGACGTTTCCGATAGCAGGTGAAGGCAGCGTTAGATCCGTCAGAATCAAACATGACACGGAGACGAATGGAAAATCAATAAGAAGCGGCCGGACGGCAGCAGTCACATCACAGGCATTAAAGATTTCCACAAATGAGCTGCGATCCTCACAGATCAATGTCTCGAGTCTCAGACACTGAAGAGTTTATTGATCTGACGCTCAATTAAAAACACTTTCTGTTCGGACGAAGTGATTTATGCTGCACTGCGCTCATAAAACACTGTCGCTCAAGGCTGATTCATCGCGCTGCAGTTCTTTCAGGATTTTCACTGACCACGTGGTTTTTAACTTCTTTTCAGTCTCATGTCGTGTGTGTGTGTGTGTGTGTGATCAGTTACTGCACACGACACTCACTCTGCTGCTCAAGTCTCATTCAAGCATGTTCATATTCAATAAACCTTCATTTTTTGTCAATCTGTTCCTTTTCTTTTATGTCGTACTGTAAAACTACAGGCAGATTTATTGTAAACATTTACTGTGACGTGTTGATCGCTACACAAACTTCTCCTTCATAAAACAGTAAGACTAAAATTATACTTTGCTATTTTATTATGGATTTAGGAATATTGTTCTATAGACAACTGAAGAATTCAAATACTTGAAAAGAATGTTTTTAGAAATCAAGTTTGAAAAACCTCAAACTTCTTTTAAAGACAATAATAAGATGCTTCATGCATTTATTGAGTTGTTTCAAATAAACAAAACAGAAAAAAAATGACAAAAGAATAATAATGACATTACCGTCTCATACCCGGCAGAGGCGCGAAAGATTTGAGAACAGATTGGTGCAGTTTGATGCTTCAGACGATAGCGTGAATTATTAGAGGTTACAGGAGGTCAGTGTATTTTTCATATTTTTCATTGTATGTTTCAAATACCACATGACAGTGTCTTAGAAAACGTCATAAAAACTATAGTTTTACACATAACACGCTCTGATTTGAAGTGGAACCTGATGTAACCGGTGGTTCATGACAACACAAACTCATGGCAGCTCATAACTTTTGTTTTTTGAAGAATTGGTGGTTTTTGCTACCTTCATGTGCATTTGGAAATATCGAAAATATGAGTTTCCTAGTTGGAATTACCTAGTCTGAGTTTCCTAGTTAGGAATGCCAAGTCAGAGATTTCAAGTTGGGATTTCCAAAGTCGGAAATTCCTAGTTGAGAATTTCTAGTCAGAGTTTCCTAGTTGGAAATTCCAACTTGGCAATTCCAAGTCTGAAAATTCCTAATGGGAATTCCATGTTGGAGTTTCCTAGTTGGAAATTCCTAGTCTGAGTTTCCTAGTTAGGAATGCCAAGTCAGAGATTTCAAGTTGGGATTTCCAAAGTCGGAAATTCCTAGTTGAGAATTTCTAGTCAATGTTTCCTAGTTAGGAATTCCAAGGAGGAAATTCCTAGTCAGAGTTTCCCAGTTGGAAATTCCAACTTGGCAATTCCAAGTCTGAAAATTCCAACTTGGCAATTCCAAGTCTGAAAATTCCTAATGGGAATTCCATGTTGGAGTTTCCTAGTTGGAAATTCCTAGTCTGAGTTTCCAGGTCCGAGTCCGAACCAAAAACTTTAAAAATGACGAAGGGGAGAACGACTGCTGCTGTGACTGTGTTCTGTATTAGTTTTTTCCACAACAGCTACATCACCTTGTATTGTTAAAGAAGTGCACATTTACATACATGAACAATCATTTGAAGCATATAAGTTTTATACAAAGCAAAAATAGCATGTATTTGACCTGATGCAGTGAATGTTTATGTGGTTATCAACGAATGGGACACTACATTTTATTTAAAATGAATTACATTTTGGCTTTAATAAGATTTTCCCAGTAAATAGGCGAGATTAATCCTGTTGTCCTCCATGATTTCTATTCTTTCAGACAAGAAAGCTCTTGAACAAGCTCGTAATCACGACTTCAGAAGCGGGAAGTAGGACATTTCTAATTACATTTAAAGGCAGCGTATGAGCTCAAGTGTTTTGTTCTGGAACTCAGACTAGGAAATTCTGACTAGGAAACTCGTATTCTAGATAATTCTGACAGCATATTATACAGCATTAATTCATACGATCTGCTTAAGTTTCTCGTGAGATCGTGTTGAACATGACCAGACTTCTGACTTTAGCTTCACTGAGTTTCACTGAACATATATTATTCATATTTATTATTTTTTATTTTATATGTGAGCGCTAATATACTTCTGAGTCAATAGTCTGACTCTTGAAAAGTAGGCTGTTTTGTTTCTTGTCCTTCATCTCACATCAATGGTTTCCAGCAAGTAAATTCTCCTATAAATGTATTAAAATTAAAGTACTTTAATTGGTTGTAGTACAGTACATTACTGTCATTATATTCTTAAAAAAATGAAATTAAAAATATTTGAGAACAAAAGGATTTTTCACCAATTACACTTTTAGAACGTAGCTGAAGACTCCGGCCACTGAAAGCTCTATAGATAAATCTGCGTTCACTGCGGCTCAGAATCATCAGAATCAAGAGCTCCAGATATAATTCAAGCTGCAATGAACTTCAAATACACTGTTTTAATATTTATTATTAATCTAGACTGGAATGTCAGTAGAGTATATTATATAATCATTTCTGATGTGATCGTCATTCACAGCGTATCATCAGTTCTCTTTATTCATGAAAAGCTCTGTGGAGAAAGTGAAGGAAGAAAAGACTGTGTGTGTTTATAAGGGCCTAAAACCAAAAACATCCTCGTAATACAGATGAAAGCACATGATGGCACACAGACGTATTTGTGTTTTTTATTGAAAGCAGCTTTTCGTGACACACATGCAAGATCACTGTACAAAAGCAACATGACAGCTGGATCTGTATATTTCTACAGGTGATGCCAGAAACACGTTCATATTTACAGATCACAGTGACCAATGAGACACGGGTGAGACGGAGACTAGAAAACACGCGTGATTGATTATTGTGCCAAACACGTTAATATTGCTAGAGGTCGGATGAATGAAGTGTTGGTGATTCAAACACGATCAGACGGGTTGTCGTCCAACGATGAGAATGAAAAAGGCCACACTACTGAGAAATCAGAAATCAATACAGCGTAGAAAACTCTGGCATGACGGGCGGCAGTATCTACAAATGTAGAATAAATAAATATATTCAGATTCATCTGTCTGCAACAGGGAGTTTAAATGACCATCTTCAAAAAAATTAAATATAAACAGTAGGAAAGTTTTTTATTATTCTCATCATCATTATTATTAATATTATTTTGCAGAAACTCTCAAGTTCTATGTAATACTGCCCATTTCACCATGATAACATCACAACAAAAATACTGCTGTTTATCAAAACTGTACAAGTAAAACTTACAATTGCTCTAAAATAGTTAGCGTGAGAAGACGACAGTGAAAAAGACGCTTGTTGGTTAAGAGACTCTACTGTATCGCCGCACGGATCCGGCGCGGGATCAAACCGAACGCCAGCGGCCCGACACGCCACCGCCCTGCTGTTCTGGTAATAATGAAAGCGCTTGCGTGGCTCCAGCGGTGCTTCAGCGGTGCCGGTAGTGCCGCATCAGAGGAACGATGCAGGACGGCGGTCCGGACAGCTTCAGGAACGGGTGCTGCAGGAGCTCCTGCGCTGATGCACGCTGGGACGGCTCGCGCACCAGCATCAGGTCCAGAAAGGCTCGCAGGACCGACGACACCTGAACCACAGCAAACATGACAGATGACGGGAAACGTTAGACGGAGCAGCTGCTGATTCATGTTTATATCTGCATCACACGTTCATTATCTGAACCGAATCAGATGATCATAATGAGCTGATATCTGTTTTACTGTCCATGTAAACAGTGTTTATAGTACATCCTACTATAAAGTTATCCACATACATGACACTCAAAGTGAAATATGATATATATAGCAAATCTCGACTGCTTGATTGTTTATATCATAACAAAACACAACTATATTATCGACCGGCTCTAATTTGCCAAATGCTAATATTAACTCTAATGTGAAAAATGCCACATTAACTCTTTCCCCACCAATGTTTTTTAAAAAGTCTCCAGCCAGCAGCAGCATTTTTTATCATTTTCTAAAAACTTCTACTTCATTCCAAGTTGGAGTTTCCTAGTTGAAAATTCCTAGTCGTCAATTTCTAGTTGGAAATTCCAAATCGAAAAATTCCTAGTAGGAAATTCCTAGTCGGAGTTTTCAGGTCTGAGTCGGAGTCATAAACTTTTAAATATGGTGAAGAGATTTTTTAAATGTTAAAAAGAGGTGCTCTACCAACAGAAGAGGAGGTGCAAGTTTTCATGGCCCGCAGAATATTTTGTTGTATGAATATCTGAACATGTAAAATATCCAAAGAAAGAATACATCCTCTGCTTTTAAACAACAACAAAAAAATGTTTTATTCTAGCTTCATGCATTCTTTTTTTATCAACACTTGAACATGGGTAAGTTTCATTAAAAAGAGCAACATTTTGAAGCTGAGGAAATCATGTTTTTGTCAAAGTCTTTGTCCGGATGGGATTCAGAACGATGATCAAAACACAGATGGAGTAGATCGAGTCCATCAACACCTCAAAGCTTCACAGTCGTTTCCTCTTCATGAGTTCAACATTTCATTCAGTAACGCTAATTCCTAGTCAGAAATTCTTAGTTGGAAATTTCTAATTGGAGTTTAAAAGTCGGAAAGTTCAACATTTCATTCAGTAACATTAGGCAGTTTTTATTTAAACGCTGTTGAATGTTTGATGGTCGTGTTAATAATTGCCATGAGCGTCAGCAATCACTGGTTTCTGCTTCTACTTGGCCTGTTTTTGATCCGGAGATTCTGTACTATTTCAAAAGATGTGTTTAGTGCCCCCTACAGTATAACAGTGAAAACATGGATCGCTGGAAAATTCCGTAATTGGCAGGGAAATAGTTAGGATATTCTAAACATTAAGATCATGACGTTTGCACCTTATGAGACTCTTTGAGCCGCGGCGGCAGGTTGTCTCGTATGCGTCTCATGGCCTGCAGCGGAGGTTCGTTGAAGTACGGAGGTTCTCCGTCCACCATTTCGATCACCATGATGCCCAGAGACCAGATGTCCACCTGCACACACAGGACAGCAGCTTCAGCAGAGCCGTCTATCAAACGCGAGTCACTGGTTATGAAGGACGGCGTACCTCAGTGCCGTAGGGTAACCTGGAGATGACCTCCGGTGCCATCCAGTATGGCGTTCCCACCAGAGACTTCCTCTTGGGA
Organism: Hypophthalmichthys molitrix; assembly: GCA_037950675.1. Lineage (NCBI taxonomy): Eukaryota > Metazoa > Chordata > Actinopteri > Cypriniformes > Xenocyprididae > Hypophthalmichthys > Hypophthalmichthys molitrix. The sequence continues at coordinate 33,070,083 of CM075511.1, read as the reverse complement.
ACCTCTTTGGACACTTGAGCACAGAAGCCGAAATCAGAGAGCTTGATCTGCGGAGAGAAACAGCAGCGGGACGTATAGGACACAACGCAAAGCTGATTAACCGCTAATCACCCCTTCATTTGTCATGTTCTCTCGACTAATTACAAGGTGGGAGACACGATTTAATTACTTGGAACTAGTGAAGTTGCTAATTTGCCCTGATCACTTTTCTGTCCTCACAATAAACACATGTATGTGTGTAACTGCACAAACGATTACATCACACAACTGCATGTCATGTGTTATATGATATGATATGAGGAGGTAACGCACGCGTCCGTCGCTGGTGAGCAGGATGGAGTCGCTCTTGATGTCCCTGTGAATGACGCCCTGCGTGTGGAGGTACGACAGCGCCTTCAACACCGACAGACAAACGGTGGCGATCTGCTCCTCATTCATCCTGTGAACGAAACACACACACGTTCTCATCAGAACACCTCCTGAACATCTCAGAGACGAGATCCAATGGAGACGTGCTTCTCAGATGTTTCTCCTGAGATAAACATGGCTGCTAGGGTGTTCTGTGTGGTTTAAAGCAGGCTGTGATGACAGACTAATGACTGAGTTGTTTGAATTTCCACTCAAATTCATCTCGTCTCACTTTGTGAATGTAAATAAGAGTAATTTCAGCTCGTCTAAACCAGAAGCATCTATTATCACAGATTCAGGTTCAGCAGCGGCACTGAGCAACTAACCTGATCACTGTCCGCCTACACACACACACACACACACACACACACACTCACACACACACTCACACACACACACACACACTCACACACACACACTCACACACACACACACACAGAAGCGCATGTCATTAGCAGCACGCCTCAAACGCGCAGCTTTAGCGCAGAACAAAGGCTGGTGGGTGAATCAGGACTCTGGCGTCTGCGGAGCGTGAACGGAGGCCCAGCTGTCGACTGCGCTCTCATCTGTCTCGCCTGCGGCTGCGGCTGCGGCTGCACTGGAGCTGAACACGCTGCCATTCGCTCCTCCTCAACACTAATGCACAGACGGGACGTGTTTGTAATTACTCCGACGGGAGCTCCATGAAGGACACTTCTGTCTCCAGAACTAGATGCGAGATTTACTGTACATACAGAATAAAACTAGCAGTGAAATGTAAACCTGATCAGAATCTTAGAGCGCGCATTAAATATAGGCAAGGCAAGTTTATTTATATAGCACATTTCATACACAGTGGTAACTCAAAGTGCTTTACATAAAAAAGGAAACAAATACATCAGAATTAAAATATAAATAAACAGTAGGTAAAAAGAGTAAAATAAGATGAACATAAGTAATAACAGCAGCACGTGTTAACATTAGATAACTGCATTAGTTAACATGAATAATTTATTAATCTATTAATCTTAGCTAATGTTAATTTCAACATTTACTAATATATTATTAAAATTAAAAGTATTTTCTGTTAATATTACTTCATGGATTTGAGCTGACATGAACTAACAATGAAGAGTTAAATAATTGTATAAAAATCCAACTAATTTGAACAAAGATGAATAAATCTGGTTCTTCTTTTGTGAGTTGCTTTTGATAAAAGCATCTGCTAAATGTTAACATTATGTATTTTAAATTAAACCATTTATATTAAATTAAATTAAATATTTTTTTATTATATTACACTATTTTACACAATATTATTTATATTATATTAATTATATTATTTACATAAAACTGAATTATTTACATCAATCTATTAATCTAAGTTGTTGATAATTTCAACATTTACTAATACATTAAAATACAATTAAATGCAATTATAGTTAAAATCAAAAGTTGTTTCTGTTAATATTATTTCATGGATTTTAACTAACATGAACATGAACAGTCAATAGTGGATTTTTAAAAATCAAATTATTTAAGTAATTTTAATTCAGATTGATAAATATTGTAATAAATAGTAATATAGTAAATATTAATATTAATATAATATGTACTATAAATATTAAATAGTAATATAAATACTAATATAGTATTGATAAATACTATGTTTCTAATTGTTAGTAAATGTTAGTTACTGCATTACTAATGGGACCTTATTGTAAAGTTGTACTGAAATAATAATGAAAAAAACAAGTAATGATAATAAACAAAATAACAATAAGTGGGATTAAACAGAAAAAAAACAATACAGCTAATAATCTCCTGTAAAATCCCTTTTACTCTGGTAAAGTCACTGTAACACACGGCTTGACTGTTTTATAAAAGACATTCATATTCATGTTCAATAAACACACACACACACACACACACGCATGTGAAGAGTTGTTCCGTCATGTGACGCAGTGACTGCATCTGTTAAACACACTGAACGTCTGCCGTGTGCTAAACGATCATCCAATCACAGCTCAGAGTGAGTTTATAAGCTCTGATCAGCCTTAAACACCTGCAGATCCTGCATTAATACACACAAACTCATCTATCAGAGCCTCGTTAAAATCACTGTTAATTGAGAACGTGCGCTCTCTGAACAGACACACGCAGGAGACCAGCGGCACGATCATCATACACGAGACGCAAGTCTATATTATATTATATTAGTTCTCCAATAAACCCAGTATTGTATATTACGAATATTTTTGTGGCTCTTTGACAAATTGCTTTTGCTCCTCAGTTTGGATACAAACATCATAAAATCCATGCATGTAAATATTATTAAAAATATTTCAGTCTAGTTAAACCTTATCAAACTGTGAGTGTCACATGACCCGTGTCGCTCAGGATGCAGCCTAAGAAGGGAGCTGTCTATGTAGGCAGCAGATCAGCGTCACACATCTCTCTATTAGCATCTCAAGCAGGACCAAAATAAAGCGAGTGTTGGGGATGGAAGCGTGTCGTGTCGACGGGGCACGCGTGTCTCTGAAAGCGTGTAATTACAGTCCAACACCAACCTGACGAACAACGCCAATTACTGTAATTATGCCGACGCTTCGTGAGACAGAAGCAGCGTTTAAAACAAACTTTCACAATAATAAATCATCACTGGACTATTGTCTCCAGCAGATAACACTGCATTCAAAGCGCTCAGTCTTTGAGAAGTGTAACATTACAATTACATATTAGATTTAATAATAGAGCTGATTGTGAAATGTGTTAAACACCTTCACTATTAATGAGACCAAAACCATCTCATGATACAGCTGTTTCTGCCAGAAACTCAATAAATGAATATAAATTAACTCAATAAATCAGTAAATGAAATCGTTCACAAATAAACTTTATCTCACTTGATTATTTTCTCTCTCTGAATTTGAATCTCGATGGACTCAAAGCAAAAGATCAGATGGTTCGAATCAAATGAATGAATCAGTGTTCTGATTGGACGAGACGCTCCTCTTACCTCGTATGAGTGACGATGTCAGTCAAGGCTCCGCCCTCCAAGAACTCCATCACTACCCAGAGTTCATCACCGACCAGATAACTGTTATACATGTCAACCACGTTCTCGTGATGATAGTCTCTCATGATGACCACCTGCGAACAGACGAGCAAAAAAAAGCTGCTATTTAAATGGTTAGTTCACCCAAAAATATACATTTCTGTCATTAATTAGGGTGAGGGTGAGTCATATCATTCCAATGTGATGAAAATACTTTTTGTGCTCAAAAACAAAACAAAAATAACGTCTTTATTCAACAATCTCTTCTCTTCTCTATCATTATCTTACGCAGGTGACGCAGTAACACAGTGAAGCTTCCATGTTTACGTCCAAATGCCGACTCAGTATTGGCCAAAGCTGATCACGTGATCAGCACGACGAGATCAGCCAATAATGAGTCGGCGTTCTGACGTAGAACCTGGAAGTGCTGGACGTAAACAAAGTATGAGAATGACACAGAAGAGAAGAGACTGTTGAATAAAGTCGTTATTTTTGTTTTGTTTTTGCGCACAAAAAGTATTCTCGTCTCTTCATAACATTAAGGTTGAACCACTGCAGTCACATGACTGTTTTAACGATGTCTTTAGTACCTTTCTGGACCTTGAAAGTGTTGATTATATTGCTGTCTATGGACGAGTCATAAACCTCTCGGATTTCATCAAAAATATCTTCATTTGTGTTCTGAAGATGAACGAAGGTCTTACGGGTGTGAGGGGGAGTAATTAATGACAGAAATTTCATTTTTGGGTGAACTAACCCTTTAAATAAGTAAATATATGCACTGTGTTCATTTACATGTCAGCAGCTCATGATCCGCCGGTCTCGATTCACATTTGAGCCGCTTTTAATGTGCATTTGGGAAACGCAACACATGTTAAACATCTTTACAAATTCTAATGAGAAGTGCTTATAAACCAGCTGTTGTCAATTAAAGCTTTAAAGTCACTATGAAATCAAAATTGACCATTTTGATTTTTTATGGAATCTTATAATTTATCATAAATGATTTATTGGTGCACATCATCATTATTGTGTTAAATTCATGTTCTGGTAATCTTGAATCAGAATATCTTCTCCTCCCTCTTGCAGCATCTCTTCTCTTCTCTGATGACGAGGGCGGGGCAACCTGTCACTCACATGAGATCCACCAATAGCAAACCACAACCATCCAATCGATTCCCCACAGACAAAATCAAGCCCCGCCCTACATTTGTTCTTGTTTGAGAAGCGTTTCACTCAGATATACGACACAATAGAGAAAAAAAGACGAGCATGACTTCCCTTTTATGCCGACTTTTCTACACCAAAATAAAAGCTCATTAATTTTAACATTTGAAAATAAATTAAGACAGTCCTAAATATTAGTACTGTAATTTTAAGGTTGTATTGTAAAATAAAATTATTATATTATTTTTCTTTTAGAGATAATCAGAAAGGTTTTGGCCAAACAGCCCTACAAACAAGCAGAGATTTTTCCATAATCGCAAATTTACACCTGAAAAGCAGGTCGGCGCTCACCTCGTTGAACAGAAGTTCTCGTCGCTGCTGTTTCCGCAGGTCCATCTTCTTAACGGCCACCTGCTTCCCGCTGTGCTTCTCGGTGGCGATGCACACGATGCCCGTGGATCCCTCTCCGATCTTCAGGAAGTTGTCCAGATACTCGCGCGGGTCGCCCGGGTTCACCACCAGCTGCAGCGCCGCCCGGAACTGCTCGTGGGAAACCCTGGAGGGCGGCTGCTCTGAGGACGAGCCCCAGCTGGGCGGGGGATACGCGCCGGGCGGGATGTAGGGCGAGGAGGGCTGCGAGTGCGCCCCCTGCGGGGTGTAGGGAGGGCTGGGCTGGGACGGCGGGTGGTGGTACGGCGACGGCTTGTAGTGGAAGGGCGGCGGGTACTGGAAACTGGCCGGGTAAGCGGGCTTGCCGTGGCTCTGAGGTAGTTTGAGGGGCATGCGCGGGTACGCCTCGCCCCCCGGCACCTGCGGACTCCCGTCCCGAGACGCTCGCTCGTAGTCGCCCTGTTCGATTCAAACAAGACACGTTAGCAGTGAATAATGCAAATCCACAGAGCAGGAGAACACGCTCCTCATTTATCACAGAGATGCTGTCTACTGAGGGAACACCCCTCAAACTGGAGCTCAATGTCACACACCCTGAAAAATCAAATGTATCACAGTTTTCAACATTGATAATAATCATAAATGTTTCATAAATGAGCATCAAATCATCATATCAGAATGATTTCTGAAGGATCATGTGACACTGAAGACTGGAGTAATGATGCTGAAAATTCAGCTTTGATCACAGGAATAAATTACACTTCACTATATATTCACATAGAAAACAGCTGATTTACATTAGAATTATTTTTCACTGTTTTTTTTTTAATCAAATAAATGCAACTTTGATGAGCAGAAGAAAACATTAAAACATCTTCATTATTCCAAACTTTTGAACGGTAGTGTATATATTACACATGTATGCAACCGAGTAAAAGGAGAGCTGAGATCTTTTCAGCAAGAAAAACTGCAACTGCATATGATATTAATAAAGCAGCGCATTAGAGAGATTCTCCGGCGCTCTCGTCCTCCACGTCAGAGAGTAAGTTCCCTGATCTGCAGGGTCACGGTGGGCGGCAGATTGAATTATTCCCACCACGCCCAGAACACAAAAAGATGACACGACACGGATCGTCTTCTAACCGCCTCGTGATGAGGAAGCTGGCGGCGGAGGTGACGGGCGGCGTGTAATTACGCCGGTGGACTCGTTTAATCAATCATCCCGGCGAGGGTGTTTATGGGCCGGAGAAGTCCCGAGACCCCCTTTCCCAACCGGCACCGCTGGCTGATCCATGTTCGTTAAATGCACATTAATCTGAATTTGGCAGCGTAATCAACAACCCAACTGGAGTGTGAAATTGAATTCTGTGGTGGAACAGCGCGCCGCGGCTTTTATGCAAGGCCTGCAGAAAAGAAAGGTGCCACAACATCAGTTCATCACAATGAGCGCGTGCGTGCCCGAGTTCCCAAGTCCCCGAGCTGTCGGCCTTTAACGGCCTGCCGTTCCCAACAGCGCCAGCAAAGCGCTTGGCTCGCTGAAAGTGACCGAGTCGAGGTGAATGAGAAAGAAAGAGGTTCATTATGACGTCGGTGAGCCGAGACTGATGGGAGTCGCAGCCTGAATGTGCTGAACACTCCCAATCACATCGTACAGCAAATCACACACTTAATACAGTGAACATACAGTAGAACGTTCCCTGAATCGCTCTCTAATGTGATTTCATGTTAAGAGAAGTTAACATACTCAGATACCAATGTATAGTATAATGCAATGTAAGTCGCTTTGGATAAAAGCGTCTGCCAAATGCATAAATGTAAATGTAAATGTAAATGTAACATGAAATTACATTTTGTATAAAGAAAATGGAGCCTTTTTGAGGAACATTACGCATTGTGACATTATTTTCATGACAATAAAACATATTTACACACAAAAATCTAATTGGTGAAATAAGAGAAAATGGCAATAAATCATGAACATTATGAAATTGGATATTTAAAAACATGCTGGATGTACTGAATTTAATTCATGCTGTTTTAAAATAAAATAGTTTTCATACAGTGAAAATAGTGTCAAGTTCTTTCATGTATCAGATATGATACAGACATTTCTTTTTGAGATTCATCTGATGATGGTGACGGTAAGACTAAATACAAAACAATATGTATTTTTTTTAAGAATCTTGCAAATTCTGCAATATATGTCACAATACATTGAGGAATTATCCAGAAAGCGGCCTAGTGCACTTCTTAAGCACGCTGATGTCTTTTCAGTGATCCTGAAATATTTGTGAATTAAAATGACAACAGCACATCCCGGTTCAGAGCTCGAGCAGCCAGCGCGTTTAAATGAAGGTCTGGGATGAGCCGCTGTTATCTGGGAGATTGCTACTGTTCCATTAATTGATTCCTGTGCCGCTCTCATGAGTAATTCCGTGTCTCCGCCGGCCGCGCTCTTTTCACGGGAGAGTAGATTAAGAACTGACACGAGATCCATCACTGCGGAGCATCGGAGCGCCACAGCCCGAGCAGTGATGCGACCCGGGAGATAATACGCCCTACACAGCCTGCGGGTGAGGACCGGACAGTGTGTCTGCAGAACGTCCACTGCAATCTTTAATTCTACACAGCACTGGGAAGCTTCCATTGGGAACAATGCGGCATTTATACGGGAACGGCAAGTGCGTGAACTGAGCATTAATGCAATGTTAAAGCAGGTACCGAATAAATGCATGTAAATGTACTGCTCCTTAATGATTATGCATTTTTGCTGCCACAAAATGATTAAGCAAAACAATTGATCTCTATGGAGCCTTTCATTCCAAAATCAGCCCAGCAATGATCTCTGAGGAGACAAGCCGCATTTGACTCAAGGTTTGGTTTCAAGTGAAATGTAATATTCAGTAATATTATTGATCTGACTGCACTGACACTATCAGATATTTGAGCTGAGCTGATCTGAATAATGACTCTGTTGTCTTCTGTAGAACAGCAGAATCTGAATTTGCCCAAGTATAAGGGGTTTTTCTTGCCATAAATGCTTGGATAACACGCCTACGTCTCCTTTGATTAAAAATAATGGCTAGTGCAGTGGCTGGGATATACGTAAACCTACCAACATCTGTTGGTAAAAAAGACGTTTTAGTTGAATAACATCAGTTTAATGGAAACTGCGTCATTCTGCAGTAGTTTTTTATCGATATTTAGAAAATATCGCAAAAGTTTTGCGCAAATCTGTAATGGAAATGTGGCTTTTGATTCTGTTATTGTTTTCCTGTTTATCACTGTGAAGCTGCTTTGAAACAATCGGTAAAGTATAAAACGCTACAGTACGTTTGGATTTCTTTCGCATCGAGAACCACACAAACTTGTCGCATCAATAATGCATTTGTGTATTTTGACATGACGCCCCTGAGAGAAAAATGTGAACACGTCATCTTTAGAAGCTGCTTATCAGGATGCTGAGTTTATCTTTACCTTGCTTATGACGAGCGAAGATGTGTTTTCTGACAGTCTGGGGTACGTGTATGAGCTGTACGACCCCTGCGGCGCCGCTTTAAACGCGCTGATGCCGTACGGCACGCTGGGCTCCTGCAGGCCAGATCCCGACCTGGAGCGCTGCCGGATGGCCGGCTGAGGACTCGTCTGACTGATGTATGAGGACTTGGGCCTCTTGTCGTAGTCCTCCCTCAGTCCCGCTCCGTATCCCCAGTCTCCGTCGGGGTAGGTCATCTGCTCACTGTGGATGGAGACCCGAGACGGCGTTCCCAGCGGCTGTTCCCTGTAATCCTGACTGGATCCCCCCAGAGAAGCCCGGTAGTAGTCCCTCCGGCCCCCCATGGCCATCTCGTCGGTGGACAGCCGCATCTTGCTCTCCAGGTAGGCGTGGTAGTCCGGAGGCATCTTGGCGTAGTCCGAAGACTTCTGCGGCATGGCGTCTGGATAGAAGGGACTCCGGATTGGATGGCCGTTCTGTTTGAGGGAGAAGCGGTAGTGCCGTCCGACCGGCCACTCCCCGTCATGGACGCGGTACGGATCCAGTGAGAAGTCCTTGCTGCTGTCCAGGTCGCACGAGTAGCGGCCATAATAGTGTCCGAAGCCGTTCTCCTCCGGCCCGCCGGTGTTGGACGTGGACGCAGACGCTGGTTTGCTGCCACCGGCCTGATGGGCTCCGGGCGGACTCTCTTTCCTCAGAGAGTTGGAGCGGGTCACGGAGATGCTGTCAAACTCCTCCAGCAGGCCGTTGATGGAGGCGTCCTTGGGCGGCCGGCTACCACGGACAATGGTCTGCAAAGAGAAGGCAGGAGAGTCAGTGAGAGACTTGAAGGTCCAGGCCAGAGCATTTCACCACATTGTGCTATATTTTGACAGAGTCAAACAGCAGTGGGAGTGCGATCAGAACAGGTTTGGCAGCAACGCTCTCACGAGCTGAGCCTGAATGAATCACAGCGTTGCTCATCTCATCCCACTGCCGCTTAAGCGCGTTACACAGCTGTGTCGTGACTCACTGCAGAATAAAACTCTGAAACAGACCCAAAATATATGAGTGGCATAAGCTGAAAGGCCCAACGGAAGGTTTTTCCCAACTTCCCCTCTTGATAGTCATCCAAAACCTCATTACAATTACATGAGCAGATTACAAAAAACAGACATTAGATGACATATTTTCTATACAGTACAGTCTGACCTAACACTGGTGAAACCAATCCCACAGATGAAGATCACACAGACAGCAAGAAAACACCTTAGCAACTGCAAAGCAACATACTAAAAATACCCTGAACATAGAAACATAGTGACAACCCTTCACAACACCATAACATCAGGACAGAGAGGTTTGTACATCTTGTGAAACTGACAGATGTAGTCATTTACTAAAGTTACATTCATATTTATTTTCGGTATTTTTGAGTAACTGCTACTGTATGCACAAGTAAAAACTGTGGTAAACTGATGATTGTTAAAAGATTAAATCTTAAAAGAGGACTGTAATTTGAGTCAGAGTATATTTCTAGACATGACCGTACAGTATGTGTTGTGTGATGCTCCAGTAAAGAGTGGCCTCAGTGATCTTGACCTGCATCTGCAGTAGAAAAACGACCTCATTTAGTTTGCTGCTGCAGCTCTTTAAGTAACGTCACATGACCTTAAGGAAGAGCAGTTCAGAGGTCTGGACTGATCTAGAACACAGGATCTTAAGCATGCTGTAGAGTTTTGTTCCAGATGCCTGTCAATCAAAACACCTTGATGAGCTCATTCAGATAGAATCAAACTCCTCAGAATCACGGGTAGATGGTCACAATAAACTAATGATAAACTAATGCATATCAGTGTTGGTCCATGTGAACTGAAAGATGCAATCTATTAAACACCAACATGAGTCAAGCTGAGACCAGAAAGAGATCAAGCCATCTGACCACATTCACATGCACATCATTTTCAGATTGGCCCACATTAAACCTTTACTCTGAAGCTCAATATAAATACATTCTCAATGTTTAATGTGCATGTAAAATGGAGAAGCACAAGAATCAGATAAAAGGTAAAACAATATAAACGCAGTAAATGTGCATGAACACAAACACTTTCAGATCTATAATCCCTACAGACATGAAGTTTTTGACTTAACAGATCTGAAGTGCTGGAACAGGTGGTCAGGTTAAGAGAAATAGAGGAGCTAATAAACGTCACACTCCTTCAGCACAGAAAGAGGAAATAAATCTCCCGGACAGGCCAGTCTCCTCCTCGCAGGAGCATTACACTGAGTGTCATCCATCTCTTTAATGCGCGTGTCTCTGAGCTCATTCACTGAGCAGAGTCCATCTGAAGAGAATGTGATCACAGGCCTTCACAGCTCTGATCTGCTGCCGTCACTTCAATACACCCGCTAACACTCACTCAGACTAATGTTGGTTAGTCAAATAAAGCTCCGCTTAGACTTAGAGCCATCAGAGGCTCATTTCAATATGACACAAACACCCTAAATATGATACCAACTGTACAGTAATGTGCTAACTAGATTAAAAAAAGTTAGTCAAGACAAACTTTATGTTGTCTTGAGAACACCTGGCCAGAAAGTTTGAATTAGTTTTGCCATGCAGATAGACAGATGTTGTTCTGGGTGCTTGAAGAGGTGTCATTTCGATCACAAGTTCAGTATGGAGTATCTCAAGGCTCAGTACTAGGACCGTTGCTTTTCACCCTGTCTAAACTATGACATATGCTCTCAATGACAAATGCGGAACAGTTAGTTCATGCGTTCATGACCTCAAGGCTAGATTACTGTAACGCTCTACTGGGTGGTTGCCCTGCAAGCTTAATAAACAAACTCCAGCTGGTCCAGCAGCTACAGTTCTTACTAGAACCAGGAAGTATGACCATATTAGCCCGGTTCTGTCAACACTGCATTGGCTTCCTATTAAACATTGCATATATTTTAATATCTTGCTAATTACTTACAAAGTACTAAATGGTTTAGCTCCCCAGTACCTGAACGAGCTCTAAACGCATTATAGTCCTACACGTCTATCTCAAAATTCTGGCCAGTTAATAAAACCAGACAGTTTAAATCTAGACTAAACATCTCTTTAACCGGGCATACACATAACACATTATCACATCTCAATAATTCAAATCAGTTGATTGTTAGGCTGCATAAACTAGGTCAGCCGGAACCGGGGACACTTCCTATAACACCTGATGTACTCATTACATCGTAAGAAGAATGGCATCTACGCTAAAATTAGTCTCCCTGTTTATCCTGAGGTTAGCGTTGTCAGCAGTATCCGGTCCGTATCCAGATCAGATGTTGGACCTGTAGTCAGACACGACCACAACATAACCCTGAATGTCACCAGAGACCATGTCTACTAGACTATCGGCACAGATCCTCAGCAAGGTCCACAAGTCCTCAGAACAGACCATATGGCCAGCTTTGGCTCCATCTGTATTGTATAAAGCGTTATATAAATAAAGGTGACTTGACTTGTTTGCTAGGGTGTTCTGAGTCATTGCTAGGTGGTTTCAATGTGGTTGCTAAGGTATTTTATGTGGTTGTTAGGGTGTTGCTATGCAGTTGCTAGGGTGTTTTGGGTCATTACTAGGAGGTTTTTATGTGGTTGCTAGATGTCATGCTTGGCTGCAGTAAAGCGCACAAAGAGAAGGAATTAGATTCAAAACTGTCTTAAACAATATCCACAGAGAAATCTAAATGAAGGCAGGAAGGCAAACACAACTATACATCGATGAGACCGAACAAATAAAAACTGAAAACACAGGAACTTAAATACACAGGCAAACAAGGTGATTAACGACGACACAGCTGATGGCAAATCAAATCAGCAACCATACTGACAAACACAGACAGGGAAATGGTGCAAACGCAAAACAAAGTCCAGACTGAATGACACTGTGACAGCACGCTCCCTCCAGGAAAAGCGTGGCCTCGCACCTGCAGGTTGAATGGAGGAGGAGGCTCAAGAGGTTCTGGGAGGGGGATGGAACAAAAGAAAATCTAGGGTGGTGCAGGTGGTGGTATGAACCAGGTGATGGTCTTGAGCAAGAACGGCTTATGGTGATCCAGGCCACAGCCAAAACAGCATCCCGCGGTGGCGTTGCTAGAGGGAGAAGCCATGGTGGTGAGGGTCTCAACGCCACCATGGGGATGAGCAGAGGAGACGGAGCCAATGGAGGTGGAGCCCTTAGTGCAGACAGAGAGCCGAAGGAGCAGAGTGACGCTGAAGGTCCAGAAGGCTCCAACGGAGCTGCAGCTATGACCCCCAGAAGATGGAAGCAGGGCACCGGAGGGCTGAGGCAGAGCTTGAGGGAGGGTGGAGCCAGAGGAAGCCATAGAGGTGGAGGGTCGGAGCGCAGCGGATGGCCTGCAAGTCTGTGGTGATGTCCAACCCAGGTGGAACCGATGGTCCGAGGGAGTCTGGCGGAGCTGAAAGCCAGATTTTGGAGTTGAGGGAGAAAGGAGCGAAGGCGGAGGAGTCAGGGAGACGGGATCTAAGGCCGGAGGCAGTGGCAAGGGATCCCCATGCCCAGGAGGAGCTGGCTCACAGCAGGTCTGAGGTGTTGCCGAGCCACTGAGAGGAGGCTGAGGAGGAACTAAGGGTCTGATGGGAGACAGCGAGGACTGGGTAGCAGGAGTGGCTGAGGGCTGGAGAAGAGACTGAGCAGGAACAGAGGGACTGGCAAAAAATAAGATGGCTTGGGTAGATGCACAGTTTGAGATTTGTAGAGGAGGTGGGAGAGGGAGGCTGGGCGGGACCAGCAAGTCCAAAACAGAGCCGACAGTATCAGGTGGGATTAAAGGGTTAGGGAATCCTTCTCTCCAAAATCAAAATAACTGTTCATGCTGGTGACTAGAAACTCACTCTCAGTGGCGGGAGTGTGGGCGGGGCTCCATTCTACACCCTCAAACTCTTCACAAACTCCCCCGGCGATGGATGATGCAGCCACCTGGTCAGACACGTGAGGCTCAGGCTCTGGGGCGATGTCTTGCTCAGTCGTTCCTGTAGGCACTGGCTCATGCATCGTGGTAGAGGCGCGCTCTCTGTCTGCGGTGGGTTCATGCTGCCGCTCCTTGCCGTCTTATGGTTTCTGGTCGGGCACCGGGTTGGGAGTGGGGCTGGTGTCGTCGTCATGTCTGGTGGCGAGCAGCGATCCACATGGGACCAGCAACCACTCGGCAAATTCAACGAAGTTCCCTTGAGGGCCCTCCCCGGACAACTGGGCCTTTGTGGCATTAAGTCTGACTGACGGGCCAGGTAGAGGAATTCATGTACCTTGAGGGAGCAATTTTTACCTGCTCAAGGTGAGTCCATAGTGACGGGGGGAAAAAAATAAAAAAGAACACGTTTTATCACTTCTTGGTCCGGTCTTCTCTTCTGCTTGGCTGCAGTAAAACTCATGAAGAGAAGGAATCAGGTTCAAAACTCTTTAATAATATCCATAGAGAAATCAAAACGAATGCAGGAAGGCAAACACAACCATACATCGACCGGAAATAATTTGTTCCTATTTGTCCAAAACCAGACAAATAAGAACTGAAAACAGAGGAATTAAAATACACAGGCAAACAAGGTGATTAACGACGACACAGCTGAACGTGATGGCAAATCAAATCAGCAACCACAGTGACAAACACAGACATGGACATGGTGCAAACGCAAAACAAATCCAGACTGAATGACACTGTGACACTAGGGTGTTGTGATGCAGTTCCAAGGGTGTTTTAACTGGGGTAGCATAAAAGAAGAATAAAAGGTAGAATAAAAATGAATTCAAATTCAAAGAAAATCAACTTTCAATAATTCAAAATGGCAAGTGTCATAACAGTCTTAAAGGGACAGTTCACCCAGAAATCATCGTTCTGTCATCATTTACTGCCGTTCAAACCTGAGTGACGTTCTTTATTCTGACAAACACGAAAGAAGATATTTTGAAGAATGCTGGGAACCAAACAACATCAGAGCCACTGACTGTCATTATATGGACTAAAAACAGAGAAATTTGACAGAATAAAAAAAGTCATGCAGGTTTAAACAACATGATGATGACAGATCGATGACTTGATGAACTTTATAAATTTTAACATTGAAACAAGCATTTTCTGTAAGCTGCTTTCAAACAATATGTTGTGAAAAACGCTACACAAATAAACGTGAATACAAATCTTGAATACTGAATTGGCAAAGCCTTTGTGGGCCTTACAGACAGAGAGAAATCACTCAAAGTGAATAAAAACATCATGACCGACAACAACATACAAAAACAAACAATTAAATACTTTTTAAAAAGGACAGAAATCTATATCTTTAATTAAAGAAACAGCACACTAGAGTTTGATGTTGAGTGTTTGTGCTTCTGGAGGTGATGGAGGTTAATTATGTGTCGTATCTCCGTCAGACTCACAATCAAACGGGCTGCTGGGGATCTGCGAATGAGACGCCTGCGTTTGTTCTGTTAGCATTAGCGGCGTGATGACAGCAGCCATATTTCAGCAGCTCTGTCGTGTGGCGATAAGCTGTAACAGATCCGGCGGCGGTGCGAGCGTCTCGAGGTAAAGGTGCGGCGTGAGTGTAAATGCTCATCCGCAGATAAGCTGAGAGTTAACCTTGAGCTTAATGAAGTGTGTGTGGGTGTGTGTGTGTGTGGACGTAATTAATGACACTGCTGATTCCTGCGCAGGGGACAGTCGGCCAATGACCACACGGAAACTCCGACCCGCCTCCATGCGTCCAATCACACGCATGCATTATATCTGCATTGACGTCACGAAGCTACAACTTCCTGTGGCAGTGTTTCATAAGCACACACTGCAAAACAAACTACAGTAGGAACATATTTATTTGAGCACATTAACTATACTTAAGTCAAGTCAGGTTCATTTATAACAGGGTTATTACAGTTAACTGAAACTACAACCAAAACCATAAAAAGAATGTTAACTGAAATAAAATAAAATATACAAAACCAAACTTCCGCTAGTTTTTTCTCTTCTCATTTTCATTCAGTTTAACTTTATGTACTAAAATAACTAAATTAAAATAGAAATGCATATGAATAAAAATATAGATACATTCTACAATGATATAAACAATCTCGCAGTTTATATATTATAGATCGCTCTATGTGAGTGTCTGTATGTACACAGTAAAAGAATATTTTTTATTTTAGGAAACTAAACTTAATTAACCGTGTTTATCCAATAAAGCTGTCCAATTAATAAGATCTACTGAGATTTAATAAGGTAATACATGTCAAAATACTGGAGTTATCTTATGATTTACAATGCAAAAATTATCTCATACTCAACAAGAAAATACAAGTCATTTACTGTAACACACTGCCAATCAAACTGACCGTTTTTTTGTTTGTTTGTTTGTTTTTGTTTTTTTGCATAAATAGAACAAGGTTTTTAAAGTATCCAAAATGAGAACAGACAGAAACGTCCATTTAAGGGTGTTTAGTCTTTATTTCTTAGGATGATAAATCTATTTTTGGATAGAATATTTCTGGATTGACTGCAGCTGTGAGAATAACTAAACTTTTTCTCAACTGAAGGATGAGAGAAATATTGCATTCAGTGCAGATGATGATCAGAACTCCTCTGCTGCCATCTGCTGCTCAACACTGAACACTGCACACTCACACCACACACACATTGCACACCACACACACTACACACAGTACACAGTACACAGTACACACTACACACAGTACACACCACACACCACACACACTACACACTACACACAGTACACACAGTACACACTACACACAGTACACAGTACACAGTACACACAGTACACACTACAAAGCTCCCAATTTCAGGACTGTCCCACGTTTGGTCACCCTATCTAGGACACATTTCTCAAAACTCAGCTCACTTTCTCACCCAGTTCTCCTGACCATCACAGCAGTGAATTTCACATCCAAAAACTCCCAAAACACTTCATTCACGTCTCAAATCAAGTCATTCTTCTGTAACACAGTCAGCCATAAAACAATGAGCTATTATATATTGTTTATACAGTGTGTCTTTATGACACAAGAATCACACTCTCTACTGTTCAGAATTCACTGCAGTTTATGTCACATGATCCATGTTTTCATTACAGTTGCTGTTTTTGTATAGATGGAGATGAAACTGAAAGACTTCAGCTACATCTAATTGATCTGATAGTATTTCATTTTTAAGATTCAGATTATATTTCAATATAGTATTACTGTAGAACTGTAGCAAATCACTGCCATCTTCAGTTTGTATTATGTTAGATTTTAACAGGTTTAACCGTTTTGAAAAGGGTATGGTGTTTGTGTTTGTGGGTGAAATGAATCCATGTAATCTCATTTCAAGTATTTTGTGACATTTTTGTTAATGATTTGCTAACTTTCGAATGTTACTGAAAGAACGTTTGTTCATAACTTTGAGAGAACCTTGCCAGAATGTTCCCTGTTCACTGGACTATTATCCTAACAGAAGGAAAACAGAAATAAAGAAAGAGTGGAATGAGTCGATGAACATTTGACCGGAGGCACGTAGAAATGTGAAATCGTGATTTGCAGCATCACTGCATTTATCACTGCAAACACATGATCATATGATCAAACGAACAAATAAAATTCAAGTTTCATGAAATGAAGTTGTGAAGTTGTCTGCTCTGAAGTGTGTCTACAACAACATGACCACAGAGACAGATTCACACTGTGTTAAAGATGAACACACTGCTGTACCCACAGTGACCACAAGAAGGCATCAGTCTCTCCTCATGTCACTGTGGATCAGCGCTGGCCACACACACACACACACACACACACACACACATACATGCAGCCAAAAATAATCCAATGAAACACGCTAAGATCCGACCCGAGGCTTCTGAACATAAATCTACTGATGATCTTCACCTTTAAAACATCCAATGACAAACATGAGTAAAGGTTTCCTACATCAACACTGTACTGTTTCCTTTAAAATGATCAATTTCTCTTCTAAAACTACAGATGTTTCTTTTATCAACTAATATATTTACACACAAACTCAGACTGACTCAAATCGATTGATTCTTCAATATTGTCCAATCGGTCGCTATAAGAGGACAAAGCCATAAAGCACGTTTAAACGTCTCAATGAACATCAAATAAAGAAAATTACCATCCACTGAAGGGAAAACAGCAGCACAAACATCAGTAAGTAATATTATATTTAGTGCTGTTGGTTGGTTTGTGTCTCGAATGCCAAATGAACACTGTAAAGGAGGCATAGAAGACCTTCTCAAGTGGCAACTGGCCGTCTTTACAGACTGTTTAATGCTGCTCAGATATGGCATTAATGTATTTACACAGCAGGTCAGAGCAGGCATACTTTAGTCTGGCTTTTATGCAGCATTATGTTTTACACAGAATTTTGAGCAGAAAGCCTTAAATCAGACGCCTTAAAACATTCATCCAGTTTGATCAAAAGACAAATCAGTTTGATAATATCAACATTTCAAAAGATGAGGTCAGATAGTGAGAAATTACTATCTTTTCTTTTCTATCAGTATGAACTGTTCAGTTACTTCTCATCGTGTAAATAATCACTCACTGTCTGATCTTGACCAGAGCAGATTCCTGATGTTCACTTTTTTAGAAATATCCTCCTTAAAATACAACACAAGCATATTGATAAGAAAAAGACTTCAGCAGGAATTACCCGATGTGTCTATAACGGATTTGTGTCTAGCTGGCAGATGAATGAACGGATGCAGTGATTGATGTGCTGCGCTCTGAGGATTCAGCGCGTTTGAAAGCCACACCTGTGTGTGTTTACGGGTCCAGCTGGAGCCGCTGGGAAGCTTTGGCCGCGTTCCGTCCGTCCGGCTCCAGCCGAGAGCGTCTGCACCTGCTGCTCTGCCATTCGTCTGTCTGTCCGTCTCTCTCGGCCCATCCCGTACGCTCATTTTGTGCTTGCTGAGCAGCAGAGGCCTGATATCAGGTTTTCCGCCCATCGTCTCAGGCCTCGTCTAGTTCATACAACACTGTGATGCAATAACTGCAGTCATAATGCGTGGTGCTGCAACGTTACTATTCCTGAAGAGAGGCATGAACCGAGAGTCTATAGTTTTTCCATTAGTTTGATGCAACCGGCTTCAACTTCAATGATGCTCCAGGCCTTAAGCGTGCTAGTAACTCGACCGCATGGAAATATTATACAATATGATATTTGAACGCTGTAGCAACCGCATCCTCTTTGACACGCCACGGTCTGACAGCGGTGCAGCTTCACAACATGGAAAGTCCATTAGAGAACAAAATACACACAAAACATGCACAACTTTAACTGTATGACACTGATTAAGTTCGAGTCTATCTGTGCATCGAAGCACATGCGGTGCTGCAGGACCCACAGCTGTCTTTTAAATCGTGGGAACGCCCACGCGACGGTCCCTCCTCGTCCTCTCGGTTACCGGCACACATGGCCTGCCAATAAGGGAAACGCATCATTCATCTGTCACAGCCAAGCATTTCTAAAAATACAACGGACTAAACCCCAGTGACTCACGCAGTGACCCTGATGGGTAAACCAGTCGACCTGACACGGCTGAGATGATAAACCACAGCAAATCAACACAGAGCGCAAACAAACACACACAATCCGCTCTGGATTGCAAGTAGACAGTGTTTCTACACACACAACATAAACACAGAACACACACTGAACTCTAAGGCGAGACGCACAGGTGATCAGGGTAAAAATTGAACTAATACACATCACCATACTTCCCTAGTTAATTCATTATTTTAAGAATTACACACATTTTTTTGTATTACAAGTTTTCTGAAATGTCATGTTTAAATACGCAAAGTATGCATTATCTAATTAAATATACACATACTGTATTTGGATTTATTTCAGATAAATCTGAATATTGAATAAAGCCAAGTTCAACAGTCTTGTTTAATTTTGTTGACATATTAGACTTAAAGGTTTTTACAGAAGGGATTTTGGATTTCTATTTTTATCACTCCATAAATCAGAAAATACTGTCAACAGACAGAAAAATACATATTCGCCATGTTTTAGGAATAAAATGTTAAATAAATATGAGGTGAATGATATATAAACAAACCCCTCAGTAAAAACTTCCAGAATATAGACAGCAATAAAACTGTAAAATTTGGTGTGTGTAAGTGCTGCTGAAGTGGAGATAAAAACTTTTAAAGACACATAGTGCAAATGAAATGTAGACGCAAATAGATAAAGTGCAATAAAATGAACTCTTAAAAGTGTTTAAAAGTCAAAAACACATTACTAACTTGCAAAAACACATTAATTAAATAATTAAAAAAGACAAATAGCCTAAAATCTCAAAATTGACAAGTGCATGAAAAATTTCCATTAAAACACTTTAAATATTTAGACGTCTTACAGGCTGACAATAACAGAATAAAAAAATTAATTATTTGGGTGAATATTCCATTTATTTTTGCTTAAAATAAGTAATCAAGCCTATTTGAGGAACATTAGAATATAATTTGATTGCATTAGTCCATGAATGAGCTCAGATCTTCATCATATGGTTTGTTATATCGACACATGCACAATAAAAACTTCAGCACAAGATGTTATGATTCATGCCAACAGATGGACTATTTCATGAAATGACTGATCTCAGATCTAATGATCCTGTTCATCATATCAAGCCATATGACATAACGCAGCATTCATAAAAGGTTTATGAATCGGATCAGCTCACGTGCTCCGAGTTCGTCTTTCCATCCTGCAATCAAACTCCAAACATGCATTTTTGATTCAACGGCGTCAGAGTTCATCATTAGTTTGGTCTGTTGGCTCATGCATCTTGGCCCTAAACACAATGATGTAAGAACTACATCATACACTCATGACTAAAATGCATGTGGCCAAGCAGAGAAGGAAATTAAGACCAAAACAGGGGGAAGGAGAGAAAACAAACGAGAGAGGACTAAGAAGCAAGGAAAGAGGGCATACTTTTCGCAACGGCGACTCAGCCAACCGGACTTTCTTGGGAGATATCTGTGAAGAGAGCAAGAGAATTAATATCTGTGTATCCCTCTTCAGAGATATCTCCTACAGTACAGCTACATCTCCTGAAGGTGCCAGTGCTGCAGCCGCCCGACTCCCGCGCTAACTAACCTGGCTAGTGTCCGATCACACGGCGCTACAGCGTCACATCACTGTTACAATGGAACTGTTTATTTTTAATAAACTGTTGTTAAATTGTATACATTTCATGATTTGAATTAATTGGAATTAATGTATTTTGATTACAAAAATTTAATTTAACAATTAAAATGGAATCCAGGACAATTAAAATGGAAAAACAGAATGCAGAAAATCCTAACTAGGGGGCGTTGGAATTTAGGAAAAAATAAAATGGAATTTGGGAAAAAATATTTTTTTTTATAATATATACATTTCACGATTTCATTTAAATAAACACTTTCTGATTACAAAAAAAATAATAATTTAACAATTAAAACAGAATGCAGAAAAATTAAAATGGGAAAGAAAATGGAATCTAGAAAAAAAAAATGGAATCCAGAAAAATTAAAACTAAAAAAAAAAAAAAAAAAAAAAAAAAAAGAATCCAGAAAATGAAAATGGAAAAAAAAGTAAAGTGTTTTTCATAGGGGTTTGTATTTTAAGCTTCATTATTCACTCTCGGTGTCGCTCCAGAAGCACATGCTGAACTGAATGAAGTCAAAAGAGAAAATCTGAAGAATCTGTTCATAATGATCATGACTGTCGAACTCTAAACCGGACAAAAACACCACAAACACATCATGAAAGTATAGAATAATACATAAGCACATATGAACGACCTCCATGATACTTTTATGCTGCTTTATGGTTTATTTAGTCCTTTTCAGAGTTTGACAGTCATGAACTCTGACCTCTCAGAATCTCTCCTTCAGTTCAGAGTGAATG
This sequence comes from Hypophthalmichthys molitrix, assembly GCA_037950675.1. Lineage (NCBI taxonomy): Eukaryota > Metazoa > Chordata > Actinopteri > Cypriniformes > Xenocyprididae > Hypophthalmichthys > Hypophthalmichthys molitrix. The sequence goes on along the minus strand of CM075511.1, from coordinate 33,048,619 downwards.
GTGACATACTGTTCATTTCTGGTTGAATTATCCTTCATTTACCCTGTTTTAGAAGCATGTGGAACATTGAGAAACGAGACGCTCTGATAGCTGAGATCATCATATTAACATGTTTTATCAGCACGTGTGTTCTGGGATTCGAACCCGTGATTGTAGTGTTGCCAGCGCCATGATTCCTGTAGCTCAAACAATAGATAATTGCAATAATAACGCCAAGGTCATGGGTTCGATTCCCAGCGAATGCATGAACTGATAAAACGTACACCTTGCAACATAATTGCTTTGGATAAAAGCCTTTCCTAAATGCACAAATGTAAATGTTGGGCTTACATGTATATCAGCATGACACGGTGCGAAATATTAATCTATTAAACTCATCTGTGTAACTAAAGAGTGGACGAGTACAGACTGAAGTGCTGGAGTTTGTTGAGCTCACGTCAGGCAGCGTCCCACTAGTCAGCTTCATTTATGTAACAGCTGGAGGATCAGAGCGAGTCGTGACGTCTAGTCTGTCGTTTGGCTAGTGAGACGCTGCGGTGACACCGGACACAAACAGGAGACGAGAGGTGAAGATACAGCACAGACTGAGCTAACGGGACAGGAGAGAGGCGACACTGGCACTTTATCCCCAAACACACACACATATATACACATAATAAACACATTAAACATCTCAAGCACAGTTCTGGAGAGGAAACTAGGAAGCTCCTGCTGAAAAGAGCCGTTCACAGCGGAATGAGAGGTTTGCAGCCTGTGACAGCAGCTCTCTTCAGCAGAGAATCAGCAGCTCTGGAGCTCCGGCTGGTCGAGAAACTGCGACTGACGAGCGTCTGCTGCTCGTTTAGAACCAAAAAACATGATTCTCATGCGAAAATGTATATAGATTTATAGATTTATATAGGCATCTACATAGATTCTTGATTACCTACGTGATTTATACTGTGAAAAATGTATATGATAAATATGTCAATAAATTATTTGGAAAATATTGAGTGTCTATTAAGTTACATTATTATTTTGTATACTCATTATTCTACTGTACTGTTAGATGTAATATTTATTTATTTATATTTAATTTTTTATTTAATGTTTTTATTTAATTATTTATTTTAAATCTAATATTTATTTTTAGTACATTTTAAAATTTTATTCTAATCACTTTTTTGTTTATTTTAAATCACATATTTATTTGAATTTAATGTTTATTTTAATCACGTTTAAATTGTTTATTTTAATCACATTTTTATTTGTTTGTTTATTTATTTTAATCACATTTTATTTATTTATTTATTCACAATTTTAATTTATTTATTTTATTCACATTTTTATTTATTTACTTAACATTTTATTTATTTAAAACATTTTTATTTATTTGCTTAATAACATTTTTTATATTTTAGATAAATATTTATTAATTCACATTTTTATTCATTTATTTAAATCAGAAATAATTTATTTAATCACATTTTTATTTAAATATAATGTTTATTTATTTATTTTAATCACATATTTATTTATTTACTTAATAACATTTTATTTATTTATTTACATTTTTTATTTATTTGCTTAATAACATTTTTATTTATGTTATATATATATATATATATATTCACATTTTTATTTATTTATTTTTTATTTATTTATTTGAATCTTTTTAATCACATATTTTTTATTAATTTATTATTTTTATATTTTATACACAGTGTTTTGAACAGAGCTCATTTACTCTAATAATCGTCTCTAAAACGAACCAGTGTGGAAGGACAAGAGCTGCCGACAGTTGGGAGAGAAACAGGAAGTGCGAGGCTGGAACAGGAAGTGATGCGTGCGGTACCTTCATGGGGGCGAGCTGTATGGGCGTGATGTAGGACGGGTCCACCATGGGTTTGGGCCGGTTGGCCGTGTCGGCCAGCAGACTCTGCCATTGCTGCGGCAGGCCGGTGAACTTCTGCTCGTGCGGGTCGAAGCCCGTGTGGACGCGGTGCTCGAAGTTGGAAGGGGCCGAAATCTCCAGCCTCTTCTTCTTCTTTCCAAACATGTTGGAAAAGCTGGAAAAACCTGAAACAGCAGAGAGAGAGGAAGACTGAATCAAATTCATTTCATAACTGATGAACTCTACACAGTTATTGAACTGAACTGAATCAACATTAAACTGAAACTATTTTCTATTAAACTATTTCATAATTGATGAACTTTGCAACATTAACACTTAATGATCTGAGCTGAACTGTTGTACAGCTGAATCTGAATCATCTCATATCTGATGAAGTGTGAATTATTGACGCTGTTATTTTTCTGTTTATCACTGTGAATCTGTATTGTATAAAACAATATAGAAATAAATGTGACTCGATTGACGTTCGGACGCTTCGGTCTCATTATTCTCAGTGATTCTTTTCACAAATGCTGACGAGATGTAGAAACACTTCACTGCTATTTCAATAACGATGTGGATCATTTCTTCCACATCACATGAAATAATATCACATGGTCCTAAAAACAGGCTTCATTTTCTTAATGACTAATATCCTTTTAATTATTTTGTATCTCTCTCTCACACACACACACACACTCACACACACACACACACACTCATACACACACACTCGCTGACGCAGCAGATTCTTCACACGCCGCTCAGAATAACATCAGTTCTCTCACACACGCTGTCAGTCATCAGCTCTCAGCGTCAGCAGAACTCACTCACATCTCCTTCATATCTCATGAGTTTCTGAAGAGAACAAATGAGCTCCACAGTCTCAGAAGATCTCAGCAGTGTCTCGCTCACATTCCATCAAACTCTCATCAGATGATCACCTTTATGGTATAATTCTGTTTTAATTTTTGTATGATTTAATAAATGTATTAACTGTGAAATGAATTCACAAACAATATATATACATACTTGACACATCTTTTAAAATGTAATCAATTATTTTAGGAGAAACGTAAGATCCGTCACTGAAAGCGGCCCACATCCGCTGTAAAGTCTGCAGGGACTGGAGGGATTGTGGGCCGGTGGGCGTCAGCAGCTGCGACCCTGATGAAACCTGTGACCTACATCAGGACAGACAGATCGAAAATGGGATTACAAAGACTAGAGAAAGCTTACAGCGTCCTGGGACAGACGGGTACGGGAGAAGCGTTCACTCCAGACACAACGTCAGCGGCCTTCAGACAACACAACAGACAGAGACTCGAGCACAGTGATTCACACCGACTCAGTGATTCACAACAGACAGAGACTCGAGCACAGTGATTCACACCGACTCAGTGATTCACAACAGACAGAGACTCGAGCACAGTGATTCACAACGACTCAGTGATTCACAGAGATTCAGTGATTCACAACAGACAGAGACTCGAGCACAGTGATTCACACCGACTCAGTGATTCACAACAGACAGAGACTCGAGCACAGTGATTCACAACGACTCAGTGATTCACAGAGATTCAGTGATTCACAACAGACAGAGACTCGAGCACAGTGATTCACAATGACTCACTGATTCACAACAGACAGAGACTCGAGCACAGTGATTCACAATGACTCACTGATTCACAACAAACAGAGACTCGAGCACAGTGATTCACAATGACTCACTGATTCACAACAGACAGAGACTCGAGCACAGTGATTCACAATGACTCACTGATTCACAACAGACAGAGACTCGAGCACAGTGATTCACAACGACTCAGTGATTCACAGAGATTCAGTGATTCACAACAGACAGAGACTCGAGCACAGTGATTCACAATGACTCACTGATTCACAACAGACAGAGACTCGAGCACAGTGATTCACAATGACTCACTGATTCACAACAGACAGAGACTCGAGCACAGTGATTCACAATGACTCACTGATTCACAACAAACAGAGACTCGAGCACAGTGATTCACAATGACTCACTGATTCACAACAGACAGAGACTCGAGCACAGTGATTCACAATGACTCACTGATTCACAACAGACAGAGACTCGAGCACAGTGATTCACAACGACTCAGTGATTCACAGAGATTCAGTGATTCACAACAGACAGAGACTCGAGCACAGTGATTCACAATGACTCACTGATTCACAACAGACAGAGACTCGAGCACAGTGATTCACAATGACTCACTGATTCACAACAGACAGAGACTCGAGCACAGTGATTCACAACGACTCAGTGATTCACAGAGATTCAGTGATTCACAACAGACAGAGACTCGAGCACAGTGATTCACAATGACTCACTGATTCACAACAGACAGAGACTCGAGCACAGTGATTCACAATGACTCACTGATTCACAACAGACAGAGACTCGAGCACAGTGATTCACAACGACTCAGTGATTCACAGAGATTCAGTGATTCACAACAGACAGAGACTCGAGCACAGTGATTCACAACGACTCAGTGATTCACAACAGACAGAGACTCGAGCACAGTGATTCACAACGACTCACTAATTCACAACAGACAGAGACTCGAGCACAGTGATTCACAATGACTCAGTGATTCACACCGACTCAGTGATTCACAACAGACAGAGACTCGAGCACAGTGATTCACAATGACTCAGTGATTCACAACAGACAGAGACTCGAGCACAGTGATTCACAACGACTCAGTGATTCACAACAGACAGAGACTCGAGCACAGTGATTCACACTGACTCAGTGATTCACATCATTCACAGCGATTCACATCATTCACAGTGATTCACATCATTCACAGCGATTCACAGTGATTCACAGCGATTCAAATCATTCGCAGTGATTCACAGCGACTCACAGCAATTCATAGTGATTCATTCACAGACTCTCCTGACGTCAGACCAGCAAAACACAAACATACAAATCTTCGCATGAGCAGAGAAATGAAAAACTGGACGGAGTTTTTAGCTGATTCACCGTCAGGAAGATTCAATCACAACTGAAAGTGACTGTGTGACAACTCAAACATCATTCATTCAGAATCTGAAATCTGATTGGATCAGACGCATATGAAGCCGTTGTTAAATAATCAATGACAAATGAAAGATGAATTTTATATGATTGTCACCCAAACCACCTTACAGTCAGACTGATGAATTATATTAATATGGCATAGCAGCCACATACAGTAGCAACATCCTGACAACCGTCCAGAACACCCTAGCAACCACATAGCAACATCCTGACAACCGTCCAGAACACACAAGCAGCAACTGCACAGCAAAACTCACACATTCAGAACGTAAATATTTAGTAAACATCACTAACCCTTACTTTTATAAAAGCAGTTCCTGCAGTGATGATGAAATTCACTGCTTTAAGAGTGAAACGTGTCGTTTCTGTGAACTGGACAAATAAAGACTAGTTTCTCAAACCTTCTGCTGCCCGTCTGCCATTGGTCAGTCAGACAGATAGTCCCGTGACTGGGGTGGGACGTCATTTTGTTCAGGATTCTTTGATGAATAGAAAGTTCAAAAGAACAGCATTTATTTGAAATAGAATCTGTTGTAACATTATAAATGTCTTTACTGTCACTTTTTATTAATTTAATGCATCCTTGATGAATAAAAGTATTAATTTCTTCCAAAAATAATCTTACTGGCCCCAAACTTTTAAAAACACATTCACACACACACACACACTGTGCATAGGTTTCTAAAACAACCCTTCCAGTGACAGCTGCTATTGGGCAGTCAGACAGATAGCCCCGCCCCAAACTCACGTGATTGGTTGAGTCAGAAGTTGAGATGTCTGGCCGCACAAACAAACAGTTGTGAAAGCGTGTTTGACTCTTCAGTGACTCTGAACATGAAACTGCCACTATCTGAACCTCTGAGCGTCACGCGTCGCAGCAGCTGTTCTCGAGCAGCTCTTACTCATCTGTCTTCAGCTGATGTGTCCATCCGAACAATGAGCCAGTGTCCGCAGTGACAGTCGGCACCGGTCGCCCCGCGGCCCGAGTGACCGTCAGCAGCGCTGTCTGTCCTCACACCATCTGTCACCGTACGTTTCCCGCACAAACGCAGGTCCTGGACCTTCCCCAGCTTCCTGCCGACTGAACACGCCCGCGGCTATTTTCAGCAGCCGTGCACAAATGCGACAGAGATACGATTGCATTCCACACACGCCTGCTGCACTTGTGCTGTGACCCGCTGCAGCTGCAACACACTTCAGACTCACTGACTGACAGCAGAACGATCACCGGCTCCACCACCAAAATAAAGAAATATTTTGGGATGTGAAATTCACTGCTGTGCCAAACTGGAAGTTGGTCAGGAGAACTGGGTGAAAAGTGACCCAAGTATTGAGAAATTGAGAAATGTGTCCTAGTGATTTGCAAAAAATCTCATCTGATGATGTCAGGAAGGCCAATCTTCATGCGATTCACGAGAACTGTGATGTGTTTTTGATTCAGGAATTAAATTAACTGTAAATCTGATGATGTGACAGTAATTCTGCTTGTTTTCTCCTATCTACTCCAGATTCCTTCACTTGTTTTAAGGAGTCTTGACATGAAAAATCAGATTTGCCTTGATCTTTTGATGTATCAGAGGTCTTTGTGCCATTAAAACATCCTTCAAGTTTCAGAGCTTAAAACGTCCTCCTCATTATAAACAAAGCATTTATTTAGCGTTTACTGACACGCCTTAAAGGAGCAGCACCTTAAAAACAGATCATTTCAGACAGAGGGTCAGAATGAAGGTTTAAATAGCCTGCTAGTAAAGAGACAATGGCTGAACACCAGTCAGAGCGCAATCCTTAACTGAAGGATTATTCAGAAACACTTCATTCAGAAACAGAACAGATTCAGTGCAGCCGATCGCATGTGTTCATCTAATCTATGATCATGTGACGCATGCAGTCACTGCAAACATGCACTCTATGGCAAGCCGTTTTGACTTTTATTCATTCTCAGGATTTGAATTCTTGATATCAACAATTTAATTTTCACTAAATTTTTGATATCAGGAATTACATTTCCACTAGTAACAACTAGAATTCTTGATATCTGTAATTGTATTTTCACTAGTGAAATGTCACCATAGGCTGCCATTCAAATTCAGTTGTTGATATCAAGAATTGATTTCTTACTAGTTGAAATTCCAGTTTCACATATCAGAAATACAGTTCTTACTAGTAAAAAACATAATTTTTGATATCAATAATTACATTGTTATCACATTATTGATTTCAAAAATTAACATTGTTACTAGTAGCGATTCGATTGTTGATATCAAGAATAGATATTTGCACTAGTAATAAAGTAATTAATGATATCAAAAATTATGTTTTTTACTAGTAAGATCTGTATTTCTGATATGTGAAACTGGAATTTCAACTAGTAAGAAATCAATTCTTGATATCAACAACTGAATTTGAATGGCAGCCTATGGTGACATTTCACTAGTGAAAATACAATTACAGATATCAAGAATTCTAGTTGTTACTAGTGGAAATGTAATTCCTGATATCAAAAATCAAGAATTCATATCCTGAGAATGAATAAATGTCAAAACAGCTTGCCACAGCACCGAATCTTCTGACTGAACTTCTGGAAGACTCACGTACCTGGAATCATATTCATATTGGAGCAGATCCAGCTGCATGTTCTTCTACTGAACTGAACTGAGAGCCAATCAAGTTCCACATGGATGCTTCATCCACACGCGCTCGGATCGCTCTCAATGAGACCCAGCAAAACACCATCTTACTGTTTCTGTCGCACACAACGCCCGGATTCAGACACTTCCGCTAACTCAGACTCTCTCTCTCTCTCTCTCTCTCACACACACTAACACACAGACACACTCACACACACATACACTCACACATATTCTATATTTTATGATTTAATTTAAACATTTATTTACTAATACACTCAGATGAGTCACTGTTCATCATCCAGTAGCCAGCTGATAATAGCCAGTAGCCACAAAATATGTTCTAAGAACATTTTGCTAATGTTCACATTAAGTTATGAAAAAAGTATTTCTAAATGTTCTCTGAATTCTCAAAATATTCCAAATATTCCATTGTATCATTCTTCAAACATTATGGGAACGTTACTTTAGAATGTCATGAACGTTATGAAACAAATAGTAAGATTTAAAAATTTTAGATGAACATTAAAATAAAACATTTCAGGAAACAAACAAAAAAAAAACGTTCCATGAATGATGTATAAATAAAGTTTTTGTGCTGTCACAGCTGGGTTGAAAGTAAAAGAGGAGAAATGGATCTAAGCACAGCAGTGTTGAATTTATTTAACAATGAGACAGAAAACTGGAACAGAATCAACGACACACAACGCAACAATAACAGACCATGAACAGAACAAAACACTGGGCTTAAATACTCCAATATTAAACCAAGCCAATATTAAACCAAGCCAATCAACAAAATGAACTGCAGGTATGCAAAATAATCAAACAATGAAAAGCCATAGCAACGAAGTGAAAACTAGAACTAAAATATGTGACAAATTCCACCAAAAACAGAACCAAACCCAGATAATCCCTAACATTACCCCCCATTAAGGAGGCGTGACCTTACACCTCATTAACAAAAACCACAAGAGTCCAACAGAAGAGGACAGGAGGGGGCTTAGGTGTGGGAAGTGAAACCCACAGCACACAAGACAGGCAGGGCCAGGGTGGAACCCCCAGCAGCAAACCCAGGATGAAAGCCCAAGGCAGATTCGAGGGAGGAGCCACGGTGGAGCCTTGGCAGGCGGAACCAGGGCGACGAGTGACTGAGATGGAGCCGAAGGTGGTGGAGACCCGGGCGGAGCTGAAGAACTGACAGGACCGAGCAACATCGAAGGTCCTGGAGGGCAGCAATGAGCAACCGAGGTGGAGCCAGGGTGCCAGAAGACTGAGGCGAAGGACCAAGACCAAGAACCAAGGTGGAGCTGGAGGGAAGGAGAAGCCCACTGGAGCTGAAGCGGTGGATGGATGAAGCGCAGCTGAAGGGTTAGGGACTGACCAAGGTGAGCTGGAGGGATGAGGAAGACTGGTGGAGTCGTAGGGACAACTGTCCTGGGTGGAGCCAAGGGGGCGAGGAGCCAAGCCGGAGCCGACTGCTCGACAGGCCGAGGTGGAGTTTCGGTGCCTGGATGGTCTGGGCAGAGCTATGTGGTCAAAAATCCAAGGCTGGCGAACACTCAGATCGAGGCGAATCTCTGGTGACCAGGGCAGGAGCCCTGAGATCTTTGAGGAGGGGCTCGCATAGCAACACTCTCTTTCTGTTGCTGGCGATATGAGGAGCTTGATGACAGCTGGGGCTGCTCCCTGGCAGCAGCCTCTCGAGCCCCAGAACGGCGAGGAAGATATTTTTTATTTATATTTGGTGTAGAGAGCGTGGGTTAACTGCCCAGTGGCTTCAGTGCTAGTGTTCCTCCAAGATTGCTTCTCTGCTGGTCTTACCCCGTCCACACTTAAGGTGTATGTGGCAGCAATTAAGTGATGGACCTCTGGGGAGGCACCTGTTGGTCGTACGGTTCCTCCATGGAGCATGGAGGATGAGGCCTGCGACTCATACCAGAGTCCCAGACTGGGATCTGGCTGTGGTCCTCGAGGGGTTATCCCTGGCTCCCTTCGAACCACTTGAGTCAGCGTCCGAGAAATATCTCACGCTAAAGATAGCTTTTTTGCTAGCCATTGCTGGGAGGGTGAAAGCAATCTTACATCCTAGATCTGGCTACGTGCCTTCTAAAGTGGCTCGATCTACAATACTTCAGGCCTTCCATCCTCCATCAAATGTGTCGGCAGAACAAGAGAGACTTCATTTACTCTGTCCTGTTCAGGCCTTAGAGTTATATGTCCAGAGATCTTCTCGCTGGAGGAACTCAGACCAATTATTAGTATGCTTTGGGTCACCCAGGAAAGGATTCCCAGCCTCCAAGCATCAGTAACTGGATTGTTGAGGCAATACCTTCACCTTTGGCTGTAAGGGCTCATTCGACTAGAAGCATGGCGTCTTCTAAAGCCCTGCTCATGGGGGTCTCCCTGCAGGAGATATGTGATGCGGCAGGCTGGGCCACTCCGCATACGTTAATGAGATTTTATAGTCTGCATCTTCCTTCAACGTCAGGCACACAGATGCTCTCGTCCTTAGCTGTGCCTGGTCAGTTTCACACTAGGACAGGCATTACTTGGTTAAGTTATGCAGCACCAATCAGGATTGGTCTAGTTTCACATGTGCTTCAAACGCTTGCACGGCGAAGGCGTTCCCCAAACTGTCATCACTATGACACAGTTGTAACCTGAGACGATTTTTTCCCTGTACAGTTTTGTACCGTATCTAAATTAATCTAAATTGAATCAATATCAGAATTGAATCGCATTACAAGCTTGTGAACTGACACTATTGTATGAGAACTGAACTGAGCTGGACGATGACATCACTGTTTTCTGCAGAACTGCTTTATAGATGAAATTAACTAATTTAATAATTGATGATCTTTACAACAGAACTGAATCAACACTGAACTGACTTCAGCTGAACAATGACACTGTGAATAATTCTCCTGATTATCACTGTAGAGCTGCTTTGAAACAAATAAAGGTGACTTTGATTTGAATCAAAATCCTATCAAATCATGAAATGTGTGTCAATGCCCAGACCTAAAACTTACATGTACAGGTCTTAAAAACACAGTAAGACGGAACCGGATTAACATTATAAAAGGAGTTCAGGGGGAAAATGTTACAGAAATGTAGAATACTTCATGTGACAGCTGAAAGTAATATTGGAAAAACTAACGCTAATGTATGTCAAAGCAGAAGAACATGATTTTATTTTGGGAGTTTTTGGGTAAATAATCCCACCATCACCTGCAGACACAAACAGCAGTTCCCATCAGCCTCAGGCGTGTGTTCAGGGTCACATGACTTCACCCGCTGCTCACTGACCTGATCAGATTTACTATAGCGCTGCTGGAGATCACTTCCTGCCTCTCACATCTGTTTCCTGTGTGTCATTCTTTCATCATCAGTGCTGTAATCACTCTCAGTAATATCTGCTCTTCTGCTCTTTCATAGAGCATCCGGCTATTTTTACCGCGTTTAATTGAATATAACCCATCTGCCACGGGTAACTCGCCTGGAGTGTCAACACTCGTTCTGCTCACAGTGTTTGGCCTACATACTGCACACACACACACACAAACACACACACACACACACACGTTTGTTTTTGTGAATTGTGGGGACATTCCATAGGTGTAATGGTTTTTATACTGTACAAACCGTATTTTCTCTCTCCCTACACTAAACCTACCCATCACAGGAAACTGAAACCTTTTGAAAAATGGGCACATGGAGTAATGTCCTCATAAGTCACCCTCTCCTTGTAATACTTATGTCATACCCATTTCATTATTCACATTTGTGTCCTGATATGTCACAAAAACACACACACACACACACACACACACAGTGAGAAATTCATTTGTTACAGTAATTAATTTGTGTTAACAAATGGAACATCTTGTAAAGTGTTACCAATTTGATTTTGCTACTACGGCACCCATGGTACGTTTATATGTAAATGAGCTCTGTTATGATTGGCTACTGTGTTCACGTGTGGAATTAGTGGCCACACCCCCTGCTGCGACTGAGACATGAACATCTCACAGGTCTCTGACTTCAGTCAACGGAGAGCCGCTGGTGTCGGTCACTCTTCTCCGTTCGTCCTCCAGTTTGAGTTCCTCACCACAAAATACATCAGAAGATTTGACAGTGAAATGCAGAGAAACAGAAAGAGATCAGAGTCACTCCAGCTTGAACTTCATAAACCACTGTCATGATGTTCTGAAATTAACATCGCATTCCAAGGTGGAACACATCAGCTGACATGATAAATAATGCATCTATATTATATATAAATAATGCCATTCCTGCTTCCTGAGCGGAAACATCAGTGAGCGTTAAAAACGCTTTTAAAACACAGTGATGCAAAATACAAAAGCATCTGAAGAGCAGAACATCTCAAGCGTGAAACACGACACAGACATGATGTCTCACATGTTTCTCTCCATCAATTCCCATGACTTTATGTTTGTGGTTAGATTTATTGCCTGCAGGGAGGAACTTCCTGAAGTCCAGAGGAAGTGACAGAGAGCAGCTCACTGAAGCTCCTCCTCCTGCGTCCTGATTGGATAAAGGATTGCTGATGACCAATCAGATCTGAGACAGCAGCTCCTCACAGTGACTGTAAAGCAGACTCATGAAGCCAGGAACAGGCCGGTTTCAGTGATCAGATCCTCACATCTTCTCATAATGTAGTCCGACTCCATCCATGTTTCCTAAAGCGCTTCACAGCGGGTGCGATTGCTATTTGAAGCACAAAACTGCCGGGAACGATTGTGACCTGCTGTGCTCATTGAGCAGCGCTGGAACTCTAACGATTCTTTAATTGTCTCTAAACTGATGCCACAGACCTCTTTACTCCTGCTCTGATGCACACGGATCACTACTGGAGACACTGAATCATTCACTGTGTCAGGGTTACACCTGTGTTTCTGAATCAGTTCATTCATCTCTGTGATTCTGATGCCAACAACGGTTCCTCTATAAACTAGAGCTGCACGTTTAATCGTGTAAAGATGGCGATCTCAATTCAAACACCCATGCAATCTTATTCCTAAACGACAGTGATTCAGATTTCTTTGACAAGTACGATCACAGCGAACATTCAGATCTGTGTTCTGATCCAGAGAGCCGTTGTCATGTATAGATTTGAAACAGCTTCACAACAGTCTTTTCAACCACACAGTTTCATTATTTCTGTCTTACAATCATTCAAATTATCACAGAAGTACTGAGATAAAAGTTTAAAGTTATAAACACTGATGTCTACAGTAGAGATCAAAATAGAGTAAATTATCTTCTGAAAGAAACTTGATACTTCAGATGAAGATTGTCTCATTACATCATTACACCAGTAGGTGGCGACAAGTGACTGTTAAAAAATGTGTTTGTCATTGAATCATTCATTCAAGAAATTTGTTCAAAAATGCTGATTCATCCAGTAATGATACAATTGAAGTCTTTATGAGTGAGTCATTGAATCATTCGTTCAAGAGATTTGTTCAAAAGCGCTGATTCATCCAGATATTGAAGCAAGTGAAGTCTTTATGAGTGAGTCACTGAATCATTCATTCAAGAGATTTGTTCAAAAATGCTGATTCATTCAGTTTTGAGCACTTCGACCCTTCAATATGGTGGCCATGGAGGGCGATATATCCCGTTTGAAATGCACAGCATGTCTGTATGAGTGAGTCATTGAATCATTCACTCAAGAGATGATTCACTTCTCTATTTTAAACAAAAAAATCATGATTCTCAATTTCTCCAGAATCGTGCAGCTCTACTTTAAACCCCCAAACGCAGAACATTACTTTCTCTATGTTTATGTTGAATGTGTAAAATAACCAAAATCAAAAGCAAAAAATGATTTTGCCTTCAAACGCTCCTGAAACCCAGCAGGCCTCTGTCATCATTACAGTAAGAGTTATAATAACACAGAAGCCAACAGATGGAGCAGCTCCAGTTTGGATCCAGCAATGTTTTCAGGCGATACTGACAACTGTGAAGAGTTCAGACGGACCTGACCCAGACACGCAAAACTGTCAGATATTATCCCTGTACTGTAATCATGTCGTAATTGCTGGCTAACATGTTCTGTTTAACTGAATACATGAGGATAACTAACCACATAACATGAACTATATTAATATTATATCTGTATATCTCTGCCAAATGAACGTAACTTTGACACACTCGTCTCTGACTGATAACAGAATATTTCCTAAACAAGCGTTTTCCACAAAGCTGCTTTGAAATGATATACATTGTGAAAAGAGCTGTACAAATGAACTTCAACTGAATCATCAAGTTTTTATCTATAATTAGTTCTGATAAGATGATCAAGCTGAGTGTTCAGTGTCCAGAAACTCATTTGACCCTTAAAATAACAGCTGATTCTACCTAAAGTAGTCATTCTGAAGCATACGCCTGACTTCAGACATTTAGACGTGACTCTTTAGTTTACCCAATGAACACTTCCACAGTGTCACATCCAATAACGCATGACTAAACACTTACAGATGGATTTGTAACTCATCATTTGTAGTTTAAATATAGTTTGCATGGAATCAGATCCAGTGTTTGAGTGATAGTTTGGCAGCTGAAGGCAGACAGAAGCTCATGTCGAACCTTCAGCATCAACAAACATGAACGCTGAGGAATCCACCACCGAACCTGACCTCCTCAGGTCAAATCAGCTCTCTTTACAGTGTGTAATGACATCATCACAAACACTGTAACATCATGGCTGCCAAATCACCATCATAACACTGTGGAAGACCGTTTCAGCACATAAAGAAGAAAACCATGCTTTGGAAAATCGTAATTATAGCATAAAAAGCATTTCTTGTTATGTGTTGGAAATGGGCTTCCGTAGATCACAGCCAGTGCTGTTGCTGAAATGAGGGCATTATTAATGACACTGGAGAACCGGACACCTGCAGCAGCAACTACATGACAAACATCTGCATGACACACACACACACACACACACACATGAACATCATTTTCTACACTCATGCATTAATCATGCAGGCGCGCGCCGCTGTCCTCGGTGCTGAACGCGGCTTGTGCGCGCGCGCGTCGGGAATCTGACTGTCAGTGCTGCTCGAGTGTTGAAGCTCGTGCATGAGACTTGCAGCCCTGTTCTTATGCATTAGCAGCGAATCGCATCCAATCACGCGGCTGCTTGTTGCTAGGAAAGACTCAAATGATGATTGCTCACCTACTGCCGCTGGGAAGCTGCTCACATGTCCTGTCACTGATGTGCTCCACTTCTGTGGGAATGTTAAAGAGGGAATTAAGATGTTATGTGGTTGTCCGTGCCATGTTATTCTCCGGGATTGACGCTGGAGACTGCGCGCTACATCCGGGCTGCTGGGAAATCACGGCACCTGACGGCAGACTGACTGACGCTACTATGGCGAAGGCTTTCATCTGAATATTCATGAGCCAAGCGTTCGCTTATTGGACGGGAGCAACGCGACGTCAGTGACAAGGACTTAAAATTCAATACTTAAGACTTGGCCATTGGAGGGGAAGAACGTGACGTCAGCATTGTCTAATTAATAATCATCGCTATTGCGTTTACTTTTATTTATTTAACCTATTATTATATAAAATTGCAACAAAAAAAATTGTTTGAAAACGTACTCTGTATAAAAAAACAAGTGGTTTGAAAATGTATAAAATTCTGTATGTAATTTGTTTCAAATCTGTCTACTGGAAAAATATTCGATAAAGACTATAACATGACAACTTAAGAACTAAAAATTTATATAACTTAAATATTATATAACTATTTAGAATAGGGGAACATCTGCTTTATCTATTTATGTTTCAAACCTCGAAACAACAGAGAAATAAAAAAAAAACAACGACAGTATATAAAAGCGATTTATCCTGATGATAATGTAAAAGAAGTCTAAATATGGATCATTCTACAGAACTGGTTCAAAGTCAGAGTTGGAAACGTCTTGAAAGAAAATGTCTTTTTCCACAAATTTTGTATGTATGCAAATTGTATAATATCAAAGGAACACATTTCTAGTAATTGTGCAGTTAATTCTCATATTGTATTTTCAGAAAGTTTTGGAATATTTTTCCTCTCCCCAAATTTGTCACTACTGAAACACAATAATAAATAATTTAATAAGAGGGGTCACATTGACCTATTAAGATTTTGTTTAGGCCTATATCTACCTTAGAAATATATTTTTTGTTGTTTTTTAAAAAATAGTTTTCACAGGAAAATCAATAACAATTACAATTTTAACAATATTTCAAGTGTAATTTATGAGATTTGTTGTATTTTGAATCCAGTCTTTCTTTGTAAAAGTCATAAAGTTTATCAAACTGATTTCAAAGTGAAGGATTCATTAGTTTGAATATACATTGAACCAAACACTATAATAACATCTTAGTTGATCATTCAATATACTTTATTTTTGACAAAACATCACATGTTTCGGTCGTGACTGCACAGTTTCGGTAGTGACAGTAATGTGTTGGTAGTGACCGCATCACATGACACAATTTAACTCACATACTAAAACATATTAAAACACTAATGATTTGCATAACTGTACTAAAATTTTGTTTATTTCCCCCAAATAAATGATTGTGTGTTCCTTTTTGTCACTACCAAAACAATGATGTCACTACCGAAACAGTCACGACCGAAACATGTGGTGAAGATTCAGTAGTGACAATTTTCGACACTTTTGAGCCTCAAAGATGCTAATCAGCGCATGGTTAGCTAGCACAGTTCTGAACAGTTGAACACACATAAACACTAAATTTTATGGAATAACACCCAAAAAAGTTTGCTTAATTGCAGAAAAAGGTGTTTGTTAGTGACGTTCCTTAAAGACTTTTGAACACATTTAACTCAGAATGATGGATCTATCTACTGTGAAAGAGAGGCTGTGAGAGGGAGGAACACTGGGATATTTCCTGATCAGAAATGTAGAAGTGTGTTAAAATCAGTCTCAGACAATGAACTCAAAGACACACTGTTCCGGTAGTGACATGAACATGAGGGACACTTTTTTTAGATAAAGTTTTATGATACTTCACTTTTCAAAAAAATCAAAAATATATTTTTAAAAACAACAATGGAAAAAAATGCAAAAATTATTTCAATATCATTTTCACAAGTTGAAGTTTAGGGGTCAGGGTTCGGGACAGACACCTCCCAATTGAAAGTACCCAATAAATGATGATTTTATATATATTAAGCTTACTGATATTTTAAATATTATTGTGTGATTCAATAAATAATAGAAGGATCTTAGTAAACATCTAAAATTTGAATAATTAAATGCTTTTTAAATGTGTTTTTGGTTGTGGGACAGCACCAGTTCTGTAGAATGACCCATATAAACTATCGCCAAAACTGTTCACTTTAATATTTTGATTATTGTACATTTTTAATAGCACATAGCAGGACCACGTTAAATTGTCTAATTGATATTCATAAACCAGATCTTCGCCACTGGAGGGCTACTAAGCAGCGTTATTAATATTCAGAAACACAAGCCTTCTCCATTGGCAGGAAACAAGACAACGTTGCATCGGTCCAGTAATATTCGTGAACTCGGCGTAAGCCATTGGATAGTGACCAGGCAACGTCAGCCCATCCTAATTAATATTCATGACAGAGGCCTTCGCCATAGTAGGGTTCGTAATGTCGCCGAACCGGGCGGCTTCAGACGTGCTCGATGATGATATCGATGAAATAATCCCTCAGCTTCGAAACGCTACACGTGTGTCTTCTCTTCATCATGTATAACGGGGTGATGATGATGGATTCTAGGATTATAAGCACTGACACACTGAACCGGTTCCGAAGCTTCAGCGTTCAGAATCAGAACCATCAGATCCTGTTTGTTTAGAAGTGACGAGGATTCTAAACAAACGCTGCGATGACACGTGACGTGAAAAGTACGTGAATGGCGTCACAACACACAACGACGTCGATGTAATTGATGTATTTCAGTATCTTACCCGCATGACAAGTTCTCCAGCCCTTAATCACTTCTAAAGAACTAAAAACATTTAAAACTGCCTGGGAATGAATTCAAGTATTCTGTATGAATATAATGTGTGACAGAAATGCAGACGGATCATTTTTTGAATGTCATTTGTGACTAATTTAATGTCATGCATATTTTAATTTCTGTAAATGAACTACATTGAAGCTTTGAATCAACATCTTCCTGTTTTCATTTCGCCACTGAGGGGCAGCAGAAACAGTCTCCAGTCTGAGATTAATGAGTTTAATTCATCAGATCAGTGAAGAAGCTGTGAGGATCCAGTTGTGTCAAGGTTCTCTCAAAGTTCCGACAAACGTTCTTCCAATGCTAATAGAACAAAGTCATCTGGTCTTTAATGATGTTCTCAAAACGATAGCACAAAAACATTATTTATTCATCGTTCATGGAGCGTTTTTTGGATGTTCTTCTAACGTTTTATAAATGTTTCAGAACGTTCAGAGAACATTCAAAAGTAACGTTCCCATAATTTATGATACGTTCACATAACCAAGAAAAAACTTTTTGGAACATTTAAAAAACTGGATGTTTTGAACGTTCAGAAATAACGTTTTCATAACGTAACGGGAACGTTAGCAGAACGTATTTGATTGAGCTGGATGACATCATGGCATGCTCTTGATTTCGGAAGAAACTTTCTTCTCTGATCTGAGTGAGCTCTGAGGATTATTTCCTGGCGTTTCTCTGATCTGAACAGCATGTGTGTGTTCTGAGATATCAGGTCAAGCAGCGGGCGTCACTGGTGCATGATGGGAAGGCCTGACGTCAGCTGACACAGAACTGCAGCTTCATCAGACAGCAGGGAAACAGTTAACCTGCTCACACCTGAGATTCTCCACACGGTTCATATTTCATCTCAAGAGCTTCACCGACGCTGTTTCTGCAACAGAATAACACAATAAAACAGTAACTGGGTCATTCGTGTCACATCACAGAGCTCCCCGACTCAAAGTGTTGAGTTTGTTCATATTTTTCTGTACAAAGACAAACATCAATAGTGATGAAAGGTGAAAATGGTCATTTTGACCCTCTTATTCAGTAAATATACATCTGTGACATTTAATATTTTGGCTTTCATCACTATTTATGTTTGTCTTTGTACAGAAAAAATATGAACAAAATCAAAAATTTGAGTCGGAATTTGTTTGATTGGACACAGAATGACCCTAGTCTGACTTTTTATAGAATTGCTAGATACAAACTCACTAAAGTGAGAATAAGTCAGAATTGCACGATAAAAGCATCAGTTACAGTTTTTTTAATTCAGTGACAGAAACAAGCTTCCATATTTTCCTTCTTTTCACTTTTGATTAAACTTTATTAAGGGAGAAACTGTTAATTATGATGCAAATGATGCTTCAACAATTTCTGAATGTATTTTACGCTATAAATGAATTGGATTATTTTTGAATCATTTAATTTGTTTTTAATTATGTAATACATCATTTTTTGACAGATTTTCATAGTTTAAAAAACACGTCTGGGTTTTGGATTATTAAAACAAATAAATCCCATATAAAGTAGCAGATAAAGTGATGAAGGCAATGTGACCTTCTACACTCGACTCTGTTCGTTTGAGTAAATGATTCGTTCATCAGGATCAGACTGAATCTCTGACACACGTTTGATGGGTTTCACAGTGATTCCACAGAAGAAGCATTTCTGGTTCCTCAAAGAACCTTTCAGTCATCAGTTCTTAAAAAGTACCATGTGTTCTTAGTGTGAAGAACATTTTAATAATCCAAAGCATCTTTGTTCCACTATAAAGAAGCTTTATTTGAGTTTGAAAGCTCTCGAACGTATTGGGTTTCCAGAGGCTCAATGTGATAAATCATATAAAAGTGCAATATGAGATGATCTTCATAACATTAAAATCAGATCAGGACCTTTTGCAGATCTGATGGAAAATATCTGTAAATAAATCTGTGTGAAATCTGTGATGGAGTTCAGCTGACATAAGCTGATGTTTGTTCAGTAACGATGGAGACCAAACCCACTGCGAGGAACAACAAGTCCTTCAACATCATGTGATGAACATTTGAGTTTTCAGGAACATGTTGAACTGCACTCTGTTCATATAGAGTGTGTCAGCTTTATTTCTACAGCGCTTTAAACAATAAGATTGATTCAAAGCAGCTTCACAGTAATAAACAGAATCAACGATGAAAACTTCAAATATGAGATTCTGCTGTAAAAAGACAATAGAGTCATTATTGAGATCAGTTCAGACAATGATCACAGCGGCTCGTCTCAATCTAACCTCATCATGTGTTTACAGCTGCTGCGACACAGACACATGACTGCTGACCGCCCGACTGACCGACCTCACAAGAGACTCATTACAGCACAGGCCTGCAGTGTCAGCTGTTGTTCTACACACCGGTTACACATCATGAAGACTGAATGCTTCTGAATCACTGCAAAAAATGCTTTTATTGCTTAGTGTTTTTGTCTTGTTTGCAGTCCAAATATCTAAAAATTCTTAAATCCAGATGCTTTGACTAGATAAGTAAAATGACAAGATATTTTTTTTCTTGTTTTCTGGGGGAAGCTAAATTATTTCTGTTTGGGACAGAAACAAGAAACAAGATTATTTTTCTTACCCCATTGGGAGATAATTTTGCTTGTTTTAAGCAAAAACTCACTTGTTTGATTTTTTTTTTCAGAAAACAAGAAAAAAAAATATCTTGATTTAAGAATTTTTAGATATTTAAAAAAAATAAACACTAAGTGAAAGAGTCTCTTCTGCTCACCAAGGCTGCATTTATTTAATAAAAATACAGTAAAAACAGTGAAATATTATTATATTATTAAAACAGTTTTCTATGTGAATATATAGTAAAGTGTAATTTATTCCTGTGATCAAAGCTGAATTTTCAGCATCATTACTCCAGTCTTCAGTGTCACATGATCCTTCAGAAATCATTCTAATATGATGATTTGATGATCGAGCAACAGCCTGAAGCAGAACTCAAGTTCCTGTAGAATCTAATCATGAAGAAATTAACATACAGATGAATAATCAATAAACAGACCGCAATAGATAATACAAAACAATCCAGCTGACAGAGAACGTTCTCTCAACATTCTTCCAGTAACATTACCAGAACGTTCATTCAAAGTTATCTAATGTTCTCGGAACGTTAGCACAAAAACATTATACATCATTCATGGAACGTTTTATTTCAGAATCATTTTAATTAGACATTCATGTAACGTTTTTTAAATGTTACTACTTGTTTCAGAACGTTCATAACATTCTAAAGTAACGTTCTCATAATGTTTGGAAAATGATACAATGGAATGTTCCCTCAACGTTCACATAGTCAAGAAAAAACTTTTTAGAACATTTAAAAAAGTGTTGTGAACGTTCAGAAACAGGGTTTTCATAACGTTATGGGAACGTTCTTACAGCATGTTTGTTTTCCGGCGTCTGCGTTACAGTCAGCTGTGAATCACTCAGGAACAAACTGACTCTGTGTTCAGTCATGTGACTTACTGAAACACTGGTTACTATGGCAACCGCTGGAATATTGACTGTGTGTGTGTGTAAATCTAATAATCCACACGGTTTGAGACGCGTCCGCTGGTGTTTCACCGCGAAGGAATAAAAAATATAATGAGAAACTTTAAAATTCAATTATTTTCTAGTACAGCATCAGTGAAAGGAGCGTCTTCAGAAAATGTTGATCTAAATATGTTCATTTTATATGAGTTTAAAACAGACTGTGTGCTTCACTAGTTATGTAATAAAGTTACTGAACGTCCTGCTGGTCAAATGATGAAGAAAGCATAATCATCAAATCCTGTGTGTGTGTGTGTGTGTGTGAACAGACGGGCTCTTTCTTCATAATGCGCAGGAATGAGGAGCGGCTGCATATAAACCAGAAGAATCCAGTCTTCTGCTCCTCCATCCTTCTGCTGCTCCTTCAACAGGTACTGTGATCCTCAACACCTCATTTACAGCTTAAAATGCTTTAATATCCAGGAATTATTAAATAGTGATCAGTAATAGTGATCTAGAGTTTAATGTGTAGTTTTGAATCTTTAGATTTGATCCTGTTTTTTAGATGTCAGCAGTTATAAAGATCTCAGTTCAGTCAGATCAGGTTTGTGCATCAATGTTTGACCTTCAGTTCTTAAATATTGATTTATAATTCACACCTTCAGCCGTTACAGCACTAGTTAGATCTCTGGTTTATAATGATGATCTGCTGTGGAAATCGAACTCAAGTGGGAGAAGAAACAGACTGGCACTCAAAAGTTTGGAATAAATGTGATTTTTGTGAAAGAGTCTCTTCTGCTCATCAAGGCTGCTTTCATTTGAACAAAAATACAGTAAAAATTGTGAAATATTATTTCAATGTAAAACAGCTGTTTAGTAAAGTGTAATTTATTCCTGTGATCAAAGCTGAATTTTCAGCATCATTACTCCAGTCTTCAGTGTCACATGATCCTTCAGAAATCATTCTAATATGATGATGTTGAAAACAGTTGTGCTGCTTCAGATTTGTGTGGAAACCGTGATTCATTTTATTTTTCAGGATTCTTTGATGAATAGAAAGTTCAAAGGAACAACATTTATTTGAAATAGAATCTTTTACAACATCATAAATGTCTTTACTGTCACTTTTGATCAATTTAATGTGTCCTTGATGAATAAAAGTGTTCATTTATTTCCTTTTTTTAATCTGTCCCCAAACTTCAGTTTCCACAGAAATCTGAAGCAGCAAAACTGTTTTCAACACTGATAATAATCAGAAATGTTTCTTGATCAGTAAATCATCATATTAGAATGATTTCTGAAGGATCATGTGATGTTAGTTGAGTAGTGTTTGACATTAGTAATTGTTTGTTTCTCAGGTTCCGGTCGACAGACATCATGAGTTGCCCATCCTCTGGTCAGCAGGGCTTTTACCCTCAGATCCCTCAGCAGCCGGCCGGTACCGTATGGCCCGGTCAACCCTGCCAACCCTGCTGGCCCTGCCAACCCGGTCAGCCGAGTTGGCCTGTTAACCAGCCCAGCGCATCGCTCCCTGCGACCTGGCCGGTCCAACCCACCCAACCAGGCTGGCCAAACCCTCCAACAATCCAACCAAACCCACCAACCCAACCAGCACAACCCAATCCACCAGTCCAACCATCTCAACCAAACCCACCGATTCAACCAAACCCTCCAGTTCAGCCGAACCCACCTGTTCAACCAACTTGGCCTGCTCAAGTACCCACCCCGACGGGTTACCTCCCATCTCCAGTCCCCCCGGCGTGGCACGGTAATCCTGGTCAACCCGGTTGGCCCGGTCAAGGGCCCACAGCAGGAGTCCCGCAGCAGTGGCCCCCGGCGCCAGCGACCGCTCCTGTAGTAAGACACTAAACCGGCGCTGCTTAACCCTTGTGTCGCAGTCATAATGGGTCACGGACAGACGGAACAAAACAATGCTAATAATAAAACAACTAATGTTGTGAAAATCAATGTCTAATGAATATCAATGTTTCTCTGCTTTCAGGTGGTTCCTTTTAACATGAATTTTCCCCGTGGCATCTATGACAAGCTAATGCTAACTATCAGAGGACAGATTAAACCAGATGCTAAAATGTAAGTGTGCACTAAAGAGAATGTTGCCCTTATGTATCCTGTGTTAACATATTTAACGTATGGTTGAGTTTCAGAAAATGTAGTGCCTCACACATCAGAACCATTCATAGGTGCATCGGATAAAAGTCCCATACAAACTCTAAAAAAAGTCCCGCAGTAGTATAAATCACTACTCAAATTTGCACCGCCATGAAATTTTATTTGCAAAATTTCAGTCAATGGACCTTCATTATGCCTGACCAAAACATTGCGAATAAAAACCTGAAGGATGATTGAACAAATATTGCAAAAAAACCTGAGGAAGGTTGATTGAACAAAAAGCAAATAAAAATCTGAAGAATGTCGATTGAATGAAACATCGCAAATAAAAACCCCAAACCTGAGGAAGGTTGATTGAACAAAACATTGCGAATAAAAACATGAAGGTCGATTGAATGAAATGCTGTGAATAAAAAAAAACAACAACTGAGGAATGTCAGCTGTACAAAACATTGCAAATAAAATGTTGTGTAGTGCAGTAGTATTTATGCATTTTTTGAATGTCAGAACTTGAAGTCATAAATTACTCCAGAGCAAAACATGAACACAGTTTGATACTTTGACAAATGGGTTTTTAAGGAATTATGGGTTTGTCGAAACTAACGTTTCTTCTGTCGCAAGGTTCACGATCAACTTCCTGCGCGGTAACGATATCGCCCTTCACATCAACCCGCGATTCAACGAAGGAGGAAAAGCAATTCTGGTCCGCAATCATAAACTGGGTGAACACTGGGGGAAAGAGGAGCGGGAGCTTCTGGCGCCGTTTCCGTTCATGCCCGGACATCACTTTGAGGTAAACGATACGCTGGAGTTCGAACTCCAAGACTCTCTGCCTAAAAACAAAGTGTTCAAACGATTCCCGTTTATTGGTGGGATAAAAGCAGCAAAAGCGTTCAAAAAGTGATGGCGCCACCTTTAGAAGTGTGTGCGATTGACATGAAGACGCGGATGAGTGTCACTGCAGTAACCTTCACGTCTCTCCATAGATGAAGATCCTCTGCACCTTCACCGAGTTCAAGGTGGCCGTCAACAACACGCCCACCTTTGACTTTAAGCATCGTATCAGAGAGGTCAACCAGATCGACCGCATCAACATCCTGCATGACGTCACCCTCACGTCCGTCAACGTGGACACGCTCCCGTGACTCGGAGTCAACTAAACTAACCGTGGCAGAATATTAAACCCAACAGGACCTGATCAAACTGTCGTGTTTAGGACACAACGACACCAGATGGATCAATAAAACACAAAACTCTCACGCAAACATCACGACTGGACTCAAAAACGCCTTCTCCCTTTAACTCAGTCTTACGGTTTCATTTATGAACTAATACTTATTCATTAATCATAGTTAATGATCATTTCAACATTTACTAACATTATTAAAACCAAATGTATCTGTTAATATTATTTAAGGAGCTGAGTGAACATGAACATGTATTTTTATTAACTAACGGTAACAAAGATTAATAACTACTGTATCAAATGTACTGACCTTTGTTAGGGATGCACAATATATCAGCCACCATATCGGTATCGGCCAATATATATAAAAACGATAAATAATGGATTATTTCCTTGAGCTGAGACACTTCAGCCCTCCATTATGGTTTTGAATTACTTTAAATATGATCGAAATCACTTCAAAAAGGAAAATAGAGTCGAGTTCAACATGTGCAGCACGAGTCTGTCATATCGGCTACATAATATTATAATGAGAACATTATAATCGTGTGTTTGGGACATGGCTTTTAATGGGGAGACTTTTGTTTTTGTAATCAGGCTTTCAAATATAAAGAATTATCAGTTATCGTTATCTGCCAAATTTTTCATATCGTGCATCCCTAAGCATTGTTAGACAATGATAGTTAATGCATTACTAATAGGTCTTTATTGTAAAGTGTTACCAAGTTTTCTTTACCAGAATAATGGAGTATTAACTGAGAAATACTACTACTGGTAACACTTTACAATCTTGTCAATTATTGGTGCATTTTCTGATTTATTTGTTAACATCATCACTGTGATTGGATGTTAAACTTCCTGTTTCAAATGCAATTAATAACTTCTTTCTAATTTGGTTTATTCTGTGCCGGGTCAGAAGTTAACAGGCGATTGTGTCAAAAATGTGGCCGAAATTAATACAGATGCCCACAAAATTCAAGATCTGATTGCAAAGAAACACTTATATAAGATCTGGATTTTTAAATTTTAACATATCATTTAATTAAGCAGTTTCACAAGAGCTGTTTTCACAAACATGAGCGCAACTGCATTTTAAAATGAATGATTGACGCAGGTGTGATCGCAGAGATTCAGAAGATGAAATCTTGTTAGTGATTTCATTGAATTGCAGCTCTATATAGTGTTTTATATTTAATTACTAAACAATTAGAAGAATAAGATTTCTCAGGCAGTAGATGTGGATCTTCGGGATGAATTTAAGGAGTGCTGCTCTGCTCTGGGTTTAGGACTACAACACCAGCAGTAACTAATGTTAACAAATACAACTTCTGATTTAAAAACTACTAGGAAATGTTGAAATTGACATTAACTAAGATTAATAAAGATTACTTTCATACTGTAATTCTTTTTCATATTTGTAAAGTGTGAGATTCAAATGTCTGAGAAGACTCTTTTGACAGATTTTCAGGTTGAGTTAATCAATCAATCAGATATTGTGATAAACAGTGATCTCGGATCTCGTTACATTATGATCAATTAAACAATTAACATATGCAAAGCTTACAAGGAAATAATGTTGAGTGTGAATTACAGTAAAAATATTAAAGTCAATGTAAATGAATAAAATGATCTACTTTAAATACATATCATATTTCAGTTTATTGTGTGAGAAATCAGATCAAACAATCACTGATCACAAATAAATAAAAACAAATAAAAGGATTGTTTAACGTCATTAAATGATCACTAACAACACATTATTAACCTGTTTGGCAATAAAACATTAAAATGGAAATTCAAAAAATTAAAAACACTCATGAGTCACAACTTATAATAAAAAATATTAACATCCACATGAATAAATGACAAAAGTTGGTGAACGAACAAATGAAAGGTGCACACATCTGCGCTACAGCGTCTGGAGTCTCTCCTCCACGGAGCGCAGCAGCAGCCGCGAGTACTGCTCCAGTAACGCCAGCGTCGTCTTCCCCTCTCCTGTCACCGATCCGGACGATCCGGGCACCGAATCCAGCTCGGATCGCACCTGCAGCAGAGCGTCTGACATCAGCTGCCGCATCTGCTGCTGCTCGCCGCTGCGCTCGGAATCATGGGACATCAGCTGAACACAGCAGCAACACAGCCATCAGTCACATGACACCAACACCAACACATCCATACACTAATATAAGGGCCGGGTGAATATATTCTCATTTTGATGAACTGATATTGATTCTTAAATCCCAAGATTGATCTTTTAGAATCTTGAGAATATATTGGATAATTGTGCCATTTTCTAATGACTGTGTTCCTCTCAGTGTGTATGGTGGATACGGCACGTCTAAATGAATGGATTCTGAATGAAATCGAGATCAGAATTGAGTCGAACGGTGAAGTGTGTCGACGCAGGAAGACGGTCCTCTCACCGTCCTGTAGAGTCCGGCCGCTCTCCTCACGCTGCGGCACAGATCGGCTGCTGCGCGCCTGCAGGACTCCAGACTGACCGCCGGCTCTGTCACAGCAGATCATCAGGGTCAAGAACACGCATCATGATCATGAGACACTGTGATTAACGTTATATTTAATGCACCCTGCTGCTCTGACCTCTTTTGCTCATTTTAACCTGAATTTTGCTCATGTGATGCACATTTAGTATACAGAGAAATATTACAGATATCAAAGTGTTTAGGATAAAAGCGTCTGTGGAATGCCTAAATGTAATTCTGCGGGAGGAAGAGGAAGCAGAACCTTGATCATCAGACGTCACAGAGAAAGCCTTCACCGCCGCTCGAGGACGCTCGATGTCAGAGGTCACGGCTCCTGATGACCCCGGGTCTAGAAGAGAGCTGGATCTGCTCGGCCACTCGTCAAACGGGC
The DNA here is from genome assembly GCA_037950675.1 of Hypophthalmichthys molitrix. Lineage (NCBI taxonomy): Eukaryota > Metazoa > Chordata > Actinopteri > Cypriniformes > Xenocyprididae > Hypophthalmichthys > Hypophthalmichthys molitrix. The sequence goes on along the minus strand of CM075511.1, from coordinate 33,021,290 downwards.
TGCTGAAGCGCTGACGGGCGCGAGGTTTGAGTTCGGCCGGAGCGCTCGTGAACGGGCTGCTGACCGGCAGGGTCTCGCTGGAGCCCAGATGGAGGCCGTCGCCCACGGACACGCAGCGGCTGATCTTGGCTCTGGAGCTGGTGGTGGGGCTCATGTAGCGGGCGTTCGGACTGTCCCACGGCCGAGGGGAGGACGGGGGTGTTCTGGGCTCCATCCTCTCCACAGTCAGCTTGGGCAGGACGGGACGCCCCTCTCGCCGCAGACGGGACGGAGGCAGTGACCTTCGTGCTGGAAAAAAATAAAAACACGCTGAAGGAGAAAATACTTTGTTGATGCGTCATGCAGCCCTAGCCTGAATGTCAATATAAAAATCAATAAATCACAATATAATGCGATTATAAAATTACAAAAGTTTATTTGGGCCACAAATAAATAATAATATGGGTGCAGCTCATGATATATTGTTTCAGCGTCTGAAACCAAAGATACTCTGAAACCGATTGAATGTTTGAAAATAAAGAAATTAAGATTAGTATTTACAGTTACAATTATTTTTATAATTATTTAAATATATTAAGTGCTTTTTTAAAAATAATTTAATAATGAAAAGCATTATTATGATTATTTTATATTTTATAAAAAAAGTAATTTTCCAGCTTTTAAAATATTTTTTAATTCTATACAGACACAAAATCACCTCAATGATTCTTTCCAAACAGTTATTCATAATATATAAAAAAAATTAAATAAAAAAAAAATAAATATAAAAAAATAAATCATTTTAAATTAAAAATATCAAAATATAATTTTTATAAGTTTAAAAAAATATTCATAAAAATATTTTTTTATTTATAATTACCATTTATTTTTTATTTATTCTGAATATACACTACCAGTCAAAAGTTTGGACACGGTAAGATTTTTAATGTTTTTAAAAGAAGTTTGGTCTGCTCACCAAGGCTGCATTTATTTAATTAAAAATACAGTAAAAACAGTAATATTGTGAAATATTATTACAATTTAAAATAACTGTTTTCTGTTTGAATATATTTTATAAAGTAATTTATTCCTGTGATCAAAGCTGAATTTTCAGCATCATTACTCCAGTCTTCAGTGTCACATGATCCTTCAGAAATCATTCTAATATGATGATCTGCTGCTCAAGAAACATTTATGATTATTATCAATGTTGAAAACGGTTTTATTGTTCAGGATTCTTTGATGAATAGAAAGTTCAAAAGAACAGCATTTATTTGAAATATAATCTTTTGTAACATAAATGTCTTTACTGTCACTTTTGATCGATTTAACGGACGTTTCATAAATCGCTCGTAGACATTTTGTAAGGTTCAGGATCATTCAGCGCTGGTGGTCATGTGATGCAGACGCTCACCGTCAGCGGTGGGATCGAGTGCTGAAGTGGATCTGTGCAGTCGTGCAGGAGTTCTGCTGATGTACGGGTGGCTCCTGCGAGAGACCGTGTCCTCCATCAGGGGTCCGACGCTACGTTTACCGGCCTTATGGAGAAACACGCGGCCCGTCCTGCACATGAAGATCATGTTACTGCCTCACACATGTGCTGTACAGCAGATCTTACATCTTCACAATACCTGCTGGAGGAGTCTGGGGTCTGGAAACATGTCGAGATGCTGCAGTCCGTCCCTGAGAACAGACGAAGAGCTGAAACTACATTACGTTTACATTTAGAGTTGCTTATCGCTGAACTGAATAATGACTCTATTGTCTTCTCTAGAGCTGCTTTACAGCTGAATCTGAATTTGTAGTTTGCGTCATTAATTCTGTTATTTTCCTGTTTATCACTGTGAAGCTGCTTTGAAACAATCTGTACTGTATAAAGTGCTGTAGAAATAAAGATGACTTGACATTCATGCATTTAGAAGATGGTTTTATCCAAAGGGACTTACAAAAGCACAAACGGAGCGAACATGAGTGAATCTTTACCGTCAGCGAGTGTCTCCGAGTCTCTCCGTGTGTTCGTGTCTCTCTCACAGCGATCATCGTCAGAGCCGAGCGGCTCATCTGAGAGGAAACACGAGCAGAAGAATGAAGTACAACATGATTCTTCACGTTAAAGGGTTAGTTTACCAAAAACATGATCATTCTGTCATTATAAACCCACGAGACTTCCGTTCATCTTCAGAACACAGATGAAGATATTTTTAATGAAATCAGTGAGGTTTGTTCATGCGTGAGCGTCAATGCGTGCATGTATGTGTCCATCAATGTTTATATGCAAATAAAAGCCTGAATTAAATCATATAAAGTGATCAAATGGATTAAACCACTCCGTTCATATGGATTAATGTTGCAATGCCTTTATGGATCTTTTAAGGTAACCTGGACTTTCAATAAAGGGACAGAAAGCTCTCAGGTCATCATTACATCATTTCTGTTTCAAAGATGAACAAAAGTCACATGAGTTTGGAACAGCATGAGGGTGAATAAATTATGACAATTTTTATTTTCTTTACACCGTGTCCTAAACACACTCCAGCGACACGCAGTTCGTCTGTTCACACCTGACACGACAAAATCAATCAAAAATCACAGCCAATCAGAAGAGCGTGTGGGCAGAGTCTCTCTGCAAGCGCACTGCACTCACGTATGGCCATCACGGCTGGTTAGGACACGATGTTAAGGAACACATTATCATCATGAAGCGATCACATGACCTAAAGCATCTCACTGATTCGATTCCCAGGGAATACAGTGAAGTTTGAGTTTACACAACTGTCTGAGAGGGTGATGGAAGAATTAACACATTCAGCGTCTGTAGTCATGTGATAACAGAGCTGAAGCTGAGGTTTGGTCGTCTGATGTACCGTGGCGTCTGTGATCCGGACTGGATCCTCCGCTGCCGTATCCCACGGAGGCGCCGCTGACGGGACTCTGGGCTTCTTCTGCTCGGGCCGGGATCTGTACGCAGTAGGACGGTCCGGGCAGGCTGCTGGCGCTGGGACAGTGATCCGGGTACAACACGACCCCGTCCGGCTCAGGAGCGCAGGCGGGAAGCAGCCAGGCGGAGAGAGGACGAGCCGTACGCCTGTGACGCCACTCCTGACGGGCAGAGAACGACAAAACTAGCCATGCACGGGAAATATTCGGCTGAAACGGTTCTGTAGGGCCGAAACACTGACATTTAATTAGTTTTATTAATTATTCTGTAGGGCCAAAATTGAACAGAACCAATAAAAGCTTCAGAATAATGTCACGTAACACAACATTCCGTCATTCAATGACCATAAACTCGATAGTCAGATAGAACAAATAACTCAATTTTGATACATATGTTTTTAGTTAATCTGCTGTCTTCATTATTTAATGTGTGTTTGAATAAATCCATCATTATAGCCACCGTTTAAATGTTTATATTACAACAATGAATTGAGTAGAAACATGATTATGTCATTAAAAAGGTCGATGTAAAAATGCCTTGCGTCTAATTTAAATGCTAATGAAATTAATGAATCACCTGCAGGCTGGAGGTGCTGCCTCGATCCTCGTCCCGCAGACGGTCAGCGGAGCTTCTGTTCTTCACGGCATCTTCAGAAAGTGAATCCAGCTGCCGAAGCTCCAACATGGACTTCACCATGAGCTCCAGAGATCCCATCCGACAGGACCAGCGCCTGCGCGGCCGACACGCCTCAGACACACTCGAGTCCTGCAGACACATCGGACACACACATCGTGAAACATCAACATCACAAAATGAATGAAATCCACATGGACGTCATCAGACCTTCATCGGGTTCCACTCGTGTCCTTCATCAGACGCACCTTCACAAGAGAAAACACCTCACATTAATGACCGTAAGTGATCAGGGGTGGGTGTGTGTGTGTGTGTGTGTGTGTGTGTGTGTGTGTGTGTGTGTGTGTGTGTGTGTGTGTGTGTGTGTGTGTGTGTGTGTGTGTGTGTGTGTGTGTTGATGGTGTTTCTGACCCGTCGTCTCCTCAACACTGCCCTCTGACTGACTGCTGTCCGGCCGTCTCTCTGTGTCTCCAGGCATCTTCATGGGTTCTTCTTCATCATCATCATCATCTTCCTCTCGGTCGCTCTCAGATGAGCAGCTCATGATGGATGGAGATCTGTGCAGTGTGAATCCACTCGAGGAGGACCGTCTGAGAAAACACACAATCTCAAGTTTTAGTTTTTAGACTTTTTTTTAGAGACCGAATCTTTGATCGAAACGTTTCAGACACTGAGAGAAAAGAGCTGATGCTGCAGTGGATATTATGAGTGTTTTTGACCTTCAATGAATGTAAACCTGTAGTAAAAGACTTTAAAATAGTGAACTATAACCAGTCACATGAAGGATCAGACAGATCCTGTACCTGAAGGGATTGTTTCTAGCGTTCGGTCCGCTGTGACGACCTCTGCGCTCGGACAGTCTCTCTCTCATGCTGACGGTCAGTTCAGGAGCGAGTCTCCACACAAACACACAGCTGAAACACAGCAGACGTACGTCAGTGAGACACACACTCACACACACACACACACACACACACAAGGACAGGAACCGGACCTGTCTCCTGATGCCGACAGCAGACGCCTGCAGTCGCTGCTGAACCTCAGAGCCGTGATGATCTCTGTCAGACAGAACAACACAATCATCATCATCTCACCATCGGCCGACAGAAGAACCTCTCACCGACTCGAGCGTCGCCTTACCCGAGTGTCCGAACACGGCGGCGAGACACTCTCCGGTCCGGAAGTCAAACAGGCTGATGTTCTTATCGGAGCAGCTGGTGGCCAAATACAGACCGGACGGATCCATCTGAACCTGCGATCACATGAACAACTTCACTGACACAAACTGAGCAGGTTAAAGGGTCATGAACTGCATTCTGTTTATTTTATAATGGTCCACTTATAACGTTATCAAGATGTTTATTAAAAAAAAAACATCCTAATGTAGAAGTAATAGGCTTTAGACTTGAAGTAAACGCCCACTGCTATGATTGGGTAAAAGTTTTGCATATTAAAATAAGTTTTAATATTAAAATGTCCATATTCCTGATGAATATGAAGTGTTTGTTCAAATGAAAACAGGTAATACTCTTCACACAACAGCAGTAAGAATCAGACGGTCTGACCTTCAGCAAACTGCCGTCTTCAGTCTGTGAGCCTTTATAAGATCTCTTCTGTTTGCCGCTGCTGATGTTGATCACTCTACACACACACACACACACACACACACACACACACACACACACACACACACGTGAACACAGGACTCCTCCTCATTCTCGTCACTGAATGATTCATGTTCTCACCTGACGCTGCGGTCCTGACAGCCGACGGCTGCGTACTTGCATGTGGGATCCACGTCCATGTCATTGGGAGTCGTTTTCCGAACCACATGATGTGTCCGTTTGAAGGTGGTTCCTCTGATAGTCTAAACAAACCGGGTTATTATAATTAACTAAAACTAAAACCATAAAAAAACAACAACAACAACAACAACAACAACACACAAACATATTTTAAGCTAGTTTAAATCACTGCTGCTGAATGAGCTTTTCCTCCAGATATTAAAGTGCCTCTCTTATGCTATTTTATAGATTCCTACATCAGCTCTCATGCATTCAAGGTCAAAAAACACTTTAAAGTGGACCTATAATGCTCCTTTCACAAGATGTAATATAAGTCTCTGGTGTCTCCAGAATGTGTCTGTGAAGTTTCAGCTCAAAATACCCCACAGATCATTTATTATAGCTTGTCAAATTTGCCCCTATTTGGGTGTGAGCAAAAACACGCCGTTTTTGTGTGTGTCCCTTTAAATGCAAATGAGCTGCTGCTCCCGCCCCCTTTCCAGAAGAGGGCGGAGTTTTAACAGCTCAACAACAACAAAGCTGGAGAATCTCACGCAGCCAAAATGAGGATTGTCAGTAACGGTGTTCAGCCTTACATTGTTCAAACCGGAGTCGACACTGATGGAGAGACTCAGGAAGAAGTTACAACTTTTAGACGTTTCTGAATGGTTAGTGGATAAATTTATGTAGTTGCTGTGGAGTTGATTCAACTCATCCACTAGCATGTGCCGTCATGTTCATCTTTTGTGTTGAATTGACCCTCGTTTGTGAAGCAGTCCGGTGTAAAATGAACAACGCTCTACTACAACAACTCTTCCTCTTCTCTAAAGCAGCCCAACATGGCCCCGCCCCCTTTGTTGTGTGTTCTCGGGGGCGGGGTTTATGTAAATATTAGGGTGATGTCACTAACCCAGGAAGAAGCTTGTTTTAGTCCTTAAACAGAGAATTCTGTAAAACAAAATATCTGCCTTTGCACTGAACTTTGAGCGTCGTAACAGATGTTTAATCATAAATCAAACACCTCTTTAATGTTCTCATAATATCCACTGCAGCATCAGCTCTTTTCTCTCAGTGTCTGAAACGCTTCGATCAAGGATTCGGTCTCTCTAAACTCCGCCTTTCTGAGAGCTGCTCTGCTGTGATTGGTCAGAAACCAAACGCTCATTATCATATCTGAATCTCAGCTCTTGATTCACAGTGACACGAACAGTAACGATGGCGTCGGTTTTACTGTATCAATCTCATCAAAGTGGATTTGCAGAAAACAGCGTCTTCTCGACATGAACAACACGAACCAAACTCTTCCAGTCTCAGAGACAACTACAGTGATTGAGGGCGGGGCAAAGAGACGCTGTTCAGCCAATGAACACCAGAGGTGGGCATTATGCAAATTAGTTACAAACCTCCGTAGGTTCAGCAGGAAGTGAAACTGAATTACTCGTTTCAGTTCAGACTCAGTTCTTTCTTTTATCTGCACTATGATCTTTGATCTTTGCAGATCTTTTACATTCACAATCAGCTTTATTACAGACTTCATGAAAGGGAATATCCGGAAAAGCATAACTCACCCTGTGTGCGGTGCGGATATACACACTCTTATCCGCTCCGCAGCTGATGATCCTCAACTTCCCATCACTGGCTGCAGACAAACATGAGACGATCAGGTCACAGAGGTCGACACATCTCCGTTTGTTCATGTCTTATTACGCCTCAAGCCCCGGAAACGCAAAACATTTTTCATCTTAATTGTAGAGTCACTCTGACTCCAGACCACTGCTGCTGCTCGTACAGATTTTGAATATCCAATCAAGTCTCAGAGATGACTGAATGTTTGATTTGCACACATATTCTCTAACGGGACTCTGGGAATAATAACGGGACTCTCACCAGCGAAGCGGACGGACGTGACGGAGGACGAGTGCTCGTCCAGCGTCTGAAGCAGACTGTAGTCTTCCTGGACGTCCAGCACGTGGATCAGCCGGTCTCGACTCGCTGTGGCCAGCAGATTCATGCCTGTCGAACACAGTCACACACACTCACACACACACACTCACGTCTGCAGGGAAAACACTCAGATCTGGGAACGATCGGACACGCACCTGTGTGAGGTTTGGAGTATTCCAGACACAAGATCTCAGAGTCATGTGCTTCAGCCTTCACCATCTCCTTCAGACTCGTCAGATCATGAATCCTGTAACGATGACATCATCATCATTTATTTTAAATAATTAAATAAATAAATATTAAATTAATAATAAAAATTAATTAAATACTAATTACATAATTTAATAAATCAATTAAATAATCAGTAATAATAATAAAAATAAGTGAAAAATTAAATTGTTAAAACTAATTTAATTTAATAAATTAATTACTGATTAATTATTTAATTTAACAAAATATTAAATAAAAATGATTAAACAAACTAATAAATGAAACCATAATTGCATTAATAAATAATTCATTGTTATTTAATAAATTAAATTAAATAAATAATTTTATTAAATGTAATGATTAAGTTGAATTACAATTAAAGAAATAATTAAAGAACAAATACATTCATTATTTATTCAACAATTAAATCAATCATTATTTTATTAGTAAATAACAAAAAATTAAAAAGAAATGCTTAAATAAACAAATAATTAAACAATAATTAATGCATTATTTCATAAATGAAAAAAAAAAAAACAATAAAATAATCAAATAAAACAATTACACATATAAATAAATAATTAATAAGTAATTAAATAATGTAATTAATAAATAAAATAAAAAATAAATAATAATTATATATATATATATTAAATGCATGTAAACATCATTACGTTTTTTGCACAGTGACATTATTTTCATGACAGCTCGTCACATGATCATCCGCACCTCAGTGTTCCGTTTCTGTCTCCGGACGCCAGGTGTCTCCCATCCGGACTGACGCAGATGGATCTGATGCCGCTCCGGCTGTCGGCACTCGAGCTCTCTGGCTTCTCCGAGCCACTGACCGCAGTTCCCTCCACGTCCAGCAGGGCGGCGGTGTTGTCGTCCATGTAGATGACGTGATGAAGATCCTGAGAGAGTTTGAGTCACTTCATCACTCGTCACCAAATTCTCAATACGACATCAGCGTTTAGAGGCCAGACTTACGCTGCTCAACACGTTAGCGCTGTGAACGCCGTCTGAGCTCCAGAAACGCACAGTGCTGTCAGAGGAACAGGTGAGGAACAGATCAGAGGAGCCGAGCGCCGTCTGAGAGCCATCGGCGTCTGTGGGAAACATCTGGAACAGAGTTCGGACAGCTGACGACATCATGTGTACACGGTTACAGAAAATCACACTCAAAGAGTCTCTTCTGATCACCAAGACTGCATTTATTAGATCAAAAATACAGTAAAAACAGTGAAATATTATTCCAATGTAAATCAGCTGTTTTCTATGTGAATATATAGTAAAGTGTAATTTATTCCTGTGATCAAAGCTGAATTTTCAGCATCATTACTCCAGTCTTCAACACAGCGTCGAGCAGATGATCACCTGCAGATCCCAAACGCAGGCCGAGTGATACAGCGCCGAGTGAACTTTGCCCACTTTCTGCAGATCTCGCGTGTCCCACACGTATAAACTGTGATCATTATACACACAGGACAGCCAGCGGTTCACGGGGTCAAAGGTCACCGCCACAGAGTCTGGGTAGCGGGCGTCGGGCTTTCTGCTGAACAGGTGACTGAAGGACACAGAACAGATCAGAAGAGTCTCGGGTTCATCCTTCAGTGTAAATCTGTGGGATTTTTTCATCCCATCAGGTGAAACCAACTAATCACAGACGGTAATGCGTTAATCAGAGTCTCTAATGCTGGAACAGATCACAGCTGTTACACAACCACATCTACTCACTGAAACATACATGCTATGATGTTAGAATATTCTTATTGGTCCTAAAAAGGTTTCATGTTGATTATGTGGGTGACTCTGGATGTGTCAGTAGCGTGAATCACCTGGCCTGCGTGACGGTGGACACGTCGACGCCCAGATGATGCGGGCGGGGCAGAGTGCAGATGAAGCGCAGGTCCGACGGGCTGAAGACGCGCACGGTTCCGTTCGCACACGCGCAGAAGATCAGATCCTCCGTCACCGTCAGGGCGTGAGCTGAACTCGTCTGCACACAGAATCATGATCATCTGAGATCTTCATCTCACAGGACAAACCATCCCTTCAACAACTTCACGTTCTACAGTTCAGATCACACCTGCAGTTTTGAATTATTGAAAGTTGATTGAGACTGTTGAAAGAAACATAAGATGTTCATTAATCATTACAGAATAAGTCTTTCTTTCATGCATTCACTCGTTCTCTTTAATCCTGTAAAGCCTGATAGTCAGAAAAATCTAATGATTTGACATGGATCGGGTGCTGAAAGAGAAGGAAGTGTCTGACCTGCAGACGGACCCATCGCTCCAGCACTCTCCTGCCGCTGAACTCACACAGCAGCCCTGATGACGTGATGCAGAAGGTGCTGTCGGACTTCGGCCCGCGTCCACACGCCACGCCACAGAAGAAGTTGTTCTGCAGCTCTCCGAGGAGCCCCGAGCGGCCCATCAGCGGCACCGGCTGCAGAGGATCATGGGACGGTTCGTCAATGCATTAATGAGGGACACCATTATCTGAACTTTCTTTAAATAACTAATACTGATGATGATGTTTTGCTGTGCCATCATCTGAATGAGACTACTGAGGGAAAAACAATCAAAAATAAAGAACAAGTGAAAAAATAAATAAATAAAATATAATAAACAATTTAAAAACAAAAAAGTAAAAAAAATAAATAAATAAAATAAAATAAAATAAAGGAAAAAAAAAAAGGAAAAACAAAAAAGTAAAAGATAATAATGAATAAATAATATAAAACTAAAAAAAGAAAATAAAATAAAAACAACAAATTAAAGTCAAACTAAATAAATAAAAAAAAACATACTAAAAATAAAACAAACAATTAAGTAAATCAAGTTAAAAAAATAAAACATAAAACAAAAACAAAATAAAAATAGAGTAAAACAAAAAATAAATAAAGTAAATAAAACAAAAGTAAATAAATAAATAAATATAAACAATTTAAAACGAATGTAAAAACACCACAAAAGTAAAAAATTAAAATAAAGTAAAAAAAGAAAAACAAAAAAGTAAAATATAATAATGAATAAATGATAAATAAAAAACAAAATAAAGAAAAAAAAAAAAGAAAAAAAATTGAATAAAACTAAACAAATAAATAACAAAAGAACATAAAAACAACAAATTAAATAAAGTCAAACTAAATAAAAAAAACATAATAAAAATAAAATAAAAACACAATTAAGTAAATTAAGTTAAAAAAATAAAAACAAAAACAAAACAAAAAAAAACAGATTATATAAAAAAGAAAAAAGAAAAACACAATAAAGGTAAGGTAAAAAACAAAAACTAAATAAAATGAAGTAAAACAAAATAAGTAAAAAAACAAAAAGTAACAATAAATAAATAAATATAAAATAAAGTAAAAAAAAAAAATAAAGTAAAAAATAAATAAATAAAATTATAAAAAAAATATAAGCAACAAAATCAATGTGTAATCTGCATACATTTGTAATCTTGTGCAATAAAACATCACAATTAAATAAAACAAGAGGAATTAAAAATCAAATACAGCAGAATGGGTAACGAAGATGGAAAAACACGCCTAAATTAACCAGCTTGATGAGCTACTTTAGGACAAAATGTTGGTTTGTACATTTAAGTCAATAATTTTTTTATTAAAATTAACTAAATATCACAAGAATGTCAAAAACATGTATGATTTTAACTGAAAGCAGCTCCAGAAGTTTAAAAGGTTAAAGGTCATGAACGCACCTTATGGGAGCGCGAGGGCTCCAGATACCAGAAGCGGACGTGTCTGTTCCCCGCGGTGACGAAGTGAGCGCTGTCCTCCGAGAACGACACCGCCGTCACCTTACTGGACACCTTGTTCGCCGCCACCAGCGCGTTCTTCTGCAGGAGCGACGAGAGGAAAGCGCATGTAATGAAGCTCAGGGACGGGCAGCAGGGCATGATGGGTAATAATCACGGTACCTTCCAGGCCCACACGTTCACGCTCATGTCGTGCTGCGACCCCACGCTCACGATGTACTTGCTGTTGGGCGAGAACGCCACGCAGGACACGCCGTACTTGTGCTCCAGCAGCTCCGACACCTGCGTCCCTTCGGACACGTCCCAGACGCGCACGGCGGGAAGATGACCGCTCTGAGGAAAGAGAACGCCTGTTAGCTAGTCCAACAACTGACCGGAACTGAACATGTGACTGACTGACTCTCACCTCTCCAGTGACGAGAAACCGGCCATCTGACGAGAACGACAGTGTGCTGATGGTCTTCCTGAATGAGAGACAATATTCCTCATTTAAATAATTCATGCGCAGAATAAAGGGGCGGGGCCTGCTTGAGTTAGTTAGTAGTGTGTTGAAACTGGCGGTTATGGTAAGGGGCGGGACATTTCCCAAACACCAATCACAACACACCGCTCCAGCCGACCAATCAGAGCACACTGTGCTTTTCAGAAGGAGGGGCTTCATAGAGACAGGAACTAAACAGAGCGTTACTGACAGACTGGGAAGAGAGGAGCTGAACAATGGAGAACATGAGGAAAACAATCAACCTGTTCTAGTAGAGCACAAAAACAACATCAAGACTTTGTGAAAGGGTAAACAGGTTTGTGAGTGTCTTGTGATTCGGTCTCTTCACCTGGATGAGTTGATGAGATGCTGTTGTGTGTTTTTGGCCGGGTTCAGTAACACGACGACACACCTGAACGAAACAGAATCAAGAGTTCAATCCACACGTCCATTTATAGGCCTAAAGCTCTGACTAATCTTTGTATTTTCAATTAAAGCTGGTTAATCGCTGTAATTCTCTTGAGATCTGCTTTCCTTAAACTTATCAACATAAAACACTAGAAGAGTTCATAAAAGATTGAAAAATGTGTCAAAATGAAGTGAGTTTGTGCTTGAAACAAGAACAAATATCTGCCAGTGGAGTCAGAGGAATAAACTTAATCCAAAGGGAAAACAAGATTATTTTTCTGACTCCATTGGCAGATATTTGTTCTTGTTTTAAGCACTTTGCAGTGAGATCAGTACGTTCATCCCTCAACAGTAAATCAGTCGTTCATGATGAAGGTGTGTGTGTGTGTATGAACTCACCCAGCTGGATAGGCTACGGTTCCTGAACACGGGTCACATGATAAACCGCTGTTTCCTGCAGTCGTGATGCCCAGAACCTTCTCTAGAGTCACCTGAGAACAAACACAGGGATTAAAGTAAAGATCACTGTATTACACAGACAACAAAACATTTATTAAACACACACACATTATATATATATATATATATATATAATATTATTTTCATGCATTTCATTTTATGAACAGTATTTAGTGGGAAATAATCACCCTAAAGACAGCAAGTTAGTTTGTTGACTGCTGAATCAATGCCATTATCATTCTTTCTTTCCACACTGATGATTCATGAGCTCAAAGTCAACACAGGAGCATCATGGGAATGTGCTGATGTGACTCTTCACTGTCTCAGTAACATTCGACTCATTCTCACAAAACCATTAAAACACCACGGCACTAATGATTTAAAATATTAAACATGCATTTTAGTAATATATAAAAACATCATAATAAAGACAGTATTGTTCTCTACACTGAACAGAGAGTAATTTCAACACAGGAATGAATTATTGTTGTATTTTACTGCATTTTCTGTTGAAATTCTCATTACCGCAATGCATCTGAATGTATGTAACGTTGTTATTGAAACATAACAAAATGAAAATATAATAATAAAAAAAATGATATAAAAATGTTCTAATGTTTTCAAATGACAGAAAAAATATTTTATAATGTATAAAAATAATAATGAAAAATAACGGAAACATGAAGTTAAATGGCAGCAGGTGTTGCGGTAATGAGAAAAATCAGTCAAATCAAATAAAAATGTTAATTTAAAAATATGTATTATTTCAGAGTTTCATGTAACTGTGAATGACTGTTAATAATCAATTTTTAAAAATGTGAAAATGTATTAGCTTTCCTAAACTTATTGACATTTGCAGACTGTTGCGGTAATGAGATTTTGTTTTGGAAAACGTTAAAATGGTGTAACTTTTAAAATTAATGATCACAAGCACTTCAGACATTGCTCTTAATGTCTAAAAAGGAAATTTGTTGATGCAAACATTTTTAAAAGTTTCATGTTTGGAATCTTTGAAACAATATTTCGTGAGAATCACCCTTTTGCCCCACAGAAAACTACTGACATCATCATCTGTGGACCAATGAATGAAAAGATAAACTAATCAGCAGATTAAACTAAAGTAAACACAAGACAATCATTGCACTGATTAAAGGATACAAACTCATCAAAACAAGCAACAGTTTGTTTTTAATGTTTCCTTTGATGTTTGTTACAGTGATGAAACATTTGATAATTGTAACAAACTGTTGTTTTAATATAAAACTACAAACTCTGCCGCAGTTTTGAGGTGCAGCACTGATCTATTAACTAACTATTCTCTTATTCTCTTTCTTTACCTTACTGGACAGACTGTCTTTGATGCGACTTCTGCTCTTTGTCAGTTTGATGGACGGAGAGCGCAGGAGACTTTTAATGCGACTCTTGATGGTAAAAGCCTCCATGTCCTTCAGCTTCACAGTCCTGCATTCACACGCTCGAGCGCGTTAAACTCCAGTAATACTACAGTAAAGTCAAGCGAGTTCTGTTTGAATCACATCCGCGCTCATCCCGTACCTGCGCGCCGCCGCTAATCAGCGCGTCCAGCGATCTGATTGGCCTTTGAGACTCATGACGCTTCGCTGTTTACATATTCATGAGCACCTAACTTTTAATGGGTAACTAAGATTTTCTCAACTTGAGAGTAACATCTCCATATGAAACATTTAAGTCTTTCATTCATATTTAATATTTATCCAATTTTAAAAAAGATCAATTTATATAATTTTTTAACATTTATATAATGTAATACATGCCTAAATGTGTAGAAAAAATATAAGCACCAGTGTGCCATAAACGTTCATTTGAAATCACTTTTAAATGCATATTCAAGTAAATCACAATTGCACATTTTTCGTTAAAAAAAAGGCCTTTTGTGTACATGCCTGGTTTCTAAGGTTTTCATGCATATTTAATATATTTTTAAAATATTTATATCATTTTAAAATTACATATATAATTTATATAATGCATTGCATGCATAATCATTTGTAGAAACAATATAAGCATTAACATACATATGAAAACACTATTTTAAATGCTTATGCATGTAAATCACAACTGCACATATTTTGATAAAATCATCCATGCAGCACCTCAGAACTGAAGAGGAACCCGTTCACACATCACTTCCTGTCAGGCATGAGAAGTTGTTTTGTGCTTAACTCCTGTTAAAAATGCAGGTCAATAAACAACCAAAACATTTACATGGATTTAAATTTTATTTATGCACAAGGCCATAATATCAACTCAATCCTGAGGCCATGTCAATATGATAAAGAGAAATCTGCATAATTTACAAACAGACAAAACTTTACAAGATTAATGCATGAAGATAAATCTGAGATATTTTCCAGCCTGAACGATCCCAGATCTCTTCAAGATGAGTTTAGTGATTATGACAGAAAACAAACACAGGCCTGATTCATAAATCACAAAAATAAATCCGCTTTAACAACAGAAATACATAATCCATAAAGCGCGCAAACATGTTCGGTATAAAACAGGAAGCCGTAGAAAAAACTGCCCAATGTGGGTTAATGAACTCATTATCAAGAGATATTAAACTGCTTTTTACAAACACTGTACAAACTAATGCTGTAAACCTGAAAAACAGACAATCTGACCCATCATTATCAGAAAAATAAAGTATTGCTCGATATGAATCACATGAGTGAGGGATTTGACTCTGTTTTTACTCTGGTATTCTTAGTGTGAAGTTTCACAGCCCAACGTCTCGTTTCAGCCTCTGTCCCACTGCTTTCACACGGATCTCTCTAAATCCCGGTGAAGGACTGCAGGACGATGTTGGGCAGACGTGACGGTCTCTTCAGCACTGAAGATCAAACACATGAAGAGTGACTATTTTCATCTTCAGACTGGAAACACTGGATTCATCATCTGAACTCACCGGACCGCTCGTGTTGAGGCGTTTCTGCTGAACTTCTGCAGGATGAAGGAGCTGCTGCTTTCTGTTCAACATGTGATTCTGTTCCCGCCACTGAAAGAGTCATAAAACCGTGTTAGTTTCACTCTATACAGCTTCTGTATCTCATCTGACAGGCCTCGAAATCATCAACAGGATCCAAACACTCAATCTCCTCCAGAGATTAGACTGTTTTAGTGGAATTGTACAAACGTCCTTCAGCTCGTGCTTCACGTGTCTTTCTGCTGGCAAATCTGCGCTGATTTTTATCAAGCAAATTTTATCAAGAATAACTTTGATTTCGTTATTAATATGATCATCTGTAAACGTCACAACAGGTGAGCTGCTCTGCTTCTGATGCTGTGATCTCTACTAACGCTCGTGTGCTGCTGTATTGTGTACCAGAGCGCTGTGACATCACAGTCTGATAGTGGGAATGCTGCTGGATCAGAGCCCGCTTCTGCGCCATCAGAGACCTGCTGCGGTCCTCAAGAGCTGCGATCACCTGACGAGCCTGAAACACAGCGAGAAAATAAACGGTCAATGATCAGGTATTCATCCAAAGTTGTGAATTTAACTTGGAATATCACATAAAACATTTGTGGATAAAGCAGCATTTCCATCCCATGTGTTCAAGAGAACAATATCATCACTTCCTGGGAAACTGGTGTAACATATCAGTAATAAAAATGTGAGTTTCTTCAATCAGGCTCTTTTCCTCCATCATAAATGAGTTCGTCTCAGAGCGTCAGGCGAAACACAATAAACGCTGTCATGTTCTTTGTTGGGATGCCTCATTACTCTCAGTGATGTGTGCAGGTTTGTGACGCACCTGACGGAGCAGGTCTTCAGTGCTCATCCTCACATGTTCTTCAACACACAGCGTCCTCCTCAACGAGTCCAAGCTTCGCTGCAACTCAACCTGACGCTTCCTTCCTCTCAGCGCCTGATTCAGACGCCACGTGCGCTTGTACAGAGGCAGATCAGACATCAGCCGCACTGCATGATGGGCCGCTTTTCCTATCGGTTTAGCCTTCAGATGGAAAAATATAAAGATGATCATGTTTTGCTGATACAAATATTTTATTTTTACTAAACACAACAGGTCATGACAATCTTAAAGCCTGTTCACGGTCACCCTCATTTTCAAGTATGTGTAAATATTATATGTTTATGCACCAGTATTATATTATATAATTATATTACACACCAGTATTATATAATATGTTTACGCACCAGTACACAGAGATGGAACGTGGATTAACTGATATAAATGTTTGCTGATCAGAGATGCGGTCAGCTTGTTTAATAATGAATTAAAACATAAAAATGTAAAAAAAAAAAAAAAAAAAAAATCCTGTGATCATTACCTGACATCAGAGAACCGAACATGTATTGTTAAATGATTGACATATTAACTTAAAATCTCAATATTTTAGCTCAAAGGAATTCACTGAGCAAAACAAAGGAAAGTGTGGGAAAGAAAACAAAAGAAGAGACTCACGAGCCACTGATGTGGAGCCGCTTGCTGTGTTTTCCTGAAGAGAATAAACCAGCTGATCAGTATAAGCAACACCCTCTGATTGAATGTGTAAGATGAAAGATCATAACTCATATCAAAGAAACAAAACTCATAATCGACTCACCGTCTTGCCTTTGCTCTTAAGCGGCAGATATTCCTCTCATCCTCCGCCTCGAACGTCTCGATGTCAACATCGTCTTCACTGCTCTTCTCATTCTGGGGTTAAAATATTAATTTTAATTCAAGTTTATTTGTGTCGTCGCTGTCGGGCGGCATTTTTATTTTGTTTTTCATGAATCATTCCTCTCGGTCACCCTTTACATCGGTCTGTGGGTTTTGCAAATATTTAACCAAAAGTATTAAAAAGAGCTTGTGTGACTAAACCTTGCGGCTCCTCAAACTGTCAATCAAACCTCATAACTCCGCCCACCTCTGCTGTGAATGAAGTGCCACACACAGTTTGGAACGTCTCTGCTTGTTTGCAATGCAATGATAAATAAAGAACTGTTTGTTTGAATAAGTAAAGCATTTTCTTCATTCAAGAAACACTATATATATATATATAAAGGCTGATGTTTTATGTATTTGAGGAGCGGAGAAGAGTGTCTTAGTCATCGGGTCACAACCAATACTGTCTTAAACAGTCTTAACATGATATTTTGGCCAAATGACAGAAAAAACTGAGCTACAATAAACTTCATAACCTGTAAGCTAATGAAAAAGTAATGCGATGCACTTCTAATGACGGACAAGACATGTATATGTCTGACATTCGCTGCTCAAAAACTCCATTTGAGCTTGATTTTGGTAGAATGTTAATAATAATGACACAGAGATATGTAAAGCCTCAATATCAACTTTGACAACGTTTTGTCCAATTCCGCCTGACAGAGACGATATAATACATGTTATGTGATTTTAGAGAATTTGGTATGCTAAAGCAAATGGATGCTCATTCTTCATCCAATCAAAGGATGATTCAGTGATGACTCACACTGTCTTCAGTGGTCCACCCGTCACTGGAATACATCAGCGCACTGCTCGAGTCATCAACGCCTGCGGCGAGTTCTCCATCAGAATCAGCAGGAGGATCGTCCGAGCTCAACGCTTGTGGTTTTCTTTTCCACAGCCACTGGATGCGTTTCTGAAACTCTCGAGGCCTGCGATTGGCCCTTCTGCTGAAAGAATCGCCGCCGTCAGCAGGTGTAGCACACGCGTGTTCACGCGGCTCTTCTGGCGTTTTTGTTTGAGCCGGAAGCAAAGGGACAGCGAATGTCAGCTTTGAGAATGCCGAGATCGGACTCACGAATAAAGGGCATGAAAAATCACCAATAACGTTCGTTTTCAGATGTTGCTGAGCTTCATTGAGGGTGTCAGAAATGGAGGACGATTTCTCTGTCTGTACCGGGACGCTGCTTTCAGAGGCTTTAAGACAATGTTTGATGTCCGTCTCACTGTCTGGTTCCTCCATTTTGACCGTTACGCAGTGCGTGAAGTCTTTGCTCTGGTTGTCATCTGACGGATTCAACTGGTTCATTTCAGAGGGTTCCTCGATCTTAATGCGAACATACTCCTGCTCAGCGTCACTGCATGGATGTTCACTCGTGTCATGATGTTTGTCTGTCTGCAGCGAGTCACTGTAAGGCTCTACTTTTATGACAACTGGAGGAGTGTCTGTCGGAGTTTCACTTGGTTCTGTTTTGATAGAAACGGCGGACTGGTGTCTGGTCGGGTCTTCACCAGTGTCTTCAGCGTGGCTGCAGCTCGTAGGGTTTTCTTCAGAGCTTGCGTTTGATTTCTCGGTGCTTTCAGTCATCACGTGTGACCCAGACGGGCTGCTCTCGGGATTCACGCTGGGTTGGACCAACATGGGCAGTTTAATTAACCTATATCCTCCAGGAAGTAACAAAGTGGACGGGGATCCTCCTGATTCTGTCTGTTCGAGCCCCGTGGTCTTGCCCTCAGCAGCAGGCGGGCATATCCGGAAGGAAAACGTGTTATTCTTAGCAAGAAAACCGTTCTGTACACCACTTCCAATGGTAAAGCTGCTGTTTCCTGCCACTGGATGGATTCTGGGTGCAATGAATGGAAAAGGCTTTTGTGAAGGTGCTGGATTTAATATAGATTTGGTCATCTGAGGTAGTTGTGTAGCTGTTTGCGCTTCCTGTTGAGCACTTCCTGTTGAGAATCAAAGCGAGAATGTTACATTTGAATGCAGGCCACATTCTATGTTTTCCATGATGCAAAATTACATATTTCATTTTCGCACTATTATTGTTAACATTTTAATGAACTATTATTCAATTGATTAGACGTCCTTTTTGATTATTAAAATGTAATTTAAACTGAATCCTGAAACAGAATTTGGGAAAAAATAAACACAAGAATCCACAGCAGGTTGTGGCACTGACCTGCGCTGCTCTGGTGGTTCATGGGTGGCGCTGCAGGGACGGGCACCAGCTGAATCATCTCTCCGTTGAACTGACACATGTTCACTCCTGTCATCCCTGCGACCGGCTGCAGCACCACCTGCTGTCCCGGAGGAAGAGCAGAAGCTGGGAGAACCGTCTCACCCTTAGACAGCGGTGCAGCACCAGAGAGGGGCGGAGCTACAGCGTTCAGGACAGAGATGGGCGGGGCTACAGCATTCAGGTCTAGCCCAGGCTTAGATGATGTCATATGATTAGATGTTGATGTGGGGTTTGGAGGTGGAGCTGCAGGATTGGGAACATGTGAGAATATGAAGAGGGTCGGTGTGGTTTTGATGCCATCAGGAGCCTTGAAGATGGCCAGAGTTTGGGGAGCTGGCGCTTTGAAAGCTGCTTTACTCTGGTTTGCTTGCCTCACTAAACAGGACAAAGTAAGAGAAGATCTGTGTTATACAGACCAATGGGTTAAAAATCAAAAACAGTGACGCTTGAATGTGTCTTACCTGTACGTTTGGAGGGATCACGCGCTGGAGTCGAGTTTGAACACCTCGTCCTGACCTGAGGCATTTTGGAAACTGATCTGCCGTGGCTGGTGTTTTGAGGCGCTGGTTTTATCCTGCCAGTCACATACGCTGCCAGACGGTTGGCTGGATGCAACGCTCCCATTCTGCCCAGCAGCAGTTTAGCCTGAGTGTACGTTTTCCCATTGACCTGAAATCAGTAAACAAGGAACATTCAGAGACCAACACTATTCAGAGCCTAGTGTCTCAGCTGTCTGATGATTCAAACTGTACGAGACTTCACCTTGATTGGACCAGAACCCACTAACGTCTTCTTATCAGCCTTCAGATAACCAGCAGGAACGACGCGAGACAGAAGAGGAAAGTGCTTCGCCTCTATGGTGTTCAGACTGTCATTAACACGCTCATCATTTAGTTTGTTGACTTTCTGAGAGGAAGAATTTCTCAGCGCATCCTCTCGCTTCTTCGCGTCCTGCTTCGGCTTGTGAGTCTTTTCTAGCTTCTTAGCGAGGGACACGCAGACCTTGTAGGTTAAAATGGAGCTGGACCCGTCCGTTTTAAGATTTTTTGAGAGTAGTTCCACTTTGTAGATGTCAACAGAGAAAACTGATGAGAGGCAGTTCATGTTGATGCAGCGAAACAGTTCTTTCAGCACCAGGGACCGATGGGACTCCCAGTTACACCGAGAAATGATCTCAAGCACTTTAGTGGGCTCTGGCTCTCCTGCAGTCACGCCTGGACGAACAAAAATAACAAAATATGAAATAACATTTCTACACTAACACGTCACCTCAGACTATTCCATGTTCATCTTTCTTTAGTGTGTCCTACTGACCTGGACTAGTGAGATGCGACCGAGACACGTCATTGATCTGCAATCAGTGGGAGAGAATAAGACAAAGTCATAAACAGGAAGTGAGGAGAAGATCACGGTGTGTTTGTGTGGATAAAGTACCGCTTCATCAGGTCTCTTGGGCGGCAGTAAGTGCACCTGCGGCGGAGGGTTACTGTTGTACTCTCGCACACGAGCACAAGTCATCATGCTCTCCAAGAACAGGTAAACCGGATCCTTCTCCTGCACCTGTGATGGGACAAGCCAACAGGAAATTACAGCAAACGCAAATATTCAAATAATATAGTAGGAAGCATCTGCGCACACAAACACTTCCTAGCTCAGATGGGACAGTGTTTTGCACAAGACTATGGAATGTCCTGGGAAAGAACCTGAGGATTGGGCCGTGGCGTGTAGGTGTGTAAGCGCTGCGCTCGTCTCGGCACACCGCCTGCTTTAGGAGTGAAGAGCGGCTCGGGGTCGTCCTCATGCAGTCTCCTCTTCCACAGGCTGGTCACTCGGAGAGCCGGCGCAGGCCTGCTGTCTGATCCTTGGTCAGCAATGGCTGTTGACAACAGAAGACATGTGACGTCTCAGATCAACTCAGTGTTTCATATAGAATAAGTGCACGAGCATTTCACTCAGGCACATAGAAAATTCACTTGCACCAGGATTATTATAGTTAACCGAACTGAAAATATCACAATAAAACTAAAAATGATAACAGTGACTCACGGAAGGCCATCAGGCTGCTGCTGTTGTGCGTTTGGCTCAGTTCTGGTGAGCGGATCAGAAGGATCTTGTGCTTGAAGCAGCCGCAGCTGAACATGCACTGCACTCGTCTGCAGTGGGTGGATCCACGAATCTCTCTGTTCAGACTGTGACAGACGCAGCCCAGCCGGCAGAAGTGCTTCACGCAAGCTTCTTCGTTAACGTGCCACGTGCTGAACTGTGTCGTCTTCACCGCCGTCTGTACAGATGAAAGCACAGTCATTCAGATGCTGCAGTTATCAGTGTTTACAAGAAATCACAACATTGTAATTCTCATTTATATTCTGAATGTGAACCCTAGTTACTGTAGTAACTCAAGTAGAAGTGTTTGTGATGGCTCCTACCTCTGTGGTCAGCAGTGAACTCAAGGCAAAGCTCGCTCTCTCGGTGGTGATGCAAGTGGGACTCCTGCCATGAAAGATGGCGTGTTCTTCTTGTGCCAAGAGCTCCGTGAGACTTTTATCCGATGTGGAGGACTGCGATCCATCGACAGCTTCTCTGTTGAAGCTCAGCTGCTGCCTACGACGACAGTACTTCCTCCCACGTCTGGAATAACCTTTTCTGGCTCTTCCGCTGGACACTTTAGGATGATGGTCTTGAAGCAAGCGCTGAGAGGTGCTTCTTGAGG
Source organism: Hypophthalmichthys molitrix (assembly GCA_037950675.1). Lineage (NCBI taxonomy): Eukaryota > Metazoa > Chordata > Actinopteri > Cypriniformes > Xenocyprididae > Hypophthalmichthys > Hypophthalmichthys molitrix. The sequence goes on along the minus strand of CM075511.1, from coordinate 32,999,006 downwards.
AAGAACGCTCAACGTTTACTGGAGGTCTGGATGAACACACGTTTGGAGTCACGCTCCGTGTCTGAAGAACACTATCCAGGGTTCGGACGTAACTGCTGCTTTTGACGGGCAGCTGATAGACCACCGGTGACGGAGAGCTTGTTGAAAACACAGCGGCGCGGTCACTGATCTGCTGGCCTTCACTTTCAAGATACTCATCCAACATGTCCGAGGAGAATGCAGAATGGTTGCCTTAAAAAAATTATAAAATTATAAAAAGTAAATTCTAATAAATAAAGGAGCTTTTATTGTTTATGTTCTTACTGTCAGTTGCACTCTTGGAACTGAACTTCTCCATCCAGCCCTTGATCCGGGTTAGATCGTTAGTTTTCCCGGTCCGCGACACGAAAGGAGCATCTGGACACAAACGAAGAGCTAGGCTAGTCGTTAATGGGTAAATAAATAAATGAAAAAATTCAAATACACACAAATAAACTGGTAACAAATAAAACCTCATTGTAAAGTGAAATAACAAAGAACAACACATCTACAGCATTTATTAATCTTAATGTTTATCTATCAAAGTTAAGATTAGTTAATGCACACTTAATAAATGCTGTAAAATTATTGTTCATGTATGTTATTAATAGCAAGAGTCTTATGAAAAAACAATCTCGGAAAAATAAAACGGGATTAGGGAAAAAGTAAAATGGATTTCATAGGTTTGGAAAATTAAATCTTTGTTAAACTTTTAATAATTTGTTGTTAAAGTTTGTCATTTTAATGATTTCAATTAATTAGACATGTTTTTTGGTTATCAAAAATTCATTTAAGTATTAAAATTAAAATGGAAAATTTAAATTCCATATGGTTCTATTAGGGATGCACTGATCCGATATTCGGTATCGGCTTCAATACTGTGATTTTTGCGGGATCAAGTATCAGTCAGACGGGTCTGATCCAACTCCAGTACTGTGTGTACTCATAGATGTTACTGTTAAGACCCACAAAAGGCAAAAACTGACATTAATAATCTTATTAATGTCAGTGGTGGAAGAACATCAAATGCCATGAAGAGTTATTGTGCTTACAGGAGGATGGTGTGAGGTCGAGAACAGGCGAAGGTAAATGAACTCCGAGATAATGTAGGTCAATGGGAGCAGCTGGATCCAGAAGACTCAGTTTCAATCCAACTGTGTAGAAATGAAAACAGAAATGAATAAGCCGTACAATACCAGAGCAACAGACGGACTGCAGATAGTTCATGAGTGACGAGCTGCAAACTTTTCACATTATCTGCTGGACTGAGTTTAACAGAGCTGAGCTGACTAGAACAAGCTCTCACTGCTGGCTGAAAGAGTCAGAGATCTTAATTAGTGATGCAATGAAAATTTGGCAATTGAAAATAGTGTTTGAGAGCTGAAACTAATGATGTTTAATTAGTGTTTCTCTCCACTTCACCATTATTTCATTTGAGAAAACTATCGTCAGATACAGAGAAATTCAAAATAAACCCACCAAAATAAAAGTTCAGGTTAACGTGAAGACACTGACAGAAATATACTATTAATTAAAATGAAAATTAGCGAAGGAACTGGGTCAGAGATCGAAGATTCTACCCAACCTAAAAAGCCTCGGCATCCATCTAAAAAGTGTAAAATGTCCGTCCAAAAACGAGTAAATATATAATAAATATGTAATATAGTGCATATATGTATCAGAACTCTCTCCAAGTTATTTTTCTATCTGAAATCGAGTTAATGGTCATTGAATGTCTTAAATGTGGCATTATGTGACTTTCGGCGGTTGAAACACTGATTGATAGATCACATGATTCATTTCAGTAAGTTGTTCTGAATCATCTGATGTTCGTTCATGTTTATTTGCTGCTGTAGCTAGAAGTAAAGAGGAAGAGATGATCGCTTCATGATCCGTCAGCACACATTAAAGACACACAGACACATTAATAACTGAATTTACTGATGAAACTGACAGAATTTGTTTCATCAAAAGTATCAAAGAATATTGTGATTATTGGATGACAGGCGCTACAATGTTTGAGGAATGCGTTAATCACAGATCCTGATGCTCAAATGAGGCTTGTGTGTGTGTGTGTGTGTGTATTCACCTTGTTGAAGCGCAGGATGAAGGATCTGTCTGTTCTTCAGCTGCTTCAGATGCTGCAGTAACACAAGCTCAAGCTCAGAGATTCTGTCTGCTGCAGATAAACCATCATCAGACACGTTCAGACCTTTATCAGGCAGTGAGTTCTCCGTCTGATTTTGTGTGTGTGATGATGGAGATGATTGCACAGATTTCCTCATATTTCCAACATGAACGTCAAGCGCCTCCTGTGAAATAAATGTAACAGATCCACCGTGTCACTAATAACAGGATAATAAAACATTTTGTTCATTCTGAGTAAAATATTCATGTTGATTTGTGTCTGTGTGTTTCTGAAACGCCTCTACAGGAACAGAGACACCAAGACTTGAAGCCCGATCATACCTTTGCAATGAAGGACACAAACAAGAGACCGTCCACGTCCTCCAGGTCCGGCTGCATGGACGCATCCATGGCTTTGTTGACCCGGGCAGCAGCCGCTCTCGCATACTTCACATTGGACCACCATTTAGCCTTGGCTTTCCATGCTCCCTTCATGCGCCTCCGGTAAACACGCTTGGCATTACAGGCGGCAGAAAGAGCCGGACCCGTCGAAGGAACGGCAGGTTTCCTGCGGCTGGTTACGCCCAGCGGTTGACTGATCTGAGGTCTTGCCGGATCCGCCGTCACGTCTTCAGTAGATTCAGAATCTAAAGAAGCCGCTGGTTCATCTCTAGGTCTGATGAGCCGTTCACCTTCACTGTTGTTTGTCAGGATTCCTCCTCCTTCACAGGACTCAGATTCCTGATGCACGTTTGTTGAGCTGCCGTACGGGAAAAAGAAGAAACACCATCATGTATCTCATGAAAACTGCGGCTGAGTTATTAAAGCGAGCCAAAGCTAGTACAGCACGTATCTACAGACATACCTGAGGTGTTGATCTCCAGCGGACACCTTCCCATTATTCCCGGTGTTATTAGCAACAGACGGCCGTGACGGAGACCTGCCGGTCAGAGCGAGTCCGAGTTTGTTCTGGATGAGGCGAGCGCTCGCCCCGTCTTCCCTGAACGCCAACATGAAGGGATTGCAGTCGATTTTAAGCCGGGTTATCTGCGGGTTCTGGTAGCTGGTGACCGCGTAGAACTCTGTCAGAGGGAAGGTGAACATGTGAACGTCGGGACCCTCCAGCGGAACGGAGCGCTCTGGACACGCGCTCGCGGGAACCACGAAGAGACGCGGCTGGTAGCGGCGCATGGGATGCAAAAGCACGCAGGCGTCCCGCTCCAGAGAGCAGTGCGTTAACTTGACCTTATAGAAGGACACCGGGCCGTCCATCCAGTGCTGACCCAGAGCTGGAGAGTCGGGATGAAAACACTCCGGACTCTGAGGGTGAGGTTCAGCCGTTCCGTCACGCTCCCACGTTTTTCCATTCCATCTGTGTCGGAAATCATCCAAAGGAGTAAAATCCATGACTAGGAAGTACCTGAGATGGGGGTCTAAACCGCTCAGACGGAAACGGCAGCAGGGAAACATGCGTCTGCCCTGCTCCGTCAGGATCATCTCAGTGCCGAGGCTGTGAAAGCGGCTCCAGACGGACTCGTTCTCCAGGGTGACGTCAATACTGTCGTTCTGCACGGCCGATTCGCTGCCATGATCCTTTTCGGTTCTCAAAGCGACAGCCTGAGCGCAACCGAATCCATCGGCTTCTGTTGCATTTGTGTTTTTAATAGCGTCATCATTTCCCAGCATTCCCTCCACTGTAGTCTCCTCCATCGCTGCGGGACGCTCAAACGTCGGGTCATTTACAGACCTATCCAGATCTGCCGCATGATCCGTGTGATTTCAGCATCTGAAAACTGCTGGAAAAACAAACAGAGGGAAATTAGTGGTTAAACAGACAGAGAAGAAATAAAACACCCCATGAAACCATATAATGAGAAAAAATACTGACTAGATGCACAGCCATTTTAGATTATACCACATTAGTGTTAAAAAAAAACAACATTTTTCAAAGATTTGATGTCAGTAATCTTGCAAAACACACTTGATATAGAGAAGCTCCTCGGAATATGATTTTACACACAGAATCTGTCGCCGACATGTCAACTTATGGCTCAACCAATGACGCGCGTTAGGGGCGGGGCTATCATTGTAACTGACCAAATACAGACGGAGGGAGTGTTCCGGAAACCTGTCTGCAACTGTTTGGTAAATCGATAAAAAAAAAAAAATCGATAATAATCGATAATATTTTAAATATATTTTTTATTTTATTATTATTTATTCGATAAAAATAAATAAGTTTGGTGCAAATAAATTATACACGTCAACAAGCAACTGTTTATTGTGATTTTCAAAACATACATGAAGCTACACGCTATAACCTGTCTGCAAAATTAGGCTGTTATTCATTAAAATAAACACTTGCTTTGCTAATTCATGGCAAAGAAGGCATAACATTTACTGAATGTTTAGATTTTTCCTCATTTATAAGTGTTGGAATACTGTATGCGACGGTTGGACCGTGAATAATGGCGATCGCTGCTGTTGTTACTGCATGTTACAGTAATAAAACTAACAAATGATCTTCATGCAACGTGTATGAATGCAAAGACGAGTGAAAACTAACACAAACGGAGCCATAGTTTAGGTTCCCCGCAAACAAGTTACACGGCAGCTCGAGCTCGAGGACGCGCGGGAGTCTGTCAGGGGGATTGAAGTCAACAAACGCTCAGCGTCTCTGTTTAACTCAGAACAGGAACAGCTGAAATCATATAGATTCGAGCTGTTGCTCACTTACCTTTCTTAAGTTGTGCTGCATTCAGTCTAAGCCATTATCGTGTGTTTGTTATGTTTCTCGGTGGACTCAGCGCTTCCTAACCGAAATGCCTCCCAAACCAACTGATCAGCAGCGCGCTGCAGGCACGTGACGTCACTCACCGTAACTGCTCCCTGTTCGCGCTGTTTTTCCCCCGGACGAATGGCGTGGCGTTCCTTATTTCAGCGATGACTGAAGCGAACCTTATTCAGGGGATGATCGGAGCGTTCCTTATTTCAGCGATGACTCATCGCATTCAACAGGAATAACTTGGGCAGTTTAAATATATAGTGGAGGTTTTCCAACAGTACGTTTATGTCTCACGGTCTTGACCATTTTTTGTCATTACTAAGTTAATACACTGCGATGGGTTCCTTTTCGTCATGTTTCGGGTGCCGCACTAACTTTTACAATACAAACTGACAATTTATTAGGAAACATTCCATTTGTTTCTTTATTTTTTTATTCTTTTCTCTAATCGAAATGTTTCGGACAAAATTTATTTTTTTGAAAGATGAAATCCGCTAGCGGCATATAACCCTCCAGGAAGTGACATCATCTATTGGCGGGAAAACAGCAGCGCAAACATCAGTAAGTATTATCAATGGATTTGATTAATTCTGTTATGTTTTGTGTGTTTGTTTAGTTTGTGTCTTTAAAACATTCATCTAGCTTGATCAAATGACACAAGCCAGTTTGAGAATATCAACATTTCAAAAGATGCTTGAAAATATGACAATGAAATTCAAGTTGACGTCCTGAGATAAAACTTTAGTTCTTTATTAACTGTTCATTTACTTCTCATTGTGTAAATAATTAAGTTATACATTTGATTGATCCTGACCAGAGCAGATTTCAGATGATAACATTACAATGTACTTCACTGATTCTTGAGATTAGGGACAAAACAGGTTTTAGAAGGTAGTTTTTATTATTTAATAATACATTATTTTTAAGCTGATATATTTGTAGACAAAGGTCTCAGCTAATGAATCATGTGGGAACAGGTTTTTCTGAAAATGTTTTTTCTAAAAATGTACATTTATTCACTTCAGAACTTAATTTGTGTCAACTCCGTCAGACGCATTAAAAAGCATGATATTTTGATTTGATCCGAACAACAGTGTAAAGTGTTCAATTATGTAATAATGGTATTATAAACAATCCAGTTCCTAAATTCCTTAATTCTCTAACCTCATTTTTAATATTAAACATATATAACCAATGTTCTTAGGTAAATCAGACATGCTTTGAAACAAGAATAAGACATTTCTTTCAAAATTAACAAAAACCTTCACCTGATGGTCTTAAATACTGATGAAGTTGACAAATACTGACATTGTTAAATACTGATGGAGTTGACAAATACTGATGGTGTTGACAAATACTGACGGTGTTAAAATTACTGACGGTGTTAAATACTGATGGAGTTGACAAATACTGACGATGTTGACAAATACTGATGGAGTTGACAAATACTCACGTGTTGACAAATACTGACAGAGTTGACAAATACTGACGGAGTTGATAAATACTGACGGAGTTGACAAATACTGACGTGTTGACAAATACTGACGGAGTTGACAAATACTGATGGTGTTGACAAATACTGACGGAGTTAACAAAAACTGACGTGTTGACAAAAACTGGCGGTGTTGACAAATACTGATGGTGTTGACAAATACTGATGTGTTGACAAATACAACAGAGTTGACAAATAGTGATGGAGTTGACAAATACTGACGTGTTTACAAATACTGATGTGTTGACAAATACTGATGTGTTGACAAATACTGACGGAGTTGACAAATACTGACGGAGTTGACAAAAGCTGGCGGAGTTGACAAAAACTGACGGTGTTGACAAATACTGATGGAGTTGATAAATACTGACAGAGTTGACGGAGTTGACAAATACTGACGGAGTTGACAAATACTGACGCTGTTGACAAATACTGATGGTGTTGACAAAAGCTGATGGAGTTGACAAATACTGACGGTGTTAAATACTGATGGAGTTGACAAAGGTCTAGCTGGGGCCAAATATACAGTATATGTAAATAGAATCATGAAACAACATTAGAAGAATTCCCCATATGCAAAAAACACATTACACATTACATAGACTTTTTGAGAGCACTTGTCAACCATCAGACATAAAACCTGACAGAGTTGACAAAATTATTATTTTTTTCACCTTAATCACGTGTTGTACAGTGGAGCAATTTTGTTTTCTTTCTCAGTTGTAGCTGCCTTAATAAACATATACAAAATGCAAAGATTTATCCCACAACTATTTACAGAAACTATTACACTGGGATGACGGAGTTGACATGTCTTCAACATTGTTTGTGTAAAATATAAAAAAAAAGACAATAAAACTTCCAGGACTATGTGTCCTACTGTGAGACCCACAATGAGCAGAAAAAAGAAAAAAAAGTAAGTGCTCCTCAGAGTTAAAGATGACCTGATTTATTCAGAATTATAAAAAGTCATGACAGAGTTGACACAAAGTAAGGACACAACTTTGATAGGCATTTTTTATTGAAAATATAATTCAAGACTTTTGTATTGTTTGATATATTACAGATCTCTGCCTTTCAATTTAAATGTATATTTTTGAATTTGTTGCATTTTTAAACACTTTGTTTGGCAATTTTACATTGTGACCTCATGCTGAGGACAGGCTAAATTACATGTGTTTTCCAAGTATTTAGAAATAAAAGCAATGAATGTCCTGAGTATCCAGATTTCCTTTAGATGTAACTTTTTAAGTATTTTTATTATCAGTGACTAATTACTTCTGTAAATCATAATACATTAATTACATGGCATCTGTCTGTCATTGTGTTTAATGTCTTCATTAGATGACAGTGGTGACTAATGCCAAGCTGTCATAACTAGTAACTAGGATATTTTGTGCGAGCCAGCTCTATTTCTACAGCGCTTTATACAGCAGGGATTGTTTCAAAGCAGCTTCACAGTAATAAACAGAATCATTGATGCAAACTACATCAAATATGGGATAAATAGAGTTATTATTCAGATCAATTCAGCTCCATTTTTGTTCTCATCTGATAATGTCAGTCCAAATAAAGTGGTCATGGTGAAAAGTGTTACTATGGTAAAATATTTATAAAGTATATATATAATATAAACAAAATTTCAATGAACTGAAGTCAAACACAGCATGATTGTGGTAATGAATGTGGGAAGATATATATCAAATCATGTGAGATTTGGCAACCCGAAAGCATCTTCGAGCACCTTTGTACTATTGCATATAACTTTGTAAAAATGATTTTGTAGTTTTGATAGAGTCAGAGATCTGTAATTATTCTGAATGTGTGACGCAGAGAAATGTTTTTAATTAAAAATAATGAAAGCTGCTCTGCTTGGAACCCAATAACTCATATTTATTGCCAATCAACAAGTCAGTGATGAAGATGGGAAGCTCCATGGAGAAATTAAGATGAAGGACACCAAAGCTCTAAGGCATCAATTACAGCGTTCCCAGATCTCCGAGTTCTTCAGCTTTTCCTTAAGCTCCAATTAAGTCGGATGCAGTGACATCACAGATACTGTGAACCGCTGGAGCAGAAAGTGGAATAAAAGCCTCCGAATGCATCGACCGTCACCTGAGCTGAAGATGGAGGGGATGTACGTGGAACTTCTGGCTTTGAGGATCGTCATCTCTATCGTTGGCGTCGTAGGAAACACAGTCTTGATCATCTCCATCCTTCAAACGACGCGCCTGAAGTCCTTCGAGATCTTTCTTCTCGGTCTAGCTGCAGCAAACCTGGAGGAGATCGTGATCGTGGACATTTACGACATCTTGCTTTTTCGCACCTCGTACAGGATGAGCGCCTGGACTTGCCGGGGCCTCAAATTCCTCACCATCTTCGGCGAGATCGGCAGCATCCTCTTCACGGTCCTCATCAGCGTTTACCGCTATCAGAAGCTGCGAGACGTGCACACGCGGGTCAACCTGCCCGTCTTCATGGACAGCCTGCGCTCGGCCGGCGTTCTCGCTGTGTTTTGCGTCGCGGTGGCTTTGCTCTTCTGTTTGCCCACGCTTCTGGTAAACCTGGATTGGAGTCACTCGAACTCTTCCTCTCCGGCCTGTCCGGTCGATTTCTTCCAGTGCTCGTTAACCAGGTGCCCGACTCGCAACCGCATCTACAAGTACTCCTTCATCCTGGTGTGTAACCTGCTGCCTCTGCTTATAGTCACACTAACGAGCAGCATGATCGTCAGGATTTTAATCGTTCAGCAGAAGGCGGTGAGGGTCCGGCAGGGTCCGAGTGTCACGACGACGACGACAGCCCAACAGCGGCCCAAAAAGTCGAGCTTCCAGCGAAGCACGCTGGCCATCCTGATGGCCATGACGCTCTTCCAGGTCAACTGGAGCGTCTATCTGATCCTGCATCTGGCTTGTGATCCGTACAGCTTCCCGGCCTGGTCCGAGGTGGAGTTCTTCATCACCACCTTCTACACGGCCATCAGCCCGTATGTGTACGGCATCGGCAACAACCTTTTCAACCTGAAGCGCTTCATGGGTAGATAAGAAGTTTAGTATAAATATGAAGCATTTGAGCATTGTGATGGTTTTATATGGAACAATAACAAGAAATAAAGCTCTGTGTGTGTGTGTGTGTGTGTGTGTGTGTACAGTACATACATACAAACATACAAAGTATATGGTAACACTTTCCAATAATTTTCCATTAGTTAACATGAACTAACAATGAACAATATTTCTAAAACATTCATTAATCTTATGTTTATTTGAACATTTAATAATATAGTGATGTCCAGAGGTGATATTCCCTACAAGTTCAATTAAACCATCAAATGTGGAAAATATTGTATATATAAAACACTGAACTTGGTTAAGGTGTTTATCTGACAACATTATTCAGCAAAAAATAAACTAACATGAACTAATAAAGATCACTATATTTTGACAGTATTTGTTCATCTTTGTTAATGTTAGATAATAAAAATGTTCATGTTAATTCACAGTGAATTAACTATTGTTAAAAGACTTGATCTTAATGTATTAGTAAATGCTGAGATTAAGATTAACTATGATTAATAAATGCTTTGTTCAGTGTTAGATCATGTTAATTAATAAAATCACTACAGTACCTTCTTTTGTTGTGATTTTGATTCTGATGTTTCTGTAGAATGATAATCTGTTGTTTATAAATGACGTTTTATATGTGATGATGATGATGATGATGATGTATTCTCATGGACTCTATAAATGTTGAGAGTCGTTGTTTACTGTTGTCAAAACAGTTAAATTATCACACTGATATTTCAAAGGTTCGATTAAAGGAATAATTCACCCAAAAATGAAAACGGTCTTATTTGCTCTTTTGTCTCTCATGTGCTTCATGTTTAAAATCAGCATGAAAGGGAAGTTTCGCTGGTCTTTTCCGAGTGAAACGCTTCGCAAACAAGAACAAATGTAGGGCGGGGCTTGATTTTGTCTGTGTGGAATTGATTGGATGGTTGTGGTTTGCTATTGGTGGATCTCTTGTGAGTGACAGGTTGCCCCGCCCTCATCATCAGAGAAGAGAAGAGATGCTGCAAGAGGGAGGAGAAGATATTCTGATTCAAGATTACCAGAACATGAATTTAACACAATAATTATAAATCATTTAGAATAAACACTGCAATATTCCATAAAAACACAAAAACTGTCCATTTTGATTTCATGGTGACTTTAATCCTTTAATCAAATCAGTTGTTGTTGATGTGTGTGTGTGTTTCTGCCTGTTTAAGGGAGGTTCATGTTTCATTCCCAGCAGATGCTTTAGTGTTTGTGTGATGAAGGAGAGTAAATGATGTGATGAGATGTTCTGATGTTCTTCTCTTCAGTCATTACAGTGACACACAAAGCTGTTGTCTGGCTTTGATGGAAGATTCTTGGGCTTTTTTTTTTTTAAGGAAGAAGATGTTAGACATGGCTCAAAAACAGGTTATGTTTTCCTTATGGACTTATATTATTAATAAAGAATGGTGACAGAAATCACTTTCAGACTAAAGATGCAGTTTTCAATGGAAGTCAGTTCTTCTCAGCAACAAATGAATATACAAATTAGCCCCGCCTCCACTCGCTCACACCAGCTCAGAGATTAACTCACTCAACTTACTGAGGTAAACGCTGCACAATGGTATCGCTCTTTACAACGTCATATAATGTGCTAATAATGTGTTGCTAATGTTACAGAAACCATGTTCCCATTCGCCATCTGAGTCTGCCTTATAAAAATCAGCATCCTTAGAAACTCAGAACGTCAGTAGAGAAAGGCATGTAGTTCATCATAACATCGTAATATACATCATACACCCGCTATATTGCCAGATCTACCCGATTTTTCATATCAGCAGAAAAATATACCAGGATAACCTTCTCTTGAGACTCCACCTCTTCAGACTGGTCATAGTTAATGATATGCTAAAGCCCCGCCCACACACTGATGTGATTGGTTACAAGGTAGTTTGTGACATCACAAACACCAGTGAATACTCAGCAATGGTGTTAACATGAATTTGCACTAAAAGCATATTAAAAACATCACATAGACATAAACAACATTAAAAACTTGATTTTCACCACAGAGGGACTTGAAGCGACAGGTGCAGCAGGATTTGAGTTTATGCCGTGACAGTATTCCTGATTCACGCCAGACATTATGTCAAACGTTATCCATCCATCATTGTTAATTCCTTTGAACAATAAACAATCCTCAGAGTCTTGTCTTTCTGAAAGCATTATTGCTGGTCTTGTGTGAACATGTTCTTTATTGGTGTAACAGTGAATTTTAGACTTGCGGGTTTTATGAGTTTGCAGGTTTGCTCTCTGATCAGAAGTGAAAGTGTAAGTGTGTTTGTTTAAACGATAATTGTCTGTTGTTAGTCATATCTGGAGCGGTGAATGACTGCTGTGGTTGTAGTGTGACCTTATAAAACACGGTCTGGAAGAACAGCTTCATTCTACACTGGAGTAATGCTTTCTTATATAAAGTCATAATCTGTTTTGTTTCAGAAACGGTGTTGTAATGCTTCAGTGATGTGTGTCCCTGTGAAACCCCACAGACTGACACTGAAGGAGGGACGAGACCGTGAGAAAACACTGAACAAACACCTTTATTCCTTCAGCAGATGGGATTTACACTTTAGGAACATCACAAGATATACAGTATTCATAAAGCACAATGCCAACAGAAGCAACTTTCAAAATTCTCTTCTATAATGATATTTTTGTTATCTAATGCAGTGATATTCACATATTTATAAGACAAAGTGTGTTTTAAGAGTGTCTGTGTGTTTAAATACAGTCTGGTGTCATTATATACTCCACCAGTTAAAAGGGTTAAAAACAACCCAAGTTGGGTTGAAAATGGACAAACCCAGCAGTTGGGTTAAATGTTTGATCAACCTGCTGCAGTTTTATTTAACTCAACTATTGACTAAAAATACTATATGTCTGGCTTAAAATGAACCAAAAATAAGTTTGAAATTAAAATTAGACTCATAATTACTAGAGGAAACAATAATAATCAAAAGGTGAGCTTTTATTAATAATAAGCAATTTAATAAATGTTTATTGTTTAATTATTATTCATTAAACATATTAATAAATGTTAATTTCCAACATATTTTGGGTTCATTTTAAGCAAGAAATACAGTAATTTTCAAACAATAGTTGAGAAAACTACCCAGCAGGTTGGGTCAAAACAATCCAATCACTGGGTTTGTCTATTTTCAACCCAACTTGGGCTGTTTTTAACCCAGCATTTTTTAGAGTGTAAGATTAAGATGAAAGACTCTCTTATGCTCACCAGGACAGTGAAATATTACAATTTAAAATAGATGTTTTAAACTGTGATTCACCAGCATTCAGAAGTTTGGGTTAAAAATTAATAGCCTACTTTTATTCATCAAGGACGCATTAAATCGATCGAAAGTGACAGTAAAGACATTTATAATGTTACAAAAGATTCTATTTCAAATAAATGCTGTTCTTTTGAACTTTCTATTCATCAAAGAATCCTGAACAATAAAATGTATCACAGTTTCCAGAAAAATATGAAACTGTTTTCAACATTGATAATAATCATAAATGTTTCTTGAGCAGCAGATCATCATATTAGAATGATTTCTGAAGGATCATGTGACACTGAAGACTGGAGTAATGATGCTGAAAATTCAGCTTTGATCACAGGAATAAATTACACTTTACTATATATTCACATAGAAAACAGCTGATTTACATTGGAATAATATTTCAAACTTTTCACTGTATTTTTGATCAAATAAATGCAGCCTTGATGAAAATCTTAATCTTTCCATTAGGGATGTCACTGAAGCCCAACAGTGTTATAATTATTATTATTTTTAAAACAATTATTGACACCTAGACAGTGGAAAAAGATAAATATTATAATGACGATGAGTGTTGTTTCCTGATTGGATGAGGAGGCAGCGCGCATCAGCATGTGTGTGTGTGATTGGATGGCGTGAAGTTCAGCGCAGAAGCAGGAAGAGAAACAGCAGCGGACGAGCAGCTCTGAACAAACACCAGCGGAATCGACGCTTCACGCGCGCGGCGTGTTTACTGGTGAGTGTTCGTGCACATCCACGGGAATAACCGTGCACTGCGCGTCTCTTGCGTTTATCCGCGCGGACGCCTTTGATCTTAGCACGCAAATCGAGGGCCCTTTAACTGCGTCGTGATGACGCGAGCTATAAGTTGATCGCGTGCAGCGGCAGTTTGGGCACCAGCGCTCGCGTTTTAATGTCATCAGATGTTGTTGTTGAGGAAGGGCGTTATTTCTGCTGTAGGATGACGTCAGGCCAGCGCACACATCGGCCTCAACAAACACAACGTCACAAACTAACAAGCGTGACGTCATGAACGTAAGAACTTACGGTTCGCGTCGAACTTTTAAATGCACGCGCGCATGTGCGTAACGCATCGAGCCCTCGAGAACATCAGCTGATCCTCATTAACATACTGTAATATTCACACAAATAACAGACATGAACTTTAGTGACTCTGGTCACCGTTAAAATGTTACTGTTTCAAAAACTGAAAGGTTGTAGGTTCGAACCCTGCAAGGTTTACTCAGTGTTGTTATTTCATAGATCAAGACACTGACACGAGTACCTTTTCTGTCATTATTTACCTTCATGCTGTTATGCTGCACAGAATGGTGTTTTGAACAACATCTCAGGTGTTTATTGTTTAAGACAACAAAAGCGAATGACCTGTGCACTGTATCTGGAGTCATGTGATGCTTTGTGTGATGAACACACTGAAATTTAATTATCTCTGCCGAAGCTCTGAACTCTTTTTCAGTCTAGTTGCATGTGTTAAATATTATTATTATATGTATTTTTTGGAAACGTGACAACTGTGCTCATTGCAAACTGTCATTGTGGGAAAAACAGGAAAATATTCATATTTTTTACTTTTGTGTTTCCACTGAGGAAATAACAGTAAACAGGTTTGGAACGAGAATTCTTTACATGTTATTGCTGTGTGTCGTTATTTTAGCACAAATAGTTTCAGGAACATAATATGAACATTACTTTTACACACAGGCGCTCAAAAGTTTGGAATAATTAATTTTCTTTAACATTTCTGAAAGAATCTCTTCTGCTCACCAGAGCTGCCTTTATTTGATCAAAAATACAGTAAAACAGTGAAATATTATTCCAATGTAAATCAGCTGTTTTCTATGTGAATATATAGTAAAGTGTAATTTATTCCTGTGATCAAAGCTGAATTTTCAGCATCATTACTCCAGTCTTCAGTGTCACATGATCCTTCGGAAATCATTCTAATATGATGAATTGATGCTCATTTATGAAACATTTATGATTATTATCAATGTTGAAAACAGTCATATTTCTGTGGAAACTGTGATACATTTTATTTTTCAGGATTCTTTGATGAATAGAAAGTTCAAAACAACAGCATTTATTTGAAATATAATCTTTTGTAACATTATAAATGTCACTTTTGATCAATTTAATCTGTCCTTGATGATGAAAAGTGTTAATTTTACTGACCTCAAACTGTTGAATGATAGTGAATGACGGTTTCCACACAAATATGAAGCAGAACAACTGTGTTCAACGTTGGTAATAATCAGAAATGTTTCAGAAGTCAAATAAATAAAGCCTTGGTGAGCTGAAGAGATTTTGCAAAGCTTGTTTCCTAATCTAGCGGTCTAATAAACCTGACATTGTACTGCCAGAATATTGTCTCTGTGAAGAATTGCTTGTTTCTCTATTGTAAGTCACTTTGGATGAAAGTGTCTGGTAAATGCAAAAATGTAAATGTTAGGGCTGGGACAAAACATCAATTCTCGATTCGTGATACAAAGAATCTGGAACGATTCTGATATTTTCTGATGTATCGTGATCCTCTCTCGAATCGAGTCTGACCATAGTTTTTAACAGAAGGTCAAGATGACGCAAATGTCATCATCAGAAGAGTATGAACAAAAAGTATACACAGGCCTTTAAACACACCACTTAAACCTAAAATAATAATTCATAAAGTTCAAAAAGGTGGGCTGTGTTTACATTAATCTGGCATCATAAAAGCATTCTGAGCCGAGGTGCAAGTGTATTTACTCTGACATGACTCAGCCGAACGCTCTCCAGCACTCTTCTTCATGAGCATTTAAGTGTGCGGTTAAAAGCGAGCCTAGAGCACCATCTGCTGTTTAAACTAAGCTCAGAATCGATTCGAGAGAGAAAATCTCAGAATCAATCCAGAATCATTGGTATCAAGAATCGGTGTATTGTCCCAGCCCTAGTAAATGTAAAGTCACACAGGAACATGCCGAACATGCCGTTCCTCATGAACGGCATGAGGAAGAGTAAATGATGACAGAATGTTCATTTTTGAGTGAACTTTTAACCACTGACTGTTCACAGCTATACTCAAATCTTGAATTTGGTGTTTCTTCTTACTAAAAGCAGTGATTCCTCTCGTTCTTGAATATTGTCATATTTAATTGAGATCCCTTTTATCCTGTAGGTCTTCTCAGGAAGCATGTGATGACCCACGCTCGGAAAAAAGGTTTCCTCGGCCAGTATCGTGGTGAGAGGCAGGACCACGTAGAGGGCTGGTCACATGGTGAAACTGTGGGTGGAGCCTGGCCTACGCAAGAGGGCAAGGCGAGGAAAGACATGGCGAAGAAAGTCAAGACCAGGAATCCAGAGCACATGGAGACCAGTGTTCAGTCTGACAGAAAGAGTCAAAAACGTTCAATGAGAACGGATGAAACCAAGAGAGGAAAGCCCAAGAGGGTTACGAGGAAGCTCTACCCGTTACGAGGAAGGGCCGTCGCTTCAGACAGCGAGGCCTTGAGCTGTCATGTTCTGCTCACTCGTCTGGATGACCAGGAGGAAGAGAGCAAGGTGTGTGAGGTGGACCCCAACAAGAAAACACCAAAAT
Source organism: Hypophthalmichthys molitrix (assembly GCA_037950675.1). NCBI lineage: Eukaryota > Metazoa > Chordata > Actinopteri > Cypriniformes > Xenocyprididae > Hypophthalmichthys > Hypophthalmichthys molitrix. The sequence continues at coordinate 32,982,616 of CM075511.1, read as the reverse complement.
CCCACAAGAAAAGCAGGAAGTCATTGCAGGAACGCACCAAAACAGATAAACCTTCAGCTCAGGAGCCGCGTAAACGTAGACTAGCCTCTCTCAACGCCGAGGCGGTCAACAGTCTGCTGCTTGAGAAAGCCGACGGACCCTCGGGTGCCAAACTTGCGAAGAAACAAGGCGATGGCACCTCCACTACAGAACAAACAAAGACCTGCTCCAACCCGAAGAAAAGAACCTCGAAGTCAGAGACGTGCCAAAACCCCAAGCAGGTGAAGACCGACAAGTCGGAGGACGCGGAAGTGAGTTTGTACGCTCCCGCTCCCAGACGTTTGGCCGGACTCAACGCTGCCGCGCTGCTCAAGCTCACCAGCTCCACTACAGCAAACAAGCAGAGGATTAAATCGGACAGTAAGAGTGTTTGTGCATCTGGGAAGCAAACGGTCCGCTGCAAACCTAAAGCACAGACGTCCAAGAAGCACAGCCGCAAGCCAGAAGGTGCTTGTGAAGTGTGCAAAAGCAGGAGCTTTGAGTCTTCTCCAGAGAGCCGCCACGTGACTAAACCAGGTTACCAGTCGCAGAGCATTCTGGGATATCCAATGAAGGTAGTGAAGGAGGAGCAGGTGGAATCGGAGCTGAGTCCTTACTGCTGCTGTCCGCCGGAGGGTTCGGTGGAGTATTGCCACCGGTTGGCGCTCTTCCTCGGGCAGGAGGCGTACGGCGAGGCGGAGGAGACACCGGTCAAGCATGAGTGCCTGGTTCCGGCGCATCCGGCCCTGACGCTCAGCGCCCATCCGTGCCTATGTGCAGATCCCTGCTACTCCGGTTACTACGTCCACATCACTCATCCTGGGCCACCGGCAGCGAGTCTGAGCGCTCAGGCGCTGCCCTGCACACACAGTCCCTTCTGTCCGCGCGGACTCTCCGGATCCAAGCTGCTGGCCTCCTCAGGTATCCCACATCCCGCCTTCTGCGGGTCGGTTGGGTCGGCCTGCTACCGCCAGACCTGTGGAGTCGGCAGATATGCCTTCAGCGCCGTGCAGCCGGTCACCAACAGGACGTGCTCCTTCCCCACCAGCTGCTCCAACTGCAGCCATCCAATCAAAACAGGTTAGAGATGATGATGATTGACTTAATAAAAAGTTGCAGCACTAGTAATAAAAATAGACATAAAATAAAAAAAAAATACTCAACTTACATGCAAAAGTACAAATAATTACAGTATAACAAAGACACAAATGAAATAAACAAATAAACAGTAGTTTTCAGGTACAGAAATGTATTAAAGTAAACAAATGTAAAATAACACCCCAATAAAACCCCAAGTGTATTGTCGGCGGTACACCACCCCCCCGCGAAAAAATTCATAATCAAATTACTAATCAACTCCTGACAGGAATAACACAAAATAAGGTATAATTTTAAAGCTTCGAAACTCAGCTTTTAAATGCATATATTAATCCATTTTGATCAACTCTTAACAAGTGCTGAGTAGTCCTTCTAAACCGGAGTGTACCGCCACCTAGCTGCGAAAAAATTTATAATCATATTTTTTAAAAACTACTGCCTTGATCAACACAAAATAGGTGTCATTTGAAAGCTTAGAGTCTGAACTTTACAATAAATGTAGCCATTTTGATTAAATGTGAGCGAGTTTTTGTGCGTGAACCCCCCCAAGACCAGTATGTAAATAATATACGAATGCGGCATTTGTCACGTTTTCACTTGTAACTTCATGAAACATACTCCGATTGTGGAAACATACACATCATTACTTACAGCAGATTCTCACGATTAATAAGTCCAAAATCAACATAATCCAATGCGTCGATCACGAGATATTCCTCACAGAGTTACGACACATAAAACCTCACAGGCACTAACTAAAATCAAATGTAGCTTTAACGTGGCATTTTCAACTTCATTAAACATGCATAGATCGTAGAAAATGAGACAACATTACTTACAGTGGATGCTCCCGATTGAAATGAGTTCAAAATCAACATAATCCATTGGGTCGATCACAAAATATTCCTCATGGAGGGACGATTTTAAAAATGCCCATTAGGGGGCATCAAGGGCTAAACAAAAAGCCTACCTTGGTTCCAAATGCTGTAACTTTTAAATACTTTATGCTATCACCACAAAATTTGAATCAGATGCAGCTCACATATAGGGGAACATCAGCAAAAACTTAAGACATAACAGATTTACAGAACAGTTTACTAAGATACTCGCTAATTTTTGACATAATTTTGTGTGAATTTGTCCGTTCAAGCGCAAGAAGTCATGAAAGAGGACTCAATTAAGTGTTCGCACACTGTCTGAGACACGGCTTTCTGGGGACGGTGCTGATATAGATAAATTAACTAAATTAATAACTATTGATTCTTACAACGGAATGAATCAATGCTGAATTTACTTAAGCTGGACAATGACACCATTTTCTTTAAGAGCTGCTGTGCAGCCAAAATTATATACCAGTTATCACTGTAAAGCTGCTTTGACACAATCTGCATTGTAAAAAGCGCTATATAAATAAAGGTGACGTGACTTGACTTGACGGACGTATGCGTACACAAAACTTTCCACGCAACACGCAAGTAATGAAATGAGCTCCCCTTTGCATCTTCTTGCGCTTGAATATTTAAATTGTCAAGGCTTTTGTGTCAAGGCTTTTTGGCGAGTGACAATTTCATACACTTCGATTTCTACTCACATTTGGCGCTTGGCGAGTGTTAATTTTAGGCCCTGCTTACACACGTTTCATTGTGCTGTTCTAGAAAGCTTCTCCTCGTCTCAAGATGAGCACAGTCGTGCACTCCTCGTTCCTCCGGCCCTGCCGCTCTCCGGATGTCCCAGCATTCCCCGAGTGAACCCGTCCTCCCCGCGTCTTCTGTCCTCGATGTCCGACCGCAGGCAGGCAGAAGTCAGGCTGAAGGTGGGCAAAGAATGCCCTCAAAACACCAAGCCATCCAACAGCTCACTCACTATGGGCCACACCAGGTTATCCAAACAACCCACAGCTACTCCAGCAAGTGCCAAACACCAGAGGAAAGTCAGCCGGCGCCAGGCCACGAACGGATGGCGTCCTGTCGGTGTCCCGACGGAGAAGGAGGTGTTTATTGCGGTGAGGGATGTTGTGAAACATTTACCTGCTGAGATATGAAGTGGATTCGGTGTAATGATTGTGGGTTTGCAGGGCGATGACGAGACGGTTCTCCGTCAGTGTTACGAAGGAGTGGAGCGTGACGGAGAAGTGATCAGGGTACGAGACACGGTGCTCCTGCGATCCGGACCGCGGAAGAAATCCCTGCCATACGTGGCCAAGATCTCCGCTCTGTGGGAAGATCCCAGAACAGGTGAAGTAATAATAATCATGTCCCACAAATCATGTTCATAGACAAACGTAGACCGGTTTTCTGACTTGGGAAGAGGGTGGAAAAGTTTTTCTCAATGTAATTAACTGACTTTGCTGTTTTGATTTAGGAGAGCTGATGATGAGCCTATTTTGGTATTATCGACCCGAGCACACGCAAGGAGGCAGAGATCCCAGCATGCACTGTGAGGTGAGCCACTGCCTTCAGCTGGACACGAGTGATGTCACTCCTCACATGTTCTCTAGAGATGTATTTAACGTGTCTTCTTTCAGAACGAGATCTTCGCCTCTCGACATCAGGATGAAAACAGCGTGGCCTGCATTGAGGACCGATGCTATGTCCTGCCGTTAGCACAGTACTGTAGGTAAGAGCTCGTGTCCAAGGGTCCCGGCGCTCAGATGTGTTGCATATGTGTCAAATAATCACATGTGATGTTGCAGATTTTGTGCCTTGGTCAAGCGGCGCTCGGAGGGCGTGTCCGAAAGCACCCCGGTGGTGCCCGGCTCCTCTGTCAGCGCCGTCCCGCCCCACCGCCTCGTGCCCGATGGTGTCGACCCAGAGCTGGTGTACCTGTGCCGCCACGTCTACGACTTCCGCTACGGACGCATCCTGAAGAACCCGCAGTAAAACTGTAAGTCTGTTCGGTGCAACGGAAGCAGTTCCCACCGATGGCGGCGTCCGTTCAGCGCTGATGGAGGTTAAGCACATGACCAACAGGACACGACTGAGAAACGAGCCGGTTGACCTGTCCACGTCTCTGGTCTTGATGTCCAGTTGAGACTGCGATAGATTAATTGCCTTCTTCAGAACCTCACTTTGTATATCAGCTCGCTAAAGGTGTGTTCGATTCTTTGTCTTTTACACTGGACTGTCACACTGCTGAGGGCTGATGGGAGAATCTCTGAAGGGTCCAGAATGCTGACGCTTTTATAACATATCTCACTTAGTTAAGTGTGGCGTCAAGACCAGACCGAGATTAGACCCTCTGAGGCCCAGGCCCAGACCAAGAGACCCAGACTAAAGGTCCGTTCACACCAGCGATGATATGACGATAACTAATGCTCTAACTCTATGAGAATAAGGAAGTCCACAGCTTCACAAAGCACACAGTGTCATTATCTCAATTCATATTATCACAGAAGTACTGGGATAAAAGTTTATAGTTCAGATATAAACAATGATGTCTACAGTAGAGATCAAAATAGAGGAAATCACCTTTTGAAAGCAACTTGACATTTCAAATACTGATTATTAATTACATCATTATACCAGAAGGTGGTGACAAATGACTGTTAAAAAATGTATTTGTCATTGAATCATTCACTCAAGAGATTTGTCCAAAAACGCTGATTCATGCAGTAATGATGCAAGTGAAGTCTTTGAGTGATTCATTGAATCGTTCATTCAAGAGATTTGTCCAAAAACGCTGATTCATCTAATAATGAATCAAGTAAAGTCTTTACGAGTGAGTCATTGAATCATTCATTCAAGAGATTTGTTCAAAAACACTGATTCATCCAGTAATGAATCAAGTAAAGTCTTTACGAGTGAGTCATTGAATCATTCATTCAAGAGATTTGTTAAAAAAGCTGATTCATCCAGTAATGAATCAAGTGTAGTCTTTACGAGTGAGTCATTGAATCATTCATTCAAGAGATTTGTCCAAAAACGTTGATTCATCCAGTAATGAAACAAGTAAAGTATTTATGAGTGAGTCACTGAATCATTCATTCAAGAGATTTGTTCAAAAACACTGATTCATCCATTAATGAATCAAGTGTAGTCTTTACGAGTGAGTCATTGAATCATTTATTCAAGAGATTTGTTCAAAAACACTGATTCATCCAGTAATGATACAAGTGAAGCCTTTATAAGTGAGTTATTGAATCATTCATTCAAGAGATTTGTTCAAAAAGCTGATTCATCCAGTAATGAATCAAGTAAAGTCTTTATGAGAGAGTCACTGAATCATTCATTCAAGAGATTTGTTAAAAAAGCTGATTTATCCAGTAATGATGCAAGTGAAGTCTTTGAGTGATTCATTGAATCATTCATTCAAGAGATTTGTTCAAAAACACTGATTCATCCAGTAATGATACAAGTGAAGCCTTTATAAGTGAGTTATTGAATCATTCATTCAAGAGATTTGTTCAAAAAGCTGATTCATCCAGTAATGAATCAAGTAAAGTCTTTATGAGAGAGTCACTGAATCATTCATTCAAGAGATTTGTTAAAAAAGCTGATTCATCCAGTAATGATGCAAGTGAAGTCTTTGAGTGATTCATTGAATCATTCATTCAAGAGATTTGTTCAAAAACACTGATTCATCCAGTAATGATACAAGTGAAGCCTTTATAAGTGAGTTATTGAATCATTCATTCAAGAGATTTGTTCAAAAAGCTGATTCATCCAGTAATGAATCAAGTAAAGTCTTTATGAGAGAGTCGCTGAATCATTCATTCAAGAGATTTGTTCAAAAAGCTGATTTATCCAGTAATGATGCAAGTGAAGTCTTTGAGTGATTCATTGAATCATTCATTCAAGAGATTTGTTCAAAAACACTGATTCATCCAGTAATGATACAAGTGAAGCCTTTATAAGTGAGTTATTGAATCATTCATTCAAGAGATTTGTTCAAAAAGCTGATTCATCCAGTAATGAATCAAGTAAAGTCTTTATGAGAGAGTCACTGAATCATTCATTCAAGAGATTTGTTAAAAAAGCTGATTCATCCAGTAATGATGCAAGTGAAGTCTTTGAGTGATTCATTGAATCATTCATTCAAGAGATTTGTTCAAAAACACTGATTCATCCAGTAATGATACAAGTGAAGCCTTTATAAGTGAGTTATTGAATCATTCATTCAAGAGATTTGTTCAAAAAGCTGATTCATCCAGTAATGAATCAAGTAAAGTCTTTATGAGAGAGTCACTGAATCATTCATTCAAGAGATTTGTTCAAAAAGCTGATTCATCCAGTAATGAATCAAGTAAAGTCTTTATGAGAGAGTCACTGAATCATTCACTCAACCCGATTAAAAATATCTCTACTTTGAAATTTCTGGTTTGATTCAGTGTGTTACTTGCTGTTTCTTTGTGAAATTTACTAGTAATTTCTGGGTGAAAATTGTTTAAATCCTACTCCAAATGTTTTTCAGTGTATATAGTTATCGTTATAGTCTTCGTTCTTGGTGTGAATGGACCGTTTCAGATTTCTGATTTATTTCTGTGGAGTTTGAGTTCATTCTGCTCAGATTGAGTGATTGGCTGTGTGAAGTTTACGCTCTTATTTTCGCCTTGAAGCTTTTGTAGACGGTGAATTTAGCCATTTTCTCTGAAGTCCGACTCCTCTGACCAAACGAACCAAAGGACGGCGCGGTGAGAATTACAACACATTCATCGTTACCCAACGAATCAATTACTTATCAGTGAATCGGAACAAATGAAGTTTCGTGTGATTTGTAAGGAGATCTATGTTTTGTATCTATGAAATTCAGATTCTCTAAAATGCACAAATATATTTTAATATTTATTTGACAAACCGACGGCCCCGTTTGCTCTCGCTTCTAGTGTCCCCTAGAGAAATTGCACTATTACATTCCCTGATCATTTTTGTTGTTATTAGGCTTTGCTACTAATTTTAAGATGTTTGATAATTAATTGGATCAAACCAGCTTCAAGTTTATTTTGTAAATGAAGCCGATGATAAAATATTAAACTCAAAGACATTCCCAACATTGACACGTGCAAATTTTAGCCGTTAAAGAGCACCTGTTCTGCTTTTCATCCACGTTCATCTGTCTTCAGTGTGTAATGTTGCTGTTTGAGCATGAAAAAGCTTATTATTATTCTCTATGTCAGTGTCAGTGTTTCTGAACTCCTGAAACGCCTCCATCTTAAATTTTCTTCACAATATTCCTCATTTAAATAATTCATATGCAGAATAAAGGGGCGGGGCCTGGTTGAGTTAGTTAGTAGTGTGTTGAAACTGGCGGTTATGGTAAGGGGCGGGACTTTTCCCAAACACCAATCACAACACACTGCCCCAGCCGACCAATCAGAGCACACTGGCAGATGACGGATGAGTTTGATTGGACTGTCTTTGACATCAACAACTAAAGATGTGTGTTGGAGTTTCTCCTCCCTTTTTAAAGTTAAAAGTCTTTAATTTGTTGTTCTAGACATCATAATATGGTTAGTTTATTATTATTTGTTTTATGTTGTTTTTCATGAGAAATCAGACTAAGCACCTTAACATGTATATATGGACGTTCTCTGACATTGAATTAATCTAGATAAAACAGTTTACTCTGAATTAGAGCGTCAGCATGAATTATGGCCCAGTGTTGAAATGTTTGATTTTCATAGTTTGTTTGTCCATGCCGGACGAGATGATAGTCACACTAGTTGAGTTGTTTCAGGTGAGAGCGTAGCTCACGTCATTTTCTAGCGTCGCTTCATGTCATTTTTATGATGTTTAACGTGTAAAAGAACCAGATCATCCCTCTCTGATCACAGAAGAAACGTCTCTGAAAAATAATTAAGATTCGAGTTTAAATAGTCATTTTTTACATTTGGGAAAAGCATCAACTTTCTTCAGAACAAAAAGTAGATATTTTATTAAGTCTGTTTCTAAAGCTGGAATATGCAATATATTTTTAGGACTATTTTTGAGGTAAAATAAAAATTCTATTTAAATTCCTGTCCTTTTATCTGATTTGTGATTTTTTTTTTTTCTTTTTTTTTTTTTTTCTGATCTGGACTCTAAAGCATTGAAGTGAAATGGTTAAACTCGAGCGTTTGAGCGCCGTCACTGAGGACATGTACAGATCTGACCGAACGAGTGCGTTTATGATGCTTTTGACACTTGTAATTGTATTTAAAGAAATTATTTAAAATGGAGTATAAAAGCATATATCTATATTTCAAGTCCTCTTAGTTTATCAATGTTTTGAAGTGCTGTTGCAATATTGTGCTCAAAAGTGCAGTAGTTTTATATTATTATTTGTGAGCGTGTGTGTGTGTGAGTGAGTGTGTGTGTGTGTGTGTGTGTGTGAGTGTGTGTGTGTGAGTGAGTGAGTGAGTGTGTGTGTGAGTGTGTGTGTGTGAGTGAGTGTTTGTGTGAGAGTGAGTGTGTGTGTGTGTGAGTGAGTGAGTGAGTGAGTGTGTGTGTGTGTGTGTGAGTGTGTGTGTGTGAGTGAGTGTTTGTGTGAGAGTGAGTGTGTGTGTGTGTGTGTGTGTGTGTGTGTGTGTGTGTGTGTGAGTGTGTGTTAAATTATGAGTATCATCAGATCATGAAGTCTTAATGAGCTCTAAAGTGGTTGATGTCGGCGGTTCGGACTGAACTCTGCTGTGATGTTTGTGTGAGATCATGTCATGTGATATAGAGGAAAGTAACATTTAAATTCCCTACAGTTAAATCTGTGTAAAACATTACAGTCGATCCTTCATTACACTGGTTCATTATTTCACTGCAGTTCATTTCTAATCTGTGTTTTGTTTGTTTTTCTGAAGTTTATGGTTTTTTGTTGTTTTCAGCAGCATCTGTGATGTTTTATTTTATTAATCAGCAGATCTGAGTCTATTAGTTCATACTGACCAATCATGCCCCTGTTCTGTTTTTTGTGTCTTTTGTTGGATTGGAGAGAGTAAAAGAGGAGGAATATGTGAATATTTGTTATCTGATGTGTTTCTTTCATCCCTCTTTTTAATTTGTCTTTATTTTCGATGGATCCCTGCTGATTATTGTACAATGAAAGAGTATTTATAAAATATAAACTGAAGTCTTTTGTGAAAAATGGAGTCCTCTGTTATTTTGCTGTCGCTCCTGTTACTGTAAACCGTATAAAAACACTTACATTAAAGCATTAAGAATTTAGCTTAAAAATCTCATGAAATGAGTGAAGAACTCACTGCTGCTTTACTCTCTGTGTCCAGCAGGTGTCAGTGTTCAGTGAACGAGAGTGTCTATGAGTGTAATTCAGTGTGTTTGATTTCAGGTCTCTTCACCAGCTTCTGTCCCATCAGTTTAATCTAATTTTCATCATGAAAGGGAAGTTGCGCTGGTCTTTTCTTTGGTATGTCCGAGAGAAACGCTTCTCAAACAAGAACAAATGTAGGGCGGGGCTTGATTTTGTCTGTGGGGAATCGATTGGATGGTCGTGGTTTGCTATTGGTGGATCTCATGTGAGTGACAGGTTGCCCCGCCCTCATCATCAGAGAAGAGATGCTGCAAGAGGGAGGAGAAGATATTCTGATTCAAGATTACCAGAACATGAATTTAACACAATAATAATAAATCATTTATAATAAATACTGCAATATTCCATAAAAACACAAGAATTGTCAGTTTTACTCTGTTGGATCTTGTGTCTCTGCTGCAGGTCATTATTAGGGAGGGACTGTGTTCACTGTTCTCAGACCAGCTCAGGTCGTCTCGTGTCCTCACACACGTGATCCGGCTCTGATCCTCTTTAAGGATGGACGCAGACAGACGGGATTGTTGTTGATCATGGATTTATCAGAGCTGCTCTAATGCTCTACATTTCATACAAATGAATTTCATACTCCTGCTGTTTCCTGGAGAGACGGAGAATAACCTGAAAATCATCAGTTCACTGTGCGAAATATTAATCAGAAATCATCAAAAAACTGCAGCTCTCAGTACAAAAGCATGAACTTTTATTACAATGGATTATTGACATAATTATATAATTTATTGTCCAAGTAAAAATTAAAAAAATTAAATACTGAAATGTTTTAAAATCTCATCCAGTAAAATCATACAGAAACACATTCTTTTCCAACAATGGACGTTTAATATAAAAAAGAGCTTACACTCTGAAAAATGCTGGGTTAAAAACAACATAAGTTGGGTTGAAAATGGACAAACCCAGCGATTGGGTTAAATGTTTGTCTAACATTTCCAAATTACTATATGTCTGGATTAAAATGAACCCAAAATATGTTGGAAATAAAAAATCAGGCACATAAATACTAGAGGCAACAATAATAATCAAAAGGTGAAGATGTATTAATAAACAATTTGATAAATGTTTATTGTTTAATTATCATTCATTAAACTTATTCATTAATGTTAATTTCCATATCCACCCAATCGCTGGGTTAAAACAACCCAATCGCGGAGTTAAAACAACTCAATCGAGGGGTTAAAACAACTCAATCGCGGAGTTAAAACAACTCAAATGCGGGGTTAAAACAACTCAATCGCGGAGTTAAAACAACTCAATCGCGGAGTTAAAACAACTCAATCAAGGGTTAAAACAACTAAATCGAGGGGTTAAAACAACTCAATCGAGGGGTTAAAACAACTCAATTGCTGAGTTAAAACAACTCAATCTCTGGGTTAAAACAACTCAGTCGTGGAGTTAAAACAACTCAATCGCTGGGTTAAAACAACTCAATCGCTGGGTTAAAACAACCCAATCTCTGGGTTAAAACAACTCAATCGCTGGGTTAAAACAACCCAATCAAGGGGTTAAAACAACTCAATCGAGGGGTTAAAACAACTAAATCGAGGGGTTAAAAACAACTCAATCGAGGGGTTAAAACAACTCAATTGCTGAGTTAAAACAACTCAATCTCTGGGTTAAAACAACTCAATCGAGGGGTTAAAACAACTCAATCGAGGGGTTAAAACAACTCAATTGCTGAGTTAAAACAACTCAATCTCTGGGTTAAAACAACTCAGTCGTGGAGTTAAAACAACTCAATCGCGGAGTTAAAACAACTCAATCGCGGAGTTAAAACAACTCAAACGCGGAGTTAAAACAACTCAATCTCTGGGTTAAAACAACTCAGTCGTGGAGTTAAAACAACTCAATCGCGGAGTTAAAACAACTCAAACGCGGAGTTAAAACAACCCAATCAAGGGGTTAAAACAACTCAATCGAGGGGTTAAAACAACTCAATCGAGGGGTTAAAACAACTCAATCAAGGGGTTAAAACAACTCAATCAAGGGGTTAAAACAACCCAATCGAGGGGTTAAAACAACTCAATCTCTGGGTTAAAACAACTCAATCGTGGAGTTAAAACAACCCAATCAAGGGGTTAAAACAACTCAGTCGAGGGGTTAAAACAACTAAATCGTGGGGTTAAAACAACTCAATCGCGGGGTTAAAACAACTCAATCAAGGGGTTAAAACAACTCAATCAAGGGGTTAAAACAACTAAATCGAGGGGTTAAAACAACCCAATCAAGGGGTTAAAACAACCCAATCAAGGGGTTAAAACAACCCAATCAAGGGGTTAAAACAACTCAATCTCTGGGTTAAAACAACTCAATCTCTGGGTTAAAACAACTCAGTCGTGGAGTTAAAACAACTCAATCGCGGAGTTAAAACAACTCAAACGCGGAGTTAAAACAACCCAATCAAGGGGTTAAAACAACTCAATCGAGGGGTTAAAACAACTCAATCAAGGGGTTAAAACAACTCAATCGAGGGGTTAAAACAACTCAATCAAGGGGTTAAAACAACTCAATCAAGGGGTTAAAACAACTAAATCAAGGGGTTAAAACAACTAAATCGAGGGGTTAAAACAACCCAATCAAGGGGTTAAAACAACCCAATCAAGGGGTTAAAACAACTCAATCTCTGGGTTAAAACAACTCAATCTCTGGGTTAAAACAACTCAGTCGTGGAGTTAAAACAACTCAATCGCGGAGTTAAAACAACTCAAACGCGGAGTTAAAACAACCCAATCAAGGGGTTAAAACAACTCAATCGAGGGGTTAAAACAACTCAATCAAGGGGTTAAAACAACTCAATCGAGGGGTTAAAACAACTCAATCAAGGGGTTAAAACAACTCAATCAAGGGGTTAAAACAACTAAATCGAGGGGTTAAAACAACTCAATCAAGGGGTTAAAACAACTCAATCTCTGGGTTAAAACAACTCAGTCGTGGAGTTAAAACAACTCAGTCGTGGAGTTAAAACAACTCAATCGCGGAGTTAAAACAACTCAAACGCGGAGTTAAAACAACCCAATCAAGGGGTTAAAACAACTCAATCGAGGGGTTAAAACAACTCAATCAAGGGGTTAAAACAACTCAATCGTGGGGTTAAAACAACTCAGTCGTGGAGTTAAAACAACTCAATCGCGGAGTTAAAACAACTCAAACGCGGAGTTAAAACAACCCAATCAAGGGGTTAAAACAACTCAATCGAGGGGTTAAAACAACTCAATCAAGGGGTTAAAACAACTCAATCGAGGGGTTAAAACAACTCAATCAAGGGGTTAAAACAACTCAATCAAGGGGTTAAAACAACTAAATCGAGGGGTTAAAACAACTCAATCAAGGGGTTAAAACAACTCAATCTCTGGGTTAAAACAACTCAGTCGTGGAGTTAAAACAACTCAATCGCGGAGTTAAAACAACTCAAACGCGGAGTTAAAACAACCCAATCGAGGGGTTAAAACAACTCAATCAAGGGGTTAAAACAACTCAATCAAGGGGTTAAAACAACTCAATCAAGGGGTTAAAACAACTCAATCGAGGGGTTAAAACAACCCAATCGAGGGGTTAAAACAACTCAATCGAGGGGTTAAAACAACTCAATCTCTGGGTTAAAACAACTCAATCAAGGGGTTAAAACAACTAAATCGAGGGGTTAAAACAACCCAATCGAGGGGTTAAAACAACTCAATCGAGGGGTTAAAACAACTCAATCGAGGGGTTAAAACAACTCAATCGAGGGGTTAAAACAACTCAATTGCTGAGTTAAAATAAATATTAATAAATATTGAGATAAATATTGGCCAAATATGATTTATTTCATAGAATCACCCAGAACTGGTGATTCAAGCCGTAATTTCATGAGTGATGAAGAAATAATCTGTGCTGAATAATTATATATGACTGTATGATTGTGAATGTGCAGCACTGACAGAATGAGAGATTATGAGTTCATTAACTCTGAGCTAATGAACATACGGCGCTCTGATGAGTATTACTGATACATCAGCACATCTCAGTCTAATTAATGACCAGTGATCTAACGACTGAACCTGAATCAGTTCTCAAGTTGTACATAAAACAAACTATTAATTCAATACTTGCCATTTTCTTTGTAAGTTTTTATTTTTGTGAAAACTTGTTTCTACACCAGATTTCTTCAGTGTTTGTGTCTTTAAACGACATTTGCTGTCTAATGAAAACACTTTCTGATGTTGAGACACTTTCTACGATACTGTAAGTGTGTTTGCAGAATATTTAATCTCGATCAGTGATGAAGCCGAATCCACTTCTGTTCATACAGATTCTCTGAAACGTTCTTATTTCTGTTGTTTTGAGGGTGTTTCCTGGACTCTGCTGAGGAACATGATTCTGAACACACACTTCTGTCAGCGGCACACGAGCTTGATCCGTCATGACATCATCATCTGTGAGTGAGTGAGTGTGTGTGTGTGTGTGAGGATTATGGAGAGAAGAGTGTGTTCATCTCTGGATCACTCTCAGGCTGATGATGGAGGCGATGGATGTGCTGATGGAGCGCTCTGACGGGACGGAGGCCGGACGATCTCCACAGACCGACGGATTCAGCAGCGAGTGTCTTCTGCCACCGGACACCGACTTCATGATCGGTCAGTGAAGATCAACTTCATCACAAGAAATGATGTTCTTCCTCAGTGTTTCTCAGTGTGTGTCTGATCATTTTTCTGGCAGATATTTGTTCTTGTTTTAAGAACAAAACTCACTTCATTTTGATCAATTTTTCATTTAAACAAGTCTTAATATCTTCAGTCATCTTCTAAATTAAGTGAAAATGTTCAAAATATCTCTTAGAATCTATTTATACTGCAGGAAGACTGTCAGAAAACTAGACTGAAGATCTAATGTGGTTTTATTTCTCAGCTGAATGTGTGTTTTCTGTGATGGAGGTTCAGATATTTGTACAAAAATGATCTTTGCAGTGTTAAAAGTGTTTGATCTGTAGATCATTTCATGTTTTACCAGTCAAACTTCTTCTGGAGACGTAAATATCTGTTAAATATTCTGTTTTTATTGGTCATGTTTGTACAAAAAATTGCTCTTATTCTGCTCTAAATCTCAGCAAAACTGTCAAGAACGTGCTCAGTTAATTTTTTCAGTGTCAACAGATCCTAAAATGCTTTTATTGACTATTTAACCAAGTATATATTGTCAAAATATAATTGACTTCTTAGAATCACACAGAAATGATGATTTCATGTGCAGTGAAGAAAATAATCTGCGATGAAAAGAATGTATGATTGTGACAGAATGAGGGATTATGAGTGATAATGAGTTATAATGAGTTTTTGGTGAGAAATGAGCAGTTTTTCCTGAAGAATCTCTTCTCTCTGACACAGTCGTAATGTCTGTTGTGGAGGGAAGGTCAGGATGGATCCGCTGGGATTTGCTAGTCTTAATTCCTTTCTGAAGTGGATTATGGCCGATTATAATCCACACCTCCATATGAGGACACAAACACACTCCATCATGAGACGGACAAAAGAAGAAATGCTTCTGTATGGAACCGAATCATCCCATCATGGGATCATTTGATGGATTTAGTTTTAATTTATTCTTTTTCTATTACATTTTATGAATTAAACCGCTCATAAATATACTTTATCACTATGAAAAATTGAAATAACCCATTAAACATGAGAGTATTATGCGATAATTTAAGACAAGGGATCAAGAAGAGTCAAGAACCCTCGAGATTAAAGACAGCAAATTAATAAAATTCAATAATAACATCATCAGGGACCACAATGGAAATAAGTTTCTGATTTTATTCTGTCATCCTTGACAAAAGACTTTTTTGTCAAATAAAAACTCAAACTTGTGGCAAAACATACGAAAGTAGAAAAATCTTAAATCTCTTTAATGAGGAACAGATGGAGACTTTTACTGCTTTCACTGAAAAACATGATGTTCTTCTTCATAATACATTTACTGGAGAAGAGAAATGACTGAAAAACTGATCAAAATGAAGTGAGTTTGTGCTTAAAACATCAGTGGAGTCAGAAAAATCTTAATTCAAAGAGAAAACAAGATTATTTTTCTCCATCAGCAGATATTTGTTCCTGTTTTACATAAACTCACTTCATTTTGATCAATTTGTAATTCTTAATATCTTCAGTCATTTCTCTTCTTCAGTAAATGCATCTTGATTTAAGAATGTTTAGATATTTGTGCTGGAGAACAAGACAGAAACACTGAGGAGGAAGATGATTTATTGCAGTGTGATGACTTGCAGGATTGTGATGTTTCTGGTTGTTGATGTGTGGTCAGATGAGCGGATCTCTCCTCACAGCGGTCTGGAGGTCAGCGACCGCCTCACGTACCTGGAGCAGCGTGTCCAGATGCAGGACGATGAGATCCAGCTGCTGAAGATGGCGATGGCCGACGTGCTGAAGAGACTCAACATCTCCGAGGAGCAGACGGCCAGAGCTCCGGTCAAAGGTCAAACACACACATCTGAAGAGAAAGAGTGGATACTGAGGGAAACTTCGACTCCAAGAGTCTAGACAAAAACATACTGGAGTGAAATATCAAAAAAAAATACAGCTTTAAAGGGTTAATTCAGCCAAAAATGATTAATTACTCACCCTCACACCCGTAAGACCTTCGTTCATCTTCAGAACACAAATTAAGATATTTTTGATGAAATCCGAGAGGTATATGACTCGTCCATAGACAGCAATATAATCAACACTTTCAAGGTCCAGAAAGGTACTAAAGACATCGTTAAAACAGTCATGTGACTGCAGTGGTTCAACCTTAATGTTATGAAGAGACGAGAATACTTTTTGTGCGCAAAAACAAAACAAAAATAACCACTTTATTCATCAATCTCTTCTCTTCTGTGTCATTATCTTACGCAGGTGACGCAGTAACACAGTGAAGCTTCCGTGTTTATGTCCGAATGTATATATATATATATATTTAAAATAATAAATAACACAACAAAATTAATAAAATAAAAATTTAAAAAATAAAAAACTTTAATAGTTTGTCAATGATACCTAACCTGACTTGAGTAAAGTACAAATTCCCCAAAATAACACTCAACTATAGTACTCAAGTAAGATTACTCCAGTATGTAAACATTGTGTGTGTGTGTGTGTGTGTGTGTGTGTGTGTGAGCTCATTTCTCGTCATGTGTTGTGTTCAGCAGCAGCGGCGGTGCGTCCCGTGTCTCTGAGGAAGAGCTCCAGCTCCACACTGCCCTCTACACCTTCCTCCAGGACCTGCAGCCCGAGGTGCTGACGCTGTTCCTCTGTTTCAGAGCGGTGTGTGTGTTCAGAGATCACTGACTCTCTCTCTCTCTCTCTCTCTCTCTGCAGGACGTCTGCCGTGAGCGTCAAAGACACGACGAGCGCTAAAGCTCGGACGACCAGCAGCAGCTGCAGGAAACTGCTGGAGACGTGAGTAAAAGAGCAGCACATGCAGAAGATCCCGCAGGGGTGAATAACTAACATCTCTCTCTCTTTCACACAGCAAACCAAAGCAAGCAAATGCAAGTGTAACAGGTGAGAGGAATTATTCAGTTATGTGTGTTATTTTCTTGTGAAATAGTCTTAAACTAAAACAATACAGTTTCATGAACTCCAGCTGAATAAAATGACACTATTGTATTAAATCTGAATTTGTCTCATATCTGATGAAGTTTGCATCATTGATTCTGTTATTTTCCTGTTTATCACTCTGAATCTGATGAAATGATCTGTACTTTGCTGGGTTATTATATTTAACTAAAACTCAAACCATAAAAACATTTATTAATTACTAAAACTTTAAGAAATATGAGAAAATAGTAAAAAAAATATACAATATTTATGTTTAATTAAAATATTATTAAACATAAAATAATTATATATGCATATAAAAATATATATTTATATTTAAAATAAAATAATTAAATATTAAAGTTAAAAAAAATCTAAATATTAATTAAAAACTACAATAATTCATTTTAATTATGACATTTTCTTTAATATATTTGCATTTTTATATAATATTATATTAATATTTTTTATTTGGTAACCATAAGGCACTTGCTTCATAACAAATTATTATTATTATTATTTTATCTCTCTCTGTTTCTGTCCTTCAGGCTCCAGGCGTGTCACTCACTGCAAAGGTATGTCTCATACCAAAACATTAAATGATAATTATTCATTTAAAGGTTCACTATGTAACTTTTAAAACAAAACTGCATTCATCTTGCAGAAGAACATTGTTTTGGTTGTGCTTCGGCTCTCTGCGGATGAATATGATTATCATACTGCTCTTAAAACATTCACTGCTTGAGATATACCAGTTTAGATGGAAAGGATCTCAAGCTGACGATCTGAAGACGTTACTGTAGTTTTACCCATTAACAGACACGCTAGTTCCTTCAAAATTAATTCCAGCACACTATAATAGGCTTACCATAGTGAATCAGGGTAAGACAAAAACATGTTTTGATGATTCATAAACAGATTACACAATAAAGAGTTAGATGATCATCTGTTTCTTAACGCTTTCTTTCTCTGTTTATCCCTCTTCCTCATCTCCTCTTCCTCCATCTGCCCCCTTCACTTAGTGACTATGCAGATTTATCTGAGGCCGCTGTCAAGAAGGACTGGGTCAACTGAGACGCCGGCGGCGGTGATGATGTCGAAACAGAGTAAAGCCGTAGATGTCAGAAGTCCAGCGTTCACCGCACTCGTCCAGAAGAGCTCGTGTCAAAACTACAAGAGTCCCATCAAATCACCCAGTCAATACTTCCAGATCTGTTACTGAAGTAAAGACTCATCACACAAACATTCGGCCCGTTTCAGTGATGCTCTGATTCACTCATGTTAGTGTTGTTTGGGTTAGAGAGTGAAGAATGCGGCTGATTCATTCGTTTTTGGTGCAGAATTACAATAAAATCTCATTCATACTATGTTTGATTCTAATTCTGTGAACTACAAACATTTACTGCCAGATTATATCCAGACTGTGGAGTTCCTGACTGCCATCTGCTGGTTCAGTGAGAGGATTCAGCTGAATTTTACCCCATTCAGATCCTGTCTGGCCCAGAATATATCTTTCATTACATAAGATGACATTGAGAAAGCTGAGCGTCACTTTTCTTGATGAACAAATCCATCCAAAAATAGCCAAAAACCCAAATAGAGACTGAAATCTGGTGTTTATAGTAGGTGGCTTCATATAAACCAATTCAGGAAGATCCCATCACACTCACATAAACATATACGTGTGTGTGTGTGTGTGTGTGTGTGTACAGGTTATGTCCTCACTAATACAGTAAAACCTGTTCAACACTGATTAAACAGAAGTCGCGCTGGTCTTTTCTCTATTGTGATGTATATCCGAGTGAAATTGCTTCTCAAACAAGAACAAATGTAGGGCGGGGCTTGATTTTGTCTGTGGGGAATTGATTGGATGGTTGTGATTTGCTATTGGTGGATCTCATGTGAGTGACAGGTTGCCCCGCCCTCACGCCAGTACCACTTTAAAAACAATGATGTGCCGGATAAATCATTTATAATAAACACTGAAATATTATATAAAAACACAAGAATTAGACTTTATTGCGTTAGTTACCATGAACTAACAAGGAGCAATGTGTATTTTTTTAAAGCATTTATTAATCTTTGTTAATGTTAGTTGTTAATAATATAGCTAATTGTTCAAGGTTTGTTCATATTAGCACAGTGCATTAAATAATGTATTAGCTAGTAAATGTTGAAATTAACTAACCAATATTAGGGTCATTGACTAAAAATGTTTTTTAAAAGTGTAAAAAAACATAATTGAGATACAATTAATTTTGAAGTTTCATTAAGTGTTAACAATGAGACTATGTGGTTTTTATAATCAATTAAAACTCCTTTTGTCATTTTTTTACAAGATGGACAAAATTTGTCACCAAAAAAGTCGTTCGGTTTAACAAAAATTTCAGTTTTACCGAATGACAATTTCGGTTTTACCGAATGACAATATTCTCAAACAATGCTAACATGCTGATATCTAGCTAGCTAGCAAAAGGACAATCAAACATTTTATATTTAGTACAAGTTTTTAAAATATTACAACATTTTCCATGTTTTATAGCGGTTGTACCGAATGACCTGATGTTTCGGGACATGCGTATGATCAAGTGAAAACATGAATTTTTCAAATAGTTAAGAGAGAGTTTGTTACTTTGCTTCATGACCATGTGGTCCTTTGCAGGTGTCTGAATGATGTCACATGATATTGACCACATGACTTGATCCAAAATGGTCCCTTTATATTGGTTACTCCGAATGACATCAATGAAATTCATTTTTCCGGAAATTCTTTCTCATATCAAAGCAACGACTTCTACACATAATTTTAATACCATTTTACACTATGTTGATATATGATGTTATAAAATCATGCCAAAATAAAAAATATATACATTTATTACATTTTAAGATATTTGGAAGGTTAAACCGAATGAACTTTTGACACTTGAAAATCTTTAAAATACCTTTATATGTAGCAAAATATAATTAAAACCTTTTGGATTCAATAAAAGAGATCTAGTTGTACTACCTTACATACTTTGAATGTCTTTGTTTTTTATTATTATTAAGGCCTTTGAACAAAAAAACGACCCGTCACGTTATTGACTCATTAATAAATGCAGAAATATTGTTCATTGTTAGTGTATTTTAACTAATGTTGTAAAATTGCGGTAAAGTGTATATATAACCCTAACTCTCCCTAAGCAGTAGGCTAGTTTGTCGTTTAGTACACTATATAGCCTACAATATCAACCCGCTGGTGTGACTCTAAAGTGATGATGATGATGATGATGATAAATCGTGTGGGTTTAAACCTTTATCTTCCCGCTGGATGTTTAAGCTCTAGTGATCGTCGCGTTGTTCGTGTTTGAGTGTTCCGGGTGTATCTGAGGGCGCCAGTGGGCAGAATCGGTGAGTCAGTGAGCGGCTGACGGACTCTGAAGCGCCGCTGCCCGTAACCGGAGAACGGGCGCGATCTCTGTGAGATGGACGTGAGGACACGATCTCAACACGGCGAGAAAAACACGAAAACACGAGAAAACGTTTCGGACGCAGCACAGAACCGGCCACATTTTCCTCTGTCGCATTTTTTCCTCCGCATCCGCGACTGGCTTTCGTAGCATCGGCGATTTTTTACAGATATTCCGGGGATATTCGTATTTAAAGACTAAGCGGTGTGTGATTAGTACACACGGGGGATCGAAAGACTGCGTTGACATTATTCCACGTTTACTTATAACGAAGAAAAAGAAGAAAATATGAGGTAAGCGCTCGTCCTCACGCGCAGCGTCCGTTATTATCCGTTATTATTAACGACGCAAATGCTGCAGCAGATTATGTGACGGGATGTTTTGGGGTGGATGCAGTGTTTTATATGTCGACATATTGTCAATATATTTGAGTTATTGGTTGAAATTATTCGGATTTGAGGAGGTTTTGAAGCATCATTCCAGTCAGCCGGCGTGTCCACCTGAGGCGACACATTCACCCGCTGCCATCATCAATATAGAGTATCGATTAGTCTTAATGGCTTATAGATGTGATAGACTGCGAAGGGAGGGACGCGTTTCTTATAATTGTTTGAAAATACAGCGAAAGAAACGATGTAAAATGGAGACATCATCATCGTTCGCCTCAGCAGCGCTGTGACGTGTCGCGGAGGGCGTGGTCAGCGCGGCGGAGAGCAGCTGTTGTCATGGTAACGAGGGCACGCGCGCGGCTGTGCTCGTGTTCATTGATAAAGATGATTGATCAGCACTGAACACAGCTTTAGAAAGTATAATGCATTAAAACACCAATTTTAACTGAGGTTACAATTATTTATTTATATTTATTATTTATTTATTTATAAAAGATTTAGTGCGTTATAATGTATATTATGAATACCTTTATAATGCATTATACACAAAAATACTAAAAGAATGGAAGCATTAATGAACCAGAATCATTAAGAAGATGATTCCTTAGTCTTGAAACTGTTTCGGGTGAGACTTCATCAAGACGTTGTTTAAAGTTTCTCTTGACAGACTTTCCATGTCTAGTTTTCTGTGAAGTAGAGTAAATTTTCCCTGCGTTACACAACATAAAATCATCTCTGGCTTTCTGCTGCTGTTAAAAATAGCATCTGTCAGCTTTATAATAATCATATAACAGCCTCGGGCTGTCTCCAAAGATGCACAAACCTAAAGTGTGTGTGTGAGAGAGAGAGAGAGAGAGAGTGTGTGTGTGAAATTAAAACTTTTTTTTTTTCAGAATTAAGCAGTAGGAAATTACTAGTCCATTGATATCTCCCAAGAGTAGCATGTAGAGGGTGAACAGCAACGGTCCTCGTACTGAGCCTTGTGGTACTCCATACTGAACTTGTGATCGATATGATCTTCATTTACTGCTACAAACTGATACTAGTAAGATGAGTATGATTTGGTATTCTGTGTGGTTGCTAGGGCATTGTTATGTGGTTGCTAGGGTGTTCTGTGTGGTTGCTAGATGTTTTCTTCCTAAATCTTTGAGATCTTCTTGTCTGTGGTTGGAGCTTTCATCACGATCAGTACTTATACGAGTGATGGTTGATTTAATAAACACTACTGTGTGTGTGTGTGTGTGTGTGTGTGTGTGTGGCTCGTCCACTAGAGGCAGTCTATCTCACTCTGAGGAGAATCTCAATCAGATCCTGGAACTGAATCATTATATCATATGTAACATATAAGGTGTGATAATAGAGTCCTTTTGAAAACAGCATAAAGAAACATCAGAGTCTGTCAAGGTGCTTCATTGTAATGAAAAATAATGATCCTTATAGGCTTAATTTTCTTTGAGCAAAATATAATTACTTATCTTGTCTTTTGATTTTGGTGTGAAACATGAGCCAGACATTTCTTTGTGAGTTTAACCGTATATTAGATCATCGTTCTGCTCATTCTCCACTCCTGCTGTTAATCTGGTGGTGCATTTTCCTACATATTTCTATTTTTTGTTTTAAAAAATGTATTGAGTTAATGTAACGTGGCTCTTAATTTGCTGCTTTTTCTTAATGAACACAAAAGGAACATTTAAAATCACATTTAAAAATATTAAATATAAAAATATGAGAATAATGCAAAAAGTGCAATCTTCCTACACAAAGTTGTGGTTGTTGCAACACAAAGCACTTTACACACACTCATCATCACACTCATTCATTTGTCCGCACAAATATTCGCTGCGTCCGAAATCAAATACTTCCCTACTATATAGTAGGAGACAAACAATACGCCAAAAGAGTAAAAGCAGTATTGTGATCCTTCTGATCAGTGTTGAGGATCACAGCGGCCACGGCTCTGTTTGAACTGCTGACTCACACAGACACGCAGCGCTGCATCATGGGAAACACTAAATCATCTGCTGTGCCACAGGACGCACACAAACACTGAGCGCACTTACTTTACTATTATATCAGATGTTATATTAGAAAAAATATTCAAGAAAATATCATAATAAAAACAAATATGGACAAATTTGCTTTTTAAAAAAATACATTTTCTGTTTTCATTTTCATTTTAAATAAAGTTTTAGTAATTTTGTTTTTGTCAATTTAATGTTTTTTATGTTTAGATAGATTTATTTTTATTTAAACTAAATGAAAATGAAAAATGTTGCCTTGGGAAATACATTTTTTTAGGGGTTCAAGTGTGGAGCACTGAAACCCTATTTTAATTGTTAGGATTTTCAAAGATCAACATTTTTCCCTAAAAGTTCTTGGGCAGACCAAACCGTGAGTCATAGAGACCTGAAACTTTGAGGAATGGGTTAGGGTTAACACAAATTTGATGAACCAAATTTTCAGATATTTTGGATTTTTTGAAAAACCTACTTTTGCGAACTAGTCCTGAGTTCTTCAAAATGTTCGAAGTGGGCGTGGCCACTTTTACTAAAACCGCGATCACTCTGAAAGAATTTCACCAAACTCGGTACACCTATCTATGGGCTCAGTCTGAGATCACGTGAAAAAGAACGTGGTGACTGGCCACTTGGTGGCGCTATAAAATGAAAAAAGACATGAAAATGGTTATAGCTACACAACGGTCAGTCCGATTTAGTTGAAAATTGGCATGCGGTGTCCTTGTCCAAGATTCCATGATTGTGTATGAGGACATTTGCATATCTCAAAAAACACGGGCGCCATCAGCCAATGAATTTTAAGCACCTATTAGACAAGGTTAACAGAGGTAGATTGGAACGGGTCTGTCAGAAATTTGAAAGAAATTGGCCACCGGGGGCGCTATCACTTTTTACTTGGTTGTATATGATTGTATATCATGCAATGTTTCGCACATACTCACAATATTCATATCATATGTTAGATCTGCTCATTTTGAACAACTTTGCATCTAGGACCACTGCTGTCCATCAAAAAGTATTTGAGATTATTTGAAAAACCTACTTTTGCTCTTTGGATAGCTATAACAGGATCATTTAGAAAACGGGCTTGGCCAAGTGTACCCAAAAGCCTTTAAATCCTAAACAAAAACTCAGAACATTGTGAAATTAGGTGAGCACATGCGACACATGATTCTAAAGAACTTTTAAGGAGATTGGATCATAGGTGGCGCTATAACTGTTAAAAAGGTATCAAAAGCACAATATTTCTATGGTAAATGACTTGAAATGGCAGAAAATGGTCTTTTTCATCTCTGATTTGGGTGTTTACAGGCTTGCTATATAATATGTAATATCGTACAATTGCCCCAATAATTGCTGTTTGCAGCTATATTTTATTTTATTATATGCTTTTTATGGTTTTAGTTGTAGTTTCAGTTTATCCTGCAGGTCATTTTACATGCAACGGATCTCAATATGAAAGCAGCAGCAGTCAATGGACCGTCCTGTCACTCACGCTCTCTCAATCCCTTTAGCAGCGGATGAGCCGAGAGTCACATGACCTTTAGCGCTCTCCTCTCCCCTCTCTCGCCACAGCTCGTATAGCGATCAATCCGAGGGGAGCGGAGGTCATGTATGCGGATGACTTTAGGTAAGACGCAGTGATAGTGTTGTAGGAGCTCATAGACTGAGACATGAACCAGCAGTATTAACTTGATTTCTACTGTCACAGACGGGTGTTTTGAATGTTTTCAGTGCTCTGATGTGAAAGAATCTTCTGTGTCTCGTGTTCCTCCTTCAGTGTGATTTTTCAGCTGTTTTCTGGTCCAGCAGGTGAAAACAGCAGCTCACTCTCCTCAACAGAATCATTCATGACTGCAGCACAAACACACTCTTCTTCAGGAGTTTGAGCAGGACGTGTGGAAAATAATTTGGCAAATCTCATTAAAACTTGCATATTTCACCCTAAAGTCAAAGGAAAAAATATTATAATATGCATAAAGAAAATGAAGCCTGGAAGCTTGTTTCCACCATAGAATAAAAAACAAAAGAGGTAATTGTAACTAATGATGTTTGACAGTAAACACTACTAAAGAATAGTTCAGGCTCTGAAATGAATCAGTTCTGTATTAATGCTTAAATCATAGAATGAGTAACTTACTGTATTAAAATTGTTTATTGTGATTCATAACAGCTCACATATCTTTGTAACTCTTACACTTTGCATTTAGTGCCACTGGTGTTCTTACTGAACCGGTCTATATTCTGATGCGAGACTAGTCTGATGGATTGATCATGGTGTGTTGAGTGTTCATTTATATTTTTTTATATTTAGCAGACGCTTTTATCCTAAGTGACTTACAAAGCAGTTCATTCCTAATATACAATGGCAGTTTAATTAGACAGCTAGATTAGGAAGCGAGCTGGAGAAGAAGAAACTGTACATGTTTAAGGAATCTTAAGATGAAGCGGCGAGGCTGTTGGTGTCGGCTTAGCTTGACATGATCTAATGCGGCGAATAAAGCGCTGATAATCCTGCTCTCATTACACTGAGGCTTTTACTGCTGATGAACGTCACAGCTGTAGATCGGATCGGAGCATCTTCATCCTCACGGTCAGGTGACGCGGCTCACAGATACAGAAACACGATTACGCTGTGTGTGTGTGTGTGTGCAGCAGCGGTGATGTTTCTGAAGCAGATCTCAGCTGACAGGCTCCTCCCCCTTCTGTGATGTCACAGATTGTCAGTCAGGTGTTTGATGAGCCTATCAGAGGGCCTATCAGTTTACCTGGTGTGTGATTGGCTTCTCCATGTGTCACTCATGATGAATCCCATGAGCCTCTCTGGCTGTTGACCTTGAGCTCAGATCAGCTGACCGTTTCTGTCCTGTTCTCACAGTGCAGCTGTTTATCATGTTTGTCATTCAGTCATTTGTTGTTGCTGGCCAAATTTGCCCATTGGCCTCTGTCCATCATGGCCTTCTAATCATCTCCATACACTGATTGGCTTCTTCACTCTGTCTCCTCTCCACCAATAAGCTGGTGTGTGATGGGCGTTCTGGCGCAATATGGCTGCCGTCGCATCATCCAGGTGGTGCTGCACATTGGTGGTGGTTGAGGAGATTCCCCCTTCCGTATGTAAAGTGCTTTGAGTACCCAGAAAAGCGCTATATAAATGTAAGGAATTATTATTATTATTATTATTATTATTGTTGTTGTTTTTTAAGTGTACAGATGTGTGTCAGCTATAACTGAGGCATTTGTGGAATAAAATTCTATTTAAAATCTGTCCATCCATCTATCTATCCATTTATCTATCCGTTTTACAGTGTATCCATCCATATCTATCATCCCTCTGTCTGTCTGCCACCCCTCCTGTTCAAACTGCCCGTTCTAAGTGGGACTCAAACCCGGGTCCGCGGGCATGGGAGTCGGGCCCTCTAACAAGGAGGCTAAAGACCTCAATCGTTTGAAATCGGGGAGTGAGGTTTACTATCTATCTATCTATCTATCTATCTATCCATCTGTCTATCTATCTTACCTGTCTGTCTGGCTATCTACCTATCTGTCTGTCTGTCCGTCCGTCCGTCCGTCCGTCTATCTATCTATCTATCTATCTATCTATCTATCTATCTATCCATCTGTCTGTCTGTCTATCTATCTATCCATCTGTCTATCTATCTATCCATCTGTCTATCTATCTATCTATCTTACCTGTCTATCTATCTATCTATCTATCTATCTATCTATCTATCCATCTATCATCTGTCTATCTATCTATCTTACCTGTCTATTTATCTATCTATCTATCTATCTATCTATCTATCTATCTATCTATCTATCTATCTATCATCTGTCTATCTATCTATCTATCTATCTGTCTATCTGTCTATCTTACCTGTCTGTCTGTCTGTCTATCTGTCCGTCCGTCCCTCTGTCCGTCTATCCATCCATCCATCCATCTATCTATCTTACCTATCTATCTGTCTATCTATCTGTCTATCTGTCTATCTATCTATTTATCTTACCTGTCTATCTGTCTGTCTATATCTAGCTATCTATCTATCTGTCTGTCTGTCTGTCTATCTGTCCATCCGTCCCTCTGTCCGTCTATCCATCCATCCATCTATCTGTCTAACTATCTTACCTATCTATCTGTCTGGGTGTTTATTTGTATTTGTATCAGTCAGTCTATGAATCTGTTTCTTTTGTATTATTTCTAGTCAGCTTTTTTTATGCAAATTGATTCATCCATTACTGTAATTGTGTCAGTGTGTCATCTGACGCACAGCAGTCTCTCTCTCTCTCTCTCTCTCTCTCTGTCTCTCTTTCTCTCTAAACTAGTCTCCTGTTAGATGTTGCGAGTGGATGTTTAATTGAAAACTAGTTAGTGCTTCAGACCATTTAGATCAAACTTCATTTACCATATAATTCAACCCTAATCGGTTTGCAGCCTTTTCATTTTAATTATGATTTCCATCCCAGTCGAGTGAGAGAGAGAGAGAGAGAGAGAGAGAGAGAGCATCAGTGTGAGTGGAGGGGGCTGATGTGAGGGTATTCACTGGAGAGAAGGGGAGGAGCCTCGTAATCCCCTCAGCCAATGGAGCGTCAGTGAGGCAGAGTGAAGGTGCCGCTGCATCACACAGCATCATTTCATTGAGTGCTGCTGGACAAAGGATAACATCACCGCACCCTTCTGCTCCTCACTGAGGAATATTCCACCTCTCTTCTAGTATTCTCTTTCTCCTTTTCATATGCTGACTCCTGGCTTTGATTTCATTTTTTTGACACTCAGAGTGTCTGATGAAATGGACTGCAGGGATCGTTGAACGATTCGCGCTCGGAGGAGGTGAATGAGATGCTCTTTCAGTCCCTGAACCATTAGAGAAGAGGAAGAGGAAGAGGAAGAGGGGGAGGGGAGCCAGAGCCGGAGAGAGAGAGAGAGAAAGAGAGAGCAAATAAACGGGCAAACAGAATTCCGAGAGCACCTGTTCCTCTGCTATGATCATGGATATTAACATCCAGTCTCAGCGCTTCTACTTCCCACAGATCTACTGCGACCCCGGCGCTCAGGTCACCGAGATGAAGATCAGGTACGTCTCAGAGATGTGGGGTGGAATACTAATGGAGCAGGTGAAACCGGGAGAGGGTCGGAGGGATGGAGGCCTGATTTACAGCTTCTGCTGAGGTTCACAGGTCTTCTTTTGTTCTCGTGATCTCACAGCCTCGAGGAGACGTACAGCGACACGCTGTTACCATGGAAGCCAGTTCACTGCTGAGATATGTGTGTGTTCAGATAGTATGTGTGGATGATCTGTTTGAAGTGATTTGACCTCCCAGTGTCCTCATTGGTCAGTAGAAGAACCTGTGATATTGAGTAGTTTTGGCAAAAGATTTTCACTTACTAGTGAAAAATCACAAATGAACAGCAAGTAACACCCTGAATCGAGCACTACATTTTGAAGTAGAAACACTGAAATTAGTATATTCTTGCATTTACAACTTTGAAAAATCAGTTTTTACAGTGCACCTGTCATCTAAATATATTTGGAAACACTTTACTTGATGCTTATATGCATAATTCATTATCTCTTTTCATCATTAAATCTAACTGGAGTTAAAATGCATCATAATATTTGCAGATTTCTTTGTTTTGCAGGTTGTTTTAATGCATTATAGTTTCTAAAGGTGTAACACTGAATAGATGAGTATTATAATGTATCATAACATCTAATGTATGCATACATCTATAATGCATTATATAAAGGCTTTACTAAATATTTTTGTCTATAGTTATTGTGATATTATTAACCTGTTTTTCTTCCATATTTATGAGACACAGCAATGAAACAACAAAACTTGATTTTGTTCCTCATATTTTCATTTTGTCAGTTTAATTTAAGGAATATTCCAGATAAAGTTGTGAAAGATTATTGGAAATGTTTTACCATTTCTGTCTTTCTACTTGAAAAAAAAAAAAAAAATCATGTTTAATTCAAAGCGTTACTTGTTGTTTCTTTGTAATTATTTGTGAAATTTACTAGCAATTTCTGAGTAAAATTGGTTTCAAAATAAATCCTACAGCAGTTGTATTGTCAGTGATGAGGAATCTTCTGTATGTTTGCTTTGCATTTGTTTGTTTTGAATCTTATTATTCAGTTTAACCGTGTGTTAAAGTTACCAAATGTCCTTTCGTTTACTCACCAAGAGTTGTGTTTCATGTCACGTTACGGAAGGAAAATAGGTTGTGAATGCAGTTTTGTGTTGAAATGTGAAGAATAAGAGGGGTTTAATGCTATATATTTGTGCAGTTGTGATGCTGAATGAGTCTCACGGTCACTGGAGCGGATCAATAATGAGGTTATTAGTACAGTAGAGGACAGACAGTCACAGAATAGAGCTGTACGTAATCTGTGGCATATTTTGTGATGGTTGTAACAGACAGTGATGCTACAGGAAACTCTTTGTACTGCATCCCAAAGGCTTCTGGTTACCGTGGAGACGTGCAGCTTCTCAGCATCCCATAGACACACTAGCCAGATCACCATGGCAACTGCGGAATCCTCTGATACACAGTGACAGACGTGACAAACGTAACGTGTGTGTGTGTGTGTGTGTGTGTGTGTGTGTGCAGGAGGATCACTGACTGACTGAATGATCATAACAGTGTTGATGGTCACTGGAGAATCCGTCTCAGATTATCTCGCAGATTCTCATGTGTTCACAGGAAAGTAAAAACACCCTGAGGCAAAACCATCATTCCCACGATCCGCTTTAGTCTTTTCATTCCTGGAGATTTTCTGTCTGGCCGTCGCATCAGTCTCAGTTTATTACTAGCTGTTTTAATATTTCAGATGTTGCATTTGTTGGCTAATTCTCAAAATAATATACTGTTATTTAACGTATTAATAATGTATTATGAACCAGTTCTAGTTCTAGACAGCAGACGCATGTTCACTGTTGGTTAAGGTCAGTCTGAGTGAGTTTGGATGTAAAGCCGCCACACGGGTATTAAATGATTTTCTGTTTAGTTTTATCCTGAGAGATTATAACAAGAGCTTAGTTTATGTCATTCTTATAGAGAATAAATCAGACTCAGTCCTGCAGCAGAACACAGAAAACCAGGTTAGAGCAGTGTGACACGAGTTATATTTGGGCATTCAGTCAATCAGCTTTATTTCTGCAGCGCTTTATACAGTACAGATCAGTGGCGGTTCTGGCTTGTATTTTATTGTTATAGTGATGATTTTATAACACCTAAACATAAATGTAGGCCTAAATGAAAAACAATTGTGTAATCCTCTGCAGCCATCTAGTGGTTATAGTTAAAAATTCATGTTATTTTAATTTTAAAAGTGTTTGTTTTCTAGTAGATGGCAGCAGTCGTTCACTAAACCAAGGCAGATGAATGAAATTGAGAAATGTAGATCTTTTTTAAAAGTGGATTTTACATAAGATGTAGCTATTTTATATTAAATTATTACAATTTAGGGAAAATGAATAATTACAAATGCCAAAAATCTCCCCAAACTGCACAACTTTACAGTAAATGGGTCATTTTTTTTGTCCAAAAGCCTTAATAATAATAATAATAAACAAAGATATGACATCCTAAGTATGTAAGGTAGTAATGCTCAATCTCCTTTACTGAATCCAAAAGGTTTTAATTATATTTTGACACATATAAAGGTATTTTAAAGATTTTGAAGTGTCAAAAGGTCATTCGGTTTAACCGTCCAAAGCCCAATACAGCCATTTCATTTGTGATTAAAATATCTTAAAATGTAATAAATGTATATATTTTTTATTCTGGCATGATTTTATAACATCATATATCAACATAGTGCAAAATGGTATTAAAATTATGTGTAGAAGTCGTTGCTTTGTTATGAGAAAGAATGTCTGGAAAAATGAATTTCATTGATGTCATTCGGAGTAACCAATATAAAGGACCATTTTGGATCAAGTCAGGTGGTCAATATCATGTGACAGGATGTGACATCATTCAGACACCTGCAAAGGACCACATGGTCATGAATCAAAGTAACTAACTCTCTTTTAACTATTTGAAAAACCAAAATTTTGTTTAAACCAAATGACTTTTTTGGTGACAAATTTTGTCCATCTTGTAAAAATTGAAAAAGCAGTGTTAATTGATTATAAAAACCACATAATCTCATTGTTGACACTTAATAAAATGAATTATTAATTACAAATTAAAAATTAATTATCTCCATTATGTTTTTTTACACTTTTAAAAACCTTATTTTTTAAAAACATTAATAAAGTGAGCAATATTATGTTTGTTTAAAAAAGTTACATTATGTTACAAAATCACATTTTAAGTCTGTTGGAGAGAAAAAGGAATATTGTTCTGCCACTGTTACAGATTGTTTCACAGTAATGAACAGGAAAATAATGATGCAAACTTCATCAAATATGAGACAAACTCACTGAATATTAGAGCAGATCTTACAGAATGAGTTCAAACATGTATGAAATATTCAATGTCATGCTGTTTACAATATTTACAGTGAATTCTGAATTGTAAATCTTGATGAAACAGAAGTTGCGCTGGTCTTTTCTTCTCTATTGTGTCGTAAACTGCTTCTCAAACAAGAACAAATGTAGGGCGGGGCTTGATTTTGTCTGTGGGGAATTGATTGGATGGTTGTGGTTTGCTATTGGTGGATCTCATGTGAGTGACAGGTTGCCCCGCCCTCGTCATCAGAGAAGAGAAGAGATGCTGCAAGAGGGAGGAGAAGATATTCTGATTCAAGATTACCAGAACATGAACACAATAATGATAAATCATTTAGAATAAACACTGAAATATTCCATGAAAACACAAGAATTGTCCATTTGGATTTCATGCAGACTTTAGAGAAGCCTTTGCTGCAGTTCCTCCTCCGTTCTTTATTTAGGCCAGAGATGTTCCACTCCAGCGGTCTGTCAGCGCATTAGTGTGTTTCAGCAGTTTCTGCAGCTTCACACACACCAGACTCTCCAAACCAAAACTGCGTTTGCTGCTTATGTAACGAGCCGGACGCTCAGTGACTGTAAGTGTGTCAGGACTGTTTTCTTTGGCTGTAGTCGAGCGTCTCTGATTCCTCAAAGACCTCAAACGTTTCAATCTCTGTCTGAAGCTGCTCATGTTTTCAGCAGATTGTGATTCGTCTTGTAGTGTCAGTGGATCATGTGAAAAAAGACTTTTCTTCAGAAATGACTCTTTCATTCTGTGACAGTTGTGATTGTGTGTGTGTGTGTGTGTGTGTGCGTGTGTGTGTGTGTGTGTGTGTGAGTGTAATGTCGTTTTACCAGAAACTCCTCTTGAAAAATGAACAGCTTGTGAAAATCATTTCCCAGAAGATGTTGTGAAGCATAGACTTCCATTCTATTTTCATCTATATAATGGAAGTCAATGGGAACCAAATCTGTCTGATTCCCAGCATTCTTCAGTGAGTGTGTTTAAAGCACACACTGACACACACTCGCAGCATTTCTTCAGTATGAGCACAGCTGAATTCAGCCGGCGGCGGCGTTTATAATTTTAGCAGCGCTGCACAGATGGGCTCGTGTTCCTCTCACTCTCTGTCCCTCCACGACTTCTGTCTGTTTTCTCATGTTCTGTCTTTTAAGAAGAGCAGACTGGGGCAAGTTGTCACACATCTGTATTTCAGTAATATGAGGTTTGAGTCAGTAGTCAATCACACAAATGTTTGTTTTTCTCCTGCCCTGCATCTTAAAAGCCCTGATATTACCTACTTTGCAAGTGTTGAGCTAAAAATATCAATAAAAACTTTCCATTTCTTTAATTTTTTTCACAAAATTAATATATATATATGTATGTGCTTTAATCAAACAAAACAACAAAATCAGTGAAGTTTTCACACCGTGTGTTTGACGCTGGTTGTTGTGGGTTGATGGAGTGACTCTAACGAGGGCAGCGCTGTGGTTATTGAGCGTCATCGACTGACCCGCCGTGTTTGTGTTTCAGCGAGCAGAGCATCTGTCAGGCCCGCGCGTCCGTCATGGTCTACGACGACACCAGCAAAAAATGGGTGCCGATCAAACCGGGTCAGCAGGGCTTCAGTCGAATCAACATCTACCACAACACAACCAACAACACCTTCCGTGTGGTGGGCGTCAAACTGCAGGACCAGCAGGTGCGTTTACACACTATATCGTGAGATATACTCAACGAATGAATTTCGATGCGTTCTGACGAGATTGACCTCTGACCTCTGTGACAGGTGGTCATCAACTATTCCATAGTGAAGGGCCTGAAGTACAACCAGGCCACGCCCACCTTCCACCAGTGGCGTGATGCGCGGCAGGTGTACGGACTCAACTTCGCCAGTAAGGAGGAGGCCACCACCTTCTCCAACGCCATGCTGTTCGCCCTCAACGTGCTCAGCAGCCAAGATGGAGGTAAAGAATACAGGAATCATAAATCATTACAGTTAAAAACAAGTGTCAGTCTGACATCACAATCATCACAGACAAAACCTCATCAAAAAAAGACTTTGTGTATTTGAAAGAGTCTCTTCTGCTCATCAAGGATGTTTATTTGATCAAAAATACAGTAAAAATTGTGAAATATTATTCCAATGTAAATCAGCTGTTTTCTATGTGAATATATAGTAAAGTGTAATTTATTCCTGTGATCAAAGCTGAATTTTCAGCATCATTACTCCAGTCTTCAGTGTCACATGATCCTTCAGAAATCATTCTAATATGATGATCTGCTGCTCAAGAAACATTTATGATTATTATCAATGTTGAAAACAGTTGTGTTGTTCTTTTATATGGAATTTTTACTGTATTTCTGATCAAATAAATGGAATAAATATAGAGCTGAAGACATGTGCATCACAGACAGAGTCACATTTAGACTCATTTTACTGATCTGACTGTTTGGGACCCAGTTTCCAGAGTTGCCAGCGTTTTTTATGGGGTTCCCCTGGTAAAATTATGTATTCCAGAGGCTAAATATCATGTTATTTGGGGTCGCTTCAACCTGTGGACATGAAAAACAATCCGCAGCTACAGTGTTAAAGTAGCCCAATTCCCCGGGAAAACCACAGACTTGGCAACACTGCCAGTTTCTGATCGGTGTGTTGAAGGTTTTTTGTTCGCTCTATCTCCTCCTGCTGTCTGGAGGCTGTGTGACACACACACACACACTCACACACACACACACACACTCACACACACAGAAACAGGAGCCGCTCGGCTGCCGTCAACCTGCTGTTGTCAGGCAGGTGTGTGTTACGTCCGTCAGAAACCGGACACTGTTTGAGGAGGTAGAGTCGAGCGCAGGACATGATGAAGGTTCAGCTGAGCGATGATCACAGAGTGGATCTGCCAGTGCTTCTGCGTCTGCGTCTGCAACGGCCGCTTCGTCCTCTTCAACATGTCCTGTACGTACAGCTCTCTGTCTCTTGCTTGGTTTGCTTCTGTTGTGGAGTTCAGACAGGTTCAGGCTTCATTGAGGCTGTTTATAGGTTTATGTTTGTCATATACTGTATGAAGGATTGCAGTTTTGCTTCAGGATTGCAGTTGAGATCGCAATAGACTTGAAGGACTGTAATGCATTAAGAGCTCGCTCAAGTACTGAGGAGATAAACCATTTAGTGCTTTGTAAGCAATTAGCAAGATTTTGAAATGTATGAGATGTTTAACAGGAAGCCAATGCAGTGTTGACAGAACCGGGCTATTATAGTCATACTTCCTGGTTCTACTAAGAACTTGGACCAGCTGGAGTTTGTTTATTAAGTGTGCAGGGCAACCACCCAGTAATCTAGCCTTGAGGTCATGACCGCATTTTTCATTGAGAGCATATGTCGTAGTTTAGATATATTTTTAAGATGGAAGAATGCGGTTTTACAGATGCTAGAAACATGGCCTTCAAATGAAACATTGGTATCAAAGAGCACACCCAGGTTCCTAACTGAAGACGAAGACTTAACAGAGCAGCCATCAAGTGTTCTAGGTTATTACGTGAAGAAGTTTGTTGATATTTAGAATCTCTGTTTTTTCAGAATTAAGCAGTAGGAAATTACTAGTCCATTGATATCTCCCAAGAGTAGCATGTAGAGGGTGAACAGCAACGGTCCTCGTACTGAGCCTTGTGGTACTCCATACTGAACTTGTGATCGATATGACCTCTCTTCATTTACTGATACAAACTGATACTAGTAAGATGAGTATGATTTGGTATTCTGTGTGGTTGTGTGGTATTGTTATGTGGTTGCTAGGGTGTTCTGTGTGGTTGCTAGGTGTTTTCTTCCTAAATCTTTGAGATCTTCTTGTCTGTGGATGGAGCTTTCATCACGATCAGTACTTATACAAGTGATGGTTGAGTGTGTGTGTGTGTGTGTGATGGCATCAGGTTCCAGTGTTTTCTTGAAACATGATCTTGAGGAATCGTTGCGTTATAGACGTGTTACAATATTTACCATGTTGATGACAGAGGATCCGCCCCAGATAGCATGTTTCTCCAGTGAGGTGTATGTTTATAGTCAGGACGTCCTGATGACCCGGTCAGACTCACTGAGCGTCACCTGTCGTCCGTGAACTGCATTCATTCATCATGTTTTGGTGAAATGCTTTGGTGAGCCGAAGAGACTTCTTTCAAAAACACTAAAACTTTAATTCCAAATTTTCTGAGCGCTAGAAAACGACAAACACATTAGTGAAGATGTGCTGCTGTCTGATCATGTAGAAGTCACTGGATAGTGAACTGCTCCTCTGCTGCAAAAATGATGCTCTTCCTCTTCTTGTTTTCCAGAACAAAATGGGGTCTGAAAAATAATCTTGTTGTCCCTTTGAATTAAGTTTATTTTCATTAGCAGATAATTGTTCTTGTTTTAAGCACAAACTCAGTTCATTTTGACACACATGATGTTGCTGTATTTCTCACACTGTTGAGTGTCTCTTTCAGGTCCAGCTGTTCAGCGGCAGCTCCAGAACGGGCCGAGCACAGAAGAACTGGAGGTGCAGAGACGGTAAGACACACGACCGCATGCGCTTCTGTAATATCTCCACTTAAATTACTTATATATCATATAATATTTACCAACGAGTCTTCAACTCGATCCTAATAAAAGAACATGACTTTGTTCAGGATTAAATGTACATTATGCTTTTCCAGATATTCCTTTTCATGCAGTGTGTAATAAAGCTGTTTGATCAAAGTGCAGAAAAATTTAGTTTTTGTCTCCTGAAAGAAAGAATCGATTCTGAAGTGAATCGAGTCGTCAGTAATTCAGTCTCACTTCCTGCTGAACCTACGGAGGTTTGTAACTAATTAACATAATGCCCACCTCTGGTGTTCATTGGCTGAACAGCGTCTCTTTGCCCCGCCCTCAATCACTGTAGTTGTCTCTGAGACTGGAAGAGTTTGGTTCGTGTTGTTCATGTCGAGAAGACGCTGTTTTCTGCAAATCCACTTTGATGAGATTGATACGGTAAAACCGACGCCGTCGTTACTGTTCGTGTCGCTGTGAATCAAGAGCTGAGATTCAGATATGATAATGAGCGTTTGGTTTCTGACCAAT
Organism: Hypophthalmichthys molitrix; assembly: GCA_037950675.1. Classification (NCBI taxonomy): domain Eukaryota; kingdom Metazoa; phylum Chordata; class Actinopteri; order Cypriniformes; family Xenocyprididae; genus Hypophthalmichthys; species Hypophthalmichthys molitrix. Next base: position 32,946,288 of record CM075511.1, on the reverse strand, counting down.
CACAGCAGAGCAGCTCTCAGAAAGGCGGAGTTTAGAGAGACCGAATCCTTAATCGAAGCGTTTCAGACACTGAGAGAAAAGAGCTGATGCTGCAGTGGATATTATGAGAACATTAAAGTGTCTTTTGACTTTAGATGAATGTAAATCTGTTGTAGGAGACTTTAAAATAGCATAATAGGACACTATAAATGATATGATGCAGTGAGTGAGTTCAGCCGCACACATACAGACGCCCTCTGGTGGTCAGAGGAAGCATCAGCTGCATTATGATGCGTGTGAGTGTGCTGTGTCAGCTGTTCTACCATCCCATCATGCATCTGGAACATTCCACCTCTCTCCGTGTGTCGAGCAGCTCTCAGCAGGATCTGTGTCATACGCTTCCCGCATCAGATCTGAGCGATTCTCGTCTGCTGTCAGTCAGAAATCCTCCTGACCCATTCTACTGATGCATTATGGGTCCCTCGAGTAAATGTCAAATTAACAGTTTTATTCATCAGGGATGCATTAAACTGATCAAAAGTGACATTTATAATGTTACAAAAGATTCTATTTCAGATAAATGCTGTTCTTTTGAACTTCCTATTCATCAAAGAATCCTGAAAAATAAAATGTATCAGTTTCCACAAAAATATGAACATTGATAATAATCATAAATGTTTCTTGAGCAGCAGATCATCATATTAGAATGATTTCTGAAGGATCATGTGACACTGAAGACTGGAGTAATGATGCTGAAAATTCAGCTTTGATCACAGGAATAAATTACACTTTACTATATATTCACAAAGAAATAATATTTCACTGTTTTACTGTATTTTTGATACAAATAAAGGCAGCTTTGGTGAGCAGAAAACTCTTTCAGAAACATTATAAAGTCTTAATATGTGAAGAGGGTAATATGTGCGGTGTTGTCGGTCTCTGCAGGCAGATGGAGATGCAGCAGCAGCAGATGCAGGCGCACATTGAGCGGGAGAGACGATCGTCCAACTCAGGTAAGACGTGAAAACTCCCGACTGACACGGAATGAAGTTTGCGTCGCTGATGGTGTTATTTTCCCACAGGTTCTCCGTTTCAGGGTCACCCCGCGGTGCTGTCCGTAGCTCCTCCCACTGTCGCGCCTCCTCCTCTGTTGATGGGCGGTCCGTGTCCTCCTCCTCCTCCCCCGCCCGGCCCTCCGCCCCCCTCCGCCGGAGCTCCGCCTCCTCCCCCGCCCCCTTTACCTGTGGGTGGATACGGGGGCCCCGGGGCCTCGCAGGACGACAGTCAGGGCCCCACCGGCCTCGCCGCCATGATCGCCGGAGCCAAACTGCGGCGCGTGCAAAGGGTCTGTCCGAAACTCAACGCCTTCCTCATTCACTCACACTGACCCGGTCAGCAGAATCCAGACGACACCAGAAAATATCATTTGCAGTAAAAAAAGCTTCTTTATTGGCATCGATGGAGTCTTTCCAATGCACAAAAGCGTCAAAAGATGCTCTAAAAAATGGCTCTTTTAATAACTGATCACTGAAAGGTTCTTTCTTCAATGGCATCACTGCGAAAAATCCCTTTATTTTAAGAGTGTAGAACCATTTTATTTCATTGTACATGAAAAAATCTACATAAAAACATCAAAAAGATTGACATAAAAGCATCGTGTGTCCGCAGCCCGAGGAAAGCTCTGCTTCCGGTGCCAAAAACGAAGCCAACCGGACGAGTGGAGGAAGCGGAGGACTGATGGAGGAAATGAACGCGCTGCTCGCTCGGAGGTGGGGAGAGACGCACGTCACTAACCAACACAATTAAAGCTGAGGTTCTGTCCTAACCAGCTGTGACTGCGATGATTGACAGGTCACTGCCGAGTAGCTCCGCCCTCTGTCACATCTGTCTGTGTATATAGACGTCAAATATGTTCTGATTGGCTGTGATTGAGTCGTGCTCAGAGAATTTGTAAACTTCACATCACACCTGGTTTAGACAGAGTATTATAGTTTATTTTACCTTTAGAGTGATAAATAAACACACACACACTTTATTTATTTCGCATCACAGGCGGAAAGCAGCAGATGAGAAGAGAGATGGAGAAAGCCAAAACGTGAGTACAGAACATTAGGCCTTTTTTTTTTTGATTGAAATATTAATATTGGGCTGTTCTAGTTGTCAGCTGATGTTTGTTGTTGCCGTGAATGATTCTAATGTCTTTCAGGATGATCCGAACTCCCGTGGGCAGAACGCCGCAGGTACGGTCAGCATCATCTTTGTGTCTTGAACCCCAACTCCAAACCCAATGAAACCCATCTAATGACAGTAGAGCTTAGATGTGTTTGAGCAGCTACACTCCTAAAAATAAAGCTTCTTCACTGGCATTGATGGCTCAAAGAACCTTTAACATCCACAGAATCTTTCCAGAAGGTTGTTTATAGTTAAAAAAAGGTTCTTTAGATTATTAAAATGTTGTTAACACTAAGAAAAACATGCTTCTTTTAAGAACTGATCACTGAAAGGTTCTTTGGGGAACCAGAAATGGTTCTTCTGTGGAATTACTGTGAAAAACAAACTTTATTTTTAAGAGTGTGGAAACTTTCCATCCACTGCACAAAATGTTCTTTAGATTAGATTATTAAAATGATTAAAATGGTTCTTTCAAGAACTAATAATTGAAAAATTTCTTTGTGAAACCAAAAATAGTTCTTCTGTTGAATCACTCTGGGAAACAAAAACCCTTTAGAACCTTTATTTTTAGGAGCATGGAACCCGCACAAAAGTTTCTTTAGATTATTAAAATGGTTCTTTCAAGAACTGATCATTGAAAAGGTTAGTTGGGGAACTAAAAATGGTTCTTCTGTGGAATAACTGTGAAAAAAAAAACCTTTTAGAACCTTTATTTTTAGGAGCATTGAACCCGCATAAAAGTTTCTTTAGATTATTAAAATGTTCATTAAACTAAGAAAAAAATGGTTCTTTTAGGATCCAAAAATGGTTCTTCTGTGGAAACACTGCAAAAAAAACCCCTTTAGAACCTTTATTTTTGAGAGTGTGGAACCTTTCATTTCACAAAAGGTTCTTTAGATTATTCAAATGTTCTTCACACTGAGAAAAAATGGTTCTTTTTTAAGAACTGATCACTGAAAAGATTCTTTGGGAACCAAAAATGGTTCTTCTGTGGAATCACCAAAAAAACCCTTTAGAACCTGAAACCTGAAAAGGTTCTTTGGGGATCCAAAAACGGTTCTTCTACGGAATCATTGTTCTAAAAAACCTTTATTTTTAAGAGCGTGGAACCTTTCCATTGCACAAAAGATTCTTTAGATTAGATTAAAATGTTTATTAAACTAAGAAGAAATGGTTCTTTTGAGAACTGATCATTGAAAGGATTCTTTTGGGATCCAAAAATGGTTCTTCTGTGGCATCACTGCGAAAACCCCCTTTAGAACCTTTATTTTTAAGAGCGTGGAACCTTTCCATTGCACAAAAGATTCTTTAGATCATTAAAATGTTCTTCACACTGAAACAAAAATAGTTCTTTTAAGAACTGATGACTGAAAGGTTCTTTGGAAACCTATTGAATCACCGTGAAAACCTTCTTTTGGAAGCTTTATTTTAGTGGCTGTAAGCGTTTGTTGTTTCGTCCTGCAGACGGTGTGAAGAAGCCGTGGGACCGAGCGAATTCAGCCGAGAGATCGTCGCTGGTGTCCAGGTGAGCGCAGAAACATTTACTGGAGCGAGAGACGCACAAACACTTTACATTCACAACATCTGAAATGTTTCCGTCCGCTCCGCAGGGTTCGACCCGTGGGAAGCATCGGTGACGCAGACGCCTTAGACTTTGACAGAATGAAACAGGTAAAGATGGTCCGTCCATCAAACGTTCATAATGTCTTCCAGTGTGCTTCTACTCAAACACATCTTCTAACTGACAGGAAATCTTGGAAGAAGTTGTTCGTGAATTGCACAAGGTGAAGGATGAGATCATTGATGGTAAGTCGTGCTCCAGTCTTTCAGTGTTTTATACGCCGTATTGTGTGATGCGGTCACATGACGTGCGCTCCGTCTCGTTTTCCAGCCATTAGACATGAACTCAGTAGAATCAGCACGACATAGTGTCCATGTTTCCGAGAGCCAAACCCGGGCAGAAGCTGCTGTAGCTGACGAGGGACGCCGCCGGACGTTACAGCCGTATTAAAGCCCACAGACTCCGGCTCTAACACGTCTGGAACGCCGCAGAATCCCTGAGCTTTGAACGGAGGACTCTTGCACTGACCTGCTGTTTTCTGGTATAAGTGGATCTTTGGTGGCAGTCTTTTCAAAGTCTTTTGCAGAAACTGAAGAAAATACAAGAAACATCACAAATGTGTTTTTATGAGGTGTTGTTCTTTTCATTTTGTCTGCATTATTATTGTTATTATTATTATTTTTATTATTATAGTTGTTGTAGTAGTGATAGTGTTTTCATGTAGGTAGACGTAGGAACGAATAATAATAATAAAAATGATAATAATAATAATTGCACATCACTTTTATATTTTTATTGCTGTTAATCTTCCTTTCATCACAAGCACATTTCTCGTTACCTCTCAGAACATTTTTTAAGAGTTTTTTTTTTTATCCTTTTTGCCATAAAAACATGTATTTAATCACTGAATGAGAGGTTTTGTGAAGGATCTCAACGGTTATTTCCGTCTAATGAACAAACACCGGAGTATTTGTGATCATGTTGTTAATAAAATGTTTATTGGCTGCAAGGACATGGTGAAGTATTGTTCTGTTTTATGATTTCTCTTTTTGACCAAGTGCTTCCTGGTTTGAGAAAAAAATGAGTAAATAAATAAAAGATATACATGACATTAAAAAAGAAGTGAAATAAAACTGTGAAGGATGTCTTGGATGAACGAGAAGTGTGTGTGTTTATTTGTGCTGATCATATGAAAAATAATGTTCAGATATTAATCTGACCTTCAAATAAAACAGAAATAAATTGTGTCTGCATGAGAACATCTGCAGAGAAAACTATATTTATAAATGACAGAAATACACCTGCGTCTGTTTCTGGTGACATTTTATTTTTTGTTTAAAACCCACAACATTTTAAAATATAAACATTATCATAAATCATGACATTAAAATATTAATATGATTTTATTAAAAAAATATTCAACTATTTAAATCTGGATTTTAAAATAATGATAATATAATAAGTTTCTGGTGACATTCATTTTCAGTTTAGAAATGATTTATATGACAAAACCCCCCAAAAAGTAAAAAATAAATAAATAAATAATAATTATCAAAATCATATTTTAATATATTCAAACAACTCAATGTGTATTCAACTTAATTGTTTATTTATTTAATCAGGGACAATACACATTAATAATACATGGAAATAGAAGTACAATAATAGAAAAAATAAAGAAAATAATTTTCATCCGTTTGTTAATATACAGTGAAAATTTGGATTTTAAAATAAAAATAAGTTCATGATTTTATATATATATTCACACACACACATTATAAAATAATAAAACAATTATGTTGTATTTACACACAGATACAGCCAATGTTTCCTCTCTGCGCGTGTCTTCACGCGCGAGCCCGACCGTCCACTCCTCTCGCGAGATTTGGAAGTGGAGCGTAGTGGCGACGTGAATTCATGTGAGAAGTGGAGAGTTATTTGTATTATCGAAGAGTGTGTGCGCGCTGTGCGGGTATCAGGGGGGTGTGTATGAGAGTGTGTGTTTGCGGGGCAGCGAGCGAGCGTTCTGTGCGTGCGTTTGTTTAACGCAGCAGCAAAGGCGAGCGAGCTGGCGGACTTCAACATGGCATCCGGCGAAACGCTGTACATCGAGACGGATGGCTCGGAGATGCCCGCGGAGATCGTGGAGCTGCACGAGATCGAAGTGGAAACGATTCCCGTGGAAACAATCGAGACGACGGTGGTCGGCGGGGACGATGACGACGAGCACCAGCCCATGATCGCGCTGCAGCCGCTGGTGACAGACGACCCGAGTCAGGTCCATCACCATCAGGAGGTGATCCTGGTCCAGACCCGGGAGGAGGTGGTCGGCGGGGACGACTCGGATCTCCGGGCGGACGACGGCTTCGAGGACCAGATCCTCATCCCGGTGCCCGCGCCCGGAGCGGAGGACGAATACATCGGGCAGACTCTGATGACAGTCGCGGGGAAGAGCTCCATGGGGCGGATGGGCAAGAAATCAGCCTCGGGGGGCAAGAAAGCGGGCAAAAAGAGCTACCTGAGCGCGGCGGAGGCAACCGGGAGGAAATGGGAGCAGAAGCAGGTGCAGATCAAGACTCTGGAGGGCGAGTTCTCCGTCACGATGTGGGCATCGGGTGAGTGAGTGAGTCTCTTTCTCCGGTATGTCGCTGGCTCGGAGTCCCGGGCCCTCGGCAGGGCGTTGTCCGTCCGCAACACGTCCAGTTCCGCGGTAGATCCTTTTCGCGAGACGTCTTCGCACCGAGAACGCGGGCGCATCGGTCTGGGTGTTTTTGTTTTGAACGGAGGCCATGTTTTTAGCTGTCGATGGGCGCCGCCATGTTCCCCGAGTCCAGTATGGCGGCCCGAAAAGATGGCGACGGTGCTGCGGGTTGAAGATGGCGCGAGCGCGCTGCAGATGCTGAGTGTAGGCCGCGCGAGCTCCGGCTCCAGGAGACCGTTAAAGACCGTTAAACAGTCGAGCAGTTTGAATTTCAGATTCAGCGGGCTGCGGGCGCGCCACTTTGGATTTAAATATCTGACAAGGTTTGACGGTTGATTATTCTTTTTATAACATTTGGACCTGAAACGAGCTGTGAAGACCGAACCACCGGCTGTGTCAGTGTCTGTTAACTATCTCTGCGGATCTACTTGCGCGTGGTTAAATTATTCAGATTTCTATCAGAAAAATAAAGCGTTTGTGTTTATTTGGATTTTTTTTTTGTTGGTTTAAAAGTGTTGTTTTTCGCTCGAAGGACCCGGATGTCGCTGAGGTCGTTCGCTCCGTGTGGAAGAAATAGCGTATAATTTTCTCGACATTTCGAATTTCTGACTCGTGTGTCATTTGGCTGTGTGTTTCAGATGACAAGAAGGACATCGATCATGAGACTGTGGTGGAGGAGCAGATCATCGGGGAAAACTCTCCTCCGGATTATTCCGAATACATGACGGGAAAGAAACTCCCGCCCGGAGGAATCCCGGGAATCGACCTGTCAGACCCGAAACAGCTGGCAGAGTTCGCCAGGTCAGTCGCAGACACTTACTTTTACTGCTCAGTAAAACTATAAAATTATCAGAATTCATTTTTTGTCTTTAAAAGGAAACCTAATTGTGTATGTTATCAGTGTCAGAAGTTAATCTGGACTCGGAGGCATAGTGCTTCTGATATTAAAATGTGGGCAGAAAACTGATTTAGATTTGATGTATAATGTGTTTGTATATAAACAGCAGCTGTCAGATCATGTATTCACTGTCAGATGTGAATCTGATCAGGCTTTCAATTCATGTTAGCTTGTGATCTCTGTGGATGCAGTTTCAGTTTTCTTACTGTGAAAATCTTTTTCATTCATGTTTATCTCTTTGAAAAATATGCCTTTTTTGTTAATATGTTGACTGAGTATTAAACTTCAGTATCAATAACAGCACATCAGTAATGCAGTGAATGACATTAGTGATTGACTGATATTGATTTTCTTAAAAATTTTTATAACCAATTATGAAAAAACTGTTTAAATACTGGGAAAAATATCGGTAAAACCGATTATCGGTCGATCTCTAATGACATTGGTCTTCTGAGATGCTGCTGGTTTGGACGCACCATGTTTTGACGTGACATTTACTATGTTAGTTGTTTTATTTCTCAGCCCCTTCAATAACAGTGGCGGTCATTTTGCTCGTAATCCCGTTCGGTAAGTCTAAGATTGGAGAATAACGTTACACTGGTCACATGAGGGGCTTTTTATTGGTCACTATAGAGTGTCACTGGGTAGCTGCATCGAGAAAGGGTGGAAGTGTTCTGAACGGGGCCTAAAATAACACTCGCCAAGTGCCAAATGTGACTAAAAAAATCGGCGTTGGCGAGTATATGAAACTGTATCAATCGCCAGTTTTATGAATTCTAACAATGCAATGTTGTGAGAACATGAATGTGAACGATGCTCGGGACAGTTGATTGGCCAGTGCTGCATCGTCACGCAAGTTTAAGCCTTGCCAATTTAAATATTCAAATGCAAGACACAAAAGGGAACTCAATTAGTTACTCAGACGTTGTGTGGGTATTCTGTGCGCAAACATCCGAAGTGCACGCAATTACTAATTTGAGTTCTCTTTCATGTCTTCTTTTGCTTGAACAAACATATTTAAATAAAATTGTCATGTCTTGGCAAATATCCTGGTAAACATAGTCATGTCTTATCTGAGCATGAACAGTTGAGAAAGAAAACACATTTTTATCAGTGTATTGGATTGGCTCATTTGCTCTTAAAGTGACAGCAGCCTAATATTCCTGCTGCTTTCTTTGTTTTTAATGTTAATCAAACAACAAAATTTATGGCCAGTAAAGTCACCGGCCATTGGCAGGCGTGGCAAAAAGTTTGTTTTAGGCCCTGGTTCTGAATATAATGACACACAAATATAATGATACACAGAGAATTCTGGGTAATTCTGTGATATCTGAGCACTAATCGTCATTGTGTTCGTCTAGAATGAAGCCGAGGAAGATCAAGGAGGACGATGCGCCTAGAACGATAGCCTGTCCACACAAGGTGAGCGGATCGATCCGTTAGTTTTCACCCGTTTAAGACTTGATGTGTCCAACCCAGTGTTTCTCTGCTGTGTTTCTGACAGGGCTGCACTAAAATGTTCAGGGATAATTCCGCCATGAGGAAGCACCTTCACACTCACGGCCCGCGGGTTCACGTGTGCGCCGAGTGCGGCAAGGCCTTTGTGGAGAGCTCCAAATTAAAGCGCCATCAGCTGGTTCACACTGGAGAGAAACCTTTCCAGGTACGTCATCATGCACTCTTTTCTTTTCTTTATTCTATATGACAAACTCACTGATGACACAGAGAGGCCTAATGACTCAACGAAAAACACATTTATAACAATAAAGTTAAAGTCAGTGTTTTTGAACATGTGGTCAGTGTTATTAATTTGTACTCATGTAGATCATGTCCTGTTTTATGCAATTGCTCAACTGTTTTTGCAGCATTAACACTGAGTGCGTTTACATGCACGTTCTTAACCTGATTATGTTAACCCGTTTTCTTTTACCGGAGTAAGGTCATAAACGGCTTAAAGGGTTAGTTCACCCAAAAATGAAAGTTCTGTCATTAATTCCTCACCCTCATGTCGTTCCACACCCGTAAGACCTTCGTTCATCTTCAGAACACACATTAAGATATTTTTGATGAAATCCGAGAGGTATATGACTCGTCCATAGACAGCAATATAATCAACACTTTCAAGGTCCAGACAGGTACTAAAGACATTGTTAAAACAGTCATTTGACTGCAGTGGTTCAACCTTAATATTATGAAGAGACAAGAATACTTTTTGTGCGCAAAAACAAAACAAAAATAACGTCTTTATTCAAAACAATCTCTTCTCTTCTCTGTCATTATCTTACGCAGGTGACGCAATAAGCACAGTGAAGGTTTCCTTGTTTACATCCGAACGCCGGCTCAGTATTGGCCGACGCTGATCACGTGATCAGCACGATGCATGCGTGTGATGCTGACGCAGGAGCCGGCCAATAATGAGTCGCCGTTCTGACGTAGAACCTGGAAGAGCTGGACGTAAACAACGGATGAGAATGTTGAATAAAGTCCTTATTTTTGTTTTGTTTTTGTGCACAAAAAGTATTCTCGTCTCTTCAAAACACCACTGTAGTCACATGACTGTTTTAACTCGATTGCTGATCAGATGTCATCCGTTTCAGTCTGATCAGATTTCACATGTTTTATGTCATCAGCGTACGGGTGTGTATGTAAACAAGCTCACTGTGGTTTTCCTGTTTATTATGGTGAATCTGCTTTGATTTAGTTTCATATTGTATAAAAAGCAATAGAAATAAAGCTGTGTTGATTTTTCCCAGACTGACTGTAACCGTCCTGTCCTTCTCTCCGTCTAGTGTACGTTCGAGGGCTGCGGGAAGCGTTTCTCTCTGGACTTTAACCTCCGGACGCACGTCCGAATTCACACCGGGGACCGGCCCTACGTTTGCCCGTTCGACGGCTGCAATAAAAAGTTCGCTCAGTCCACCAACCTCAAATCACACATTCTGACACACGCGAAAGCCAAAAACAACCAATGAACACTTGCGCTGCGCTGTGTCCTAAAGCCCTGACGCTCAAAGCATCTTAACACTGGAGACACGAGCCCACGCTCCGCTCTAGTCCTCTCACAAGGACCCGAAGGAACCGCCATGACTGTAAAAGACAAAAAAAGCGAAACGTTCAGAACCCCTGCATTCAAATCGATCTCAAACTGACCTTCCTGAACGTTCGGGATGCGGCGGAGCTCCTGAAACCCGTCAACGGATGATGCTTTTTACCACAAAGGCGACAAACGAGAACATCGGGACTGTTGCTTCATTTTTTTCCACTATTACGTCAGTCTCTCTGGTCTTCATAGATATATAGCTTTTAATTTTCTATTTCTCCAAGTGTGCATATTGTACACTTATTTTTGGGATATGCTTCGTAATGCTACCTGTGATCATTAATTATCCCTGAGAGTTTGACACGTTCTTCACTGAAATGAGTTACTGTAAACGACGTGTACGTTTCTTTTTCCTGTCTTCTCTTCCTCTGTTGTTTGGTATGGTTGTAATGGAAGCATTTAATAATCTGGTGTACGTGTGCCGAACGAGATCATGTAGAGTTTTCCTGCTTTAGTCAAGAGTTGTTTTGTCCTCTATCGTACCACAGTGGGAAGGACGATTTAGTTCACTTTAAACGCACCGGTCCGTTTCACCACGGTAAACTGCAGTGTTACCTGTCCTTTCTTTTTTTTTTTTTTTTGTTAGAATGTATTGTGAAGGTCTAAACCATGAACTATCCTTTGTTAATATTTACACCTATATTTACACCTCACCTGTATTTCAGCAAACTACAATTAAAGAGGGGGAAAAATGATTTGGTTTCATGGAATCGAACTGACATTAATGAACTCAAAGTGATTTTGACACTTTACAATCAGCAAACAGCAGCTTCTTGTGTTCAGTGTTGTTTTTGTATTATTTATATACTTTTTTTTTTTATTCGCTTTTTTATATTTTTAATTTTGTAATTTTTTGTTTTTGTCATTTTATTAGTTGACAAATTCAGCAGCTTTGCTTTTGTTATAATAATTCAACTTAAACTTATTTCAGATGGCCATTTCTAGTTTGATTTCATATTTTAATGACCAAAAAAATTAATACACTGAAAATAACTATGTTTAGGATTTATTGTGAAAGTTTTCACTCAGAAATTGTTAGTAAATGTTACTAAGGATTACAAAGAAACTACAAGTAACAGTGACTGAAATTGTATTTTTGTTTTATTTAGAAAAAAGGGTGTAGTTTTAGTTTAACTAGAATAACTCAGTTTTGGTTTTGAAGTGCTAAACCATTAGATATAATGTTGAAGATTCAGTCAGTTTTCTGTTTGTTTGTAGTTAATGTGATTCTATATATACATTCACTATAAATCACCAGCTGATTCAAACATGGACATAATCGAGAAAAGCTCCTGATCTGAAGAATGACGTTCAGACATTAATAAACAGTGACTGGAGGGTCCAAATAATTGCTGGCTCAATGTAATAATGACTAGAAAGAGCTCATAAACTAGTCATGAAGTCTAGTGTGTGTTGACCTCTAGTGGTCAGGCTGGTAATGACTCGATCATCAGTCCAATTCATCACCATCAGGGCAGGTCATTTACATATCAGCTCCCTCAATGGTTTTTTAATGTTTCTCCATGACAATATTACTGATGAAACTCAGAGTATCTGATGCTCTTTCAAGTGATCGTCTGCTCTGCTTCTGAAGAGAACGAGCTTTAATTAGCCAAGATTAATAGTTTGAGTTCCTGACCTGAAGACCAAACGCTGCAGCTGCTTCACATCCAGTGCTGATCTCTCTCTCACACACACACACACACACACCAAAAGCTTTATATATGGGTCATTCTACAGAACTGGTGCTGTCCCACAACCATTTAAAAAGCATTTAATTATTCAAATTTTAGATGTTTACTAAGATCCTTCTATTATTTATTGAATCACACAATAATATTTAAAATATCATTAAGCTTAATATATATAAAATCATCATTTATTGGGTACTTTCAATTGGGAGGTGTCTGTCCCGAACCCTGATGATATTGAAATAATTGTTTTTTAAAAATATATTTTACTTTTTTTTTTTTTAAAGTGAAGTTTAAAAAAGCATTTATTTTATGTTTTTTAAATCATGAAACTTTATGTAAAAAAAAGTGTCCCTCATGTTCATGTCACTACCGGAACAGTGTGTGTTTGAGTTCATTGTCAGAGACTGATTTTAACACACTTCTACATTTCTGATCAGGAAATATCCCAGTGTTCCTCCCTCTCACAGCCTCTCTTTCACAGTAGATAGATCCATCATTCTGAGTTAAATGTGTTCAAAAGTCTGAGAATCTGTGTGGAACTTTCAGGAACGTCACTAACAAACACCTTTTTCTGCAATTAAGCAAACTTTTTTGGATGTTATTCCATAAAATTTAGTGTTTATGTGTGTTCAACTGTTCAGAACTGTGCTAGCTAACCATGCGCTGATTAGCATCTTTGAGGCTCAAAAGTGTCGAAAATTGTCACTACTGAATCTTCACCACATGTTTCCATCGTGACTGTTTCGGTAGTGACATCATTGTTTTGGTAGTGACAAAAAGGAACACATAATCATTTATTTGGGGGAAATAAACAAAGTTTTAGTACAGTTATGCAAATCATTAGTGTTTTAATATGTTTTAGTATGTGAGTTAAATTGTGTCATGTGATGTCGTCACTACCAACACATTACTGTCACTACCGAAACTGTGCAGTCACGACCGAAACATGGGATGTTTTGTCAAAAATAAAGTATATTGAATGATCAGCTAAGATGTTATTATAGTGTTTGGTTCAATGTTTATTCAAACTAATGAATCCTTCACTTTGAAATCAGTTTGATGAACTTTATGACTTTTACAAAGAAAGATTGGATTCAAAATACAGCAAAAGTCCAGCAAAAGTACAACAAAGTTGAACAAACGTTTTTCCAGGAACGCTACTAGAATGTTTGCTCAAAGTTCTGGTTCTCAAAATGTTAGCACAAAAAATTATTCATACATCGTTCAGCGTGTTTTTGATGCATCTGAAGAAGAAGTGGATGTTCAGAGATCTGCAGATGTTAGTATGATGGTCTGGATTCATCAAACTGATAAGGCATAAAATAACTCATGATTGAAATGATTGGAAAATGATTTTTATTCATATTTGAGGAGTTGCTTTCAAACTTTTCAACAGTTTTAAAAGCTTTTTAATGTCACAGGTGATGTGTGTGTGTGTGTGTGTGTGTCTGTTCACATCTGGATCACTGATGGAAGTGATTGGCTGCTTCAGACTGTCGAAGGCGAAGGGCTGCTTGATATGCAGCTGCTGTCAGTCGAGTTTATTCAGAAAGCTTCTCCATCTGTCTGTCTTCTGCAGGGATTTGTGTTGAAAATGATGTTCTCCTCAGGGATATTTACATTATATATTTGCATTAATAATTTTTGCATTAAAAAAAATGTGTGTGCATTCAGAAGCATGTCAGAGATGTGGAATAATTTGTGTCTTTGCTGTGAGCTCTGCTGCATTTCAGATGGGATTTTACATGCAGAAATATGTTGCCAAGGTAACTGAGACATGCAGAGCTGCACGCAGATATTCCACGGAGGCGTCAGGAGCGCTAAAAAAAACCTTGCATAGAGCTCGATCAGATCGATTTGTCATTGATAAGAGCATCAGCTGCTGGTGTAGAGACGCTGGACAATTAACACGCTCCTTATCACACACAAACCCACGGGAAATATTCCATTCTATCTCAAAATGTTGTGATTAATGATGCCACTGTCTGATGAATATTTGACTGCTGAATGTTTAGACAGAGTCAGTGTTAGTCGAGGCCTCGTCTGATGAAGAGTCCACATCTTCTACACGTGTTTCTTCTGTACAGCTGCTCATGGAGGCTGTTGGCAGTTTCTTCCATGCTGATCTTTTGTGGTATCAGCTCTTTCACATACAGTAAACTACACGGAAAAACAAAACCAGCTGTGATCGGTCAGCCGTCTCTTCCTGTCTGGACAGATCAATGCCAGAATGAGCTGCAAAACTCAGACTTTATGCTGATACTCAAACTGAAGACTAAACGACACTGTCAGAATCATCACCACCGTTGATGGATGTTCCATTTTATCATTCCTCAAACACTGTGGGTGCGTTACTTTTGAATGTTCTCTGAATGTTCTAGTAACATTTATAAAACGTTAGACGAACATTGTGGGAGCGTTACTTTTGAATGTTCTAGTAACATTTATAAAACATTAGACATTGTGGAAGCGTTACTTTTCAATGTTCTAGTAACATTTATAAAACATTAGACGAACATTGTGGGAGCGTTACTTTTGAATGTTCTAGTAACATTTATAACATGTTAGACGAACATTATGGGAACGTTACTTTTGAATGTTCTAGTAACATTTATAAAACATTAGACAAACATTGTGGAAGCGTTACTTTTGAATGTTCTAGTAACATTTATAAAACGTTAGACGAACATTGTGGGAGCGTTACTTTTGAATGTTCTAGTAACATTTATAAAACATTAGACGAACATTGTGGAAGCGTTACTTTTCAATGTTCTAGTAACATTTATAAAACATTAGACGAACATTGTGGAAGCGTTACTTTTCAATGTTCTAGTAACATTTATAAAACATTAGACGAACATTGTGGAAGCGTTACTTTTCAATGTTCTAGTAACATTTATAAAACGTTAGACGAACATTGTGGGAACGTTACTTTTGAATGTTCTAATAACATTTATAAAACATTAGACAAACATTGTGGAAGCGTTACTTTTGAATGTTCTAGTAACATTTATAAAACGTTAGACGAACATTGTGGGAGCGTTACTTTTCAATGTTCTAGTAACATTTATAAAACATTAGACAAACATTGTGGAAGCGTTACTTTTGAATGTTCTAGTAACATTTATAAAACGTTAGACGAACATTGTGGGAGCGTTACTTTTGAATGTTCTAGTAACATTTATAAAACATTAGACGAACATTGTGGAAGCGTTACTTTTCAATGTTCTAGTAACATTTATAAAACATTAGACGAACATTGTGGAAGCGTTACTTTTCAATGTTCTAGTAACATTTATAAAACATTAGACGAACATTGTGGAAGCGTTACTTTTCAATGTTCTAGTAACATTTATAAAACGTTAGACGAACATTGTGGGAACGTTACTTTTGAATGTTCTAATAACATTTATAAAACATTAGACAAACATTGTGGAAGCGTTACTTTTGAATGTTCTAGTAACATTTATAAAACGTTAGACGAACATTGTGGGAGCGTTACTTTTCAATGTTCTAGTAACATTTATAAAACATTAGACGAACATTGTGGGAGCGTTACTTTTCAATGTTCTAGTAACATTTATAAAACGTTAGACGAACATTATGGGAACGTTACTTTTGAATGTTCTAGTAACATTTATAAAACATTAGACAAACATTGTGGAAGCGTTACTTTTGAATGTTCTAGTAACATTTATAAAACGTTAGACGAACATTGTGGGAGCGTTACTTTTCAATGTTCTAGTAACATTTATAAAACATTAGACGAACATTGTGGGAGCGTTACTTTTCAATGTTCTAGTAACATTTATAAAACATTAGACGAACATTGTGGGAGCGTTACTTTTGAATGTTCTCTGAATGTTCTAGTAACATTTATAAAACGTTAGACGAACATTGTGGGAGCGTTACTTTTCAATGTTCTAGTAACATTTATAAAACATTAGACGAACATTGTGGGAGCGTTACTTTTCAATGTTCTAGTAACATTTATAAAACATTAGACGAACATTGTGGGAGCGTTACTTTTGAATGTTCTCTGAATGTTCTAGTAACATTTATAAAACGTTAGACGAACATTATGGGAACGTTACTTTTCAATGTTCTAGTAACATTTATAAAACATTAGACGAACATTGTGGGAGCGTTACTTTTGAATGTTCTAGTAACATTTATAAAACATTAGACAAACATTGTGGAAGCGTTACTTTTGAATGTTCTAGTAACATTTATAAAACGTTAGACGAACATTGTGGGAGCGTTACTTTTGAATGTTCTAGTAACATTTATAAAACATTAGACAAACATTGTGGAAGCGTTACTTTTGAATGTTCTAGTAACATTTATAAAACGTTAGACGAACATTGTGGAAGCGTTACTTTTGAATGTTCTAGTAACATTTATAAAACATTAGACGAACATTGTGGAAGCGTTACTTTTGAATGTTCTAGTAACATTTATAAAACATTAGACGAACATTGTGGAAGCGTTACTTTTCAATGTTCTAGTAACATTTATAAAACATTAGACGAACATTGTGGAAGCGTTACTTTTCAATGTTCTAGTAACATTTATAAAACGTTAGACGAACATTGTGGGAGCGTTACTTTTCAATGTTCTAGTAACATTTATAAAACGTTAGACGAACATTATGGGAACGTTACTTTTGAATGTTCTAGTAACATTTATAAAACATTAGACAAACATTGTGGAAGCGTTACTTTTCAATGTTCTAGTAACATTTATAAAACGTTAGACGAACATTATGGGAACGTTACTTTTCAATGTTCTAGTAACATTTATAAAACATTAGACAAACATTGTGGAAGCGTTACTTTTCAATGTTCTAGTAACATTTATAAAACATTAGACGAACCTTGTGGGAGCGTTACTTTTGAATGTTCTAGTAACATTTATAAAACATTAGACAAACATTGTGGAAGCGTTACTTTTCAATGTTCTAGTAACATTTATAAAACGTTAGACGAACATTATGGGAACGTTACTTTTCAATGTTCTAGTAACATTTATAAAACATTAGACAAACATTGTGGAAGCGTTACTTTTCAATGTTCTAGTAACATTTATAAAACATTAGACGAACATTATGGGAACGTTACTTTTCAATGTTCTAGTAACATTCATAAAACATTAGACGGACATTGTGGGAGCGTTACTTTTGAATGTTCTCTGAATGTTCTAGTAACATTTATAAAACGTTAGACGAACATTATGGGAACGTTACTTTTCAATGTTCTAGTAACATTTATAAAACATTAGACTGACATTGTGGGAGCGTTACTTTTGAATGTTCTCTGAATGTTCTAGTAACATTTATAAAACGTTAGACGAACATTATGGGAACGTTACTTTTCAATGTTCTAGTAACATTTATAAAACGTTAGACGAACATTATGGGAACGTTACTTTTGAATGTTCTAGTAACATTTATAACATGTTAGACGAACATTATGGGAACGTTACTTTTGAATGTTCTCTGAATGTTCTAGTAACATTTATAAAACGTTAGACGAACATTATGGGAACGTTACTTTTGAATGTTCTCTGAATGTTCTAGTAACATTTATAAAACGTTAGACGAACATTATGGGAACGTTACTTTTCAATGTTCTAGTAACATTTATAAAACATTAGACGAACATTGTGGGAGCGTTACTTTTGAATGTTCTCTGAATGTTCTAGTAACATTTATAAAACGTTAGACGAACATTATGGGAACGTTACTTTTCAATGTTCTAGTAACATTTATAAAACATTAGACGAACATTGTGGAAGCGTTACTTTTCAATGTTCTAGTAACATTTATAAAACATTAGACGAACATTGTGGGAGCGTTACTTTTGAATGTTCTCTGAATGTTCTAGTAACATTTATAAAATGTTAGACGAACATTATGGGAACGTTACTTTTGAATGTTCTAGTAACATTTATAACATGTTAGACGAACATTATGGGAACGTTACTTTTGAATGTTCTATGAATGTTCTGGTAACATTTATAAAACGTTAGACAAACGTCCAACTAAATCATTTCAGAAAAAAACGCTCCATGAACGATGTATTGAGTTTTTGTGCTAATGTTTTGAGAACATTATTAAAGACCAGATAACTTTGAAAGAACGTTCTACAAATGTTACTGGAAGAACACTTGTTCATAATATTGAGAAAACATTTAGCTCATTTCAGAATAAAGACAGTTGCATCTCTGCGATTCAGTGCATTTCCGAAGAAACACAAGAAACATTTGAGATTGAGATCTGAGACTGAGAGCTTCCAGAGCATTACCAGAGCATTAAACATGCAGAAACACTATTGTTAGACGTTATTATTAGAAGGATCAGACCATTATAAGCCAAAAAACTACATTTCCCATCATCCTCTGTGGCTGCAGAAGAAGGACAGAATACATGCAGCATCAGTTCCACACCGAGTCTTTTACTCTTCATTTGTTTGCACTGGAGCTGAAAGCATCCTGAGCAGCATAATTAATTAGATTTTCCAGGTTATTATTATTATAATTTTTATATTACCGAGTTTGTTCTTAAGTATTTTGTGCTGACGGTCATGATGCTGGAACTCAGTGTCAAATGTCATGAGGTAAAATGCAGTTTACAGACATTCAAGGCTCTTGCTCTGAACAACTACATTAATAGTGTGCTTTTAATTCAGATCCAGAACAGGAACGTTTCACTGAGACACGCAGCGTTAAACTTTCCACTCTATTGTTTTGTATTCACGATGGCACTTTCTCAGAAGGAGTAATCACATTCAATATTAATGAGGATGTTCGTTCAAAGCACATTTGCCTCCATTAATAATGCATATGCTTGGAATTGCTTCTGCACATACTATAATTCTTTGTTTATAATTTCTCTGCACAGGTATGAAGATTCTGGAGATGTGGTCCAGAATCAGTCGTGTCGTTTATTTGCCGTCCTCGTCGTATATCTGGTTAATTACCTCATGAATAATGCAGCAGGACGGAGTCTGATGATGATGTAGCCGAAGAGTAAACATTAAAGAGTGCCTCGTCATTGCTTCTCGTGCACTTTATTAAAAATCATCAATTTCTCATGAAATCAAAATGTATTTTTTTAAATCTTCTCTTGCAGTCGGTTCTGTAACACTATATAACATAATCAGTTCACACTTATAATGATTTAATGGGAACCAGAAACACTTTTTTCTTCAAATCTTCTTGGATTTATATGGTGCAGTCATAAAAATGCTGAATTTCATGCTACATGGTAAAATGTACATGGCAATTCCATATTTTCATTTAAAAACAATAGATGAAATGAAACGCCAAAGCTACTCTTTGGATCGTTTATTGAAGAGCGTCTTTTATTAATGCGAACCTTCAGGACTCACTTGAGACTATCACATTATAGCATTTTAATATCGATAATGAGCGAAAGCGACAGAAACGACTCTGCCGTCCTCATGGGCACGAATTAATGAATCATTAATTGACATCGCAGCCAACGGCGGCTCATTTTAACAAGCTCATCCATTCTGTAACTCATTCCACGACTTGATGCATCTCATATCTGTCCACAAGCATGACAATCTCACATATAGAGGTGAAATGGACTGGTGGTTCTCTTATGGACGGACATTGGTCTTTAACATTGAGACAGAGAGAATGTAAATCCGTCTTGAGTCTGAGCGGAAGGTGAATCTCAGGACTCATGGGACGAAACTGCTCTTCTTTCATCGCCTTCATGCCATTTCTTTGAACAAATAGAGGATTTCACCTCTCAGACTCTCTGCTCCTGAGGAACACAAGGATTAACACTTCTAAAAATAATTACCCAGCATTCAGTG
Organism: Hypophthalmichthys molitrix; assembly: GCA_037950675.1. Taxonomy (NCBI): domain Eukaryota; kingdom Metazoa; phylum Chordata; class Actinopteri; order Cypriniformes; family Xenocyprididae; genus Hypophthalmichthys; species Hypophthalmichthys molitrix. Next base: position 32,926,336 of record CM075511.1, on the reverse strand, counting down.
CTGCAGGCGTTCACTACGAGATGTTCTGCTTCATCAAATACATCGTCTTCACCCGGTCGGGTCGGATCCCTGCAAGACTGCATTTGATCTTAAGTGCTATTTTGCAGTGAGATTTGTAGGCATTCCCTGTTAAATATCAAATGGAAAATCTGAGCAGCTGATTGTAAAAGCCATTTCTAGCTACAGCAGCCCGATAATGTTCCCAAAACATTCTGAAATGTTTCATTTGGACAACTGACTGACGTATATAATCATTACTATTTATTTCTTGTTTCAAAACGTTCTTAGAACATTCAAAAGTAACGTTCCCATAATGTTTGCAAAATGAAAAAATGGAATGTTCATTTAAGGCCTGTTCGCACCAACAACGACAACTATTTTAAAAATTGTTCTCTTTTTAAAAGATTCATTGGAATCACTTTCAGAACAATTTTTGTTCCAGCTGATGAACGATAAAGACATTGACAGCCAATCAGAATCCATCCTGCTTTAAAGAGATCGAGCATTTAAATTAAAATGCCCTGATCATTTACTCACCTCCATGTCATCCAAGATGTTCATGTCTTTCTTTCTTGAGTGGAAAAGAAATGAAGGAAAACATTCCAGGATTTTTCTCCATATAGTGGACTTCACTGGGGTTCAACGGGTTGAAGGTCCAAATGTCAGTTTCAGTGCAGCTTCAAAGAGCTCTACATGATCCCAGACGAGGAATAAGAGTCTTATCTAGAGAAACCATCGGACATTTTCTAAAAAAAATAAAAGTATATACTTTTTAACCACAAATGCTCATCTTGCACTGCTCTGTGATGCTCCACGCATTACGTAATCATGTTGGAAAGGTCACGTGACGAAGGCTGGAGTACCGCGGTAGAGCGAAAAACTCCATCTCATTTTCTCCTCCAACTTCAAAATCGTCCGACATCATTGTTTTACCTTTTTTTGTAAAGGCCGTTTGACTTAATCTTTGTACGTTCACTTTGTAAACACTGGATCGGTACTTCTGCCTACGTCACATGACCTTTCCAACATGATTATGTCATGCGTGGAGCATCACAGAGCAGTGCAAGACGAGCATTTGTGGTTAAAAAGTATATCATTTTCTTTTTTTTTTTAGAAAATGTCCGATGGTTTCTCTAGATAAGACTCTTATTCCTCGTCTGGGATCATGTAGAGCTCTTTGAAGCTGCACTGAAACTGACATTTGGACCTTCAACCCGTTGAACCCCAGTGAAGTCCACTATATGGAGAAAAATCCTCAAACATCTTCGACTGAAGAAAGAAAGACATGAACATCTTGGATGACATGGAGGTGAGTAAATTATCAATTTAAAAGATTCGTTGTAACAAGGTTACCAGATTTTCACAACAAAACCCACCCAACTCAAACTCAAAACTATCCCAATCGCGTTTCGGGGTTCCCCCGGTAAAAATCGTATTCCAGGGGCTAAATATCATGTTATTTGGGGTCGCTTTAATCTGTGGACATGAAAAACAATTCAGAGAACATTAAGAAATAACGTTTAACGTTTTTGTAGTGGGAACTTTAGCAAAACATTCTTGAAACCCATGGGAGGAATCATCTCAGATTCTTCAAAATCATCTTGAATCGTAGTTGATTTACGTATTAAAACATTTCAGCAGAAAATTAAACTCTCATTTATATCTAATGCACAACGCATAATTAACATATGAACGTCACATCGACACCTTTATCATTTTCACATTTTATTTTACACAACGTAACATGTTTGTATGCAGTGTCTGTATTATTCCATAAAACAAAGAAATATACAAGTCATAGTATTATTTTACTATATGCAGGAAACAGTATTTAATTTGTGCTTAAAAAACTTCGGCTTGTACATTGTCCTTTCGATCCACGTCCGATTTTAAAGTCTGATACTCGACAGTCTGAGACTTCACACTGCAAACATGATGTTCTTCCTCAGTTTTCTCTATTGTTTTCCAATATCTAAACATTCTTAAATCAAGATACATTTACTGGAGAAGCAAAATTGAAGATATTAAGTCTTGCTTTCTGAAAAATGTTTCAAAATGAAGTGAGTTTGTGCTTGAAACAAATGGAAATGGAAAAAGAATCTTAATTCAAAGGGAAAACAAGATTATTTTTCTGACTCCACTGACAGATATTTGTTCTTGTTTTAAGCACAAACTCTCTTCATTTTGAGTAATTTTTCAGTCGTTTTGCTTCTCCAGTAAATGTATCTTGATTTAAGAATGTTTAGTGCTGGAAAACAAGACAGAAACACTGAAGAAGAACATCAATCGCAGTGTAACACATAAAGTGGCCTGGAACGCTATTAAAACCACAGAAGTGAAGTGCAAAATCCTCCATTATAATGTGCTTTCTAGGACCCACTCCGACTGGGTCAGCGAGGATCTCCCGCTGCGTCTCTCGCCGGCGTCCATCTGGGGAATATCCCCGCCGCTCATTGATAAACTGCGTTTGGAGCGGTTCAGGCTGCCAGACGGGTGCTGGTGGCTCACATACGCGGGCTGTTTGCACGAGTCTACGTTGAGGGAATGACGGCGGCTCACCCGCACACAGCCCACGGGCACCGTCTTGTAGTGGTGGAGGTTCTGGAGCTGCGCTCGTCTGGACGCCGGCGTCACCATGGTCGAGTAGGCGCGTACGGTGGGATGCACCTTGGCCGAGTTGTTCTTGTTGGTGTTGTCCGGCTCTACGTTGATTTGAGTGTCCGCACGCACCGGACGTAGCGGGCTAGGGGAGGCGGGATGCCAACTGTGGCTTGCGGCGGACGTGGTGACGGTGCAGTCCGGAAGAGCAGGTTTGGAAGGCCGGGACGGGGCCGATTCCGTCTGCGGCGACACCTTCCGACACGCATCCGGACCCAGGATCTGCTTGGACATGGACTTGATGACGCCGCAGACCTGCAGCTCGGACTGTGAGCGAATGTCGCCCAGCTCCACACCTTTATCCGCCCCTTCCTGCTGGCACACCCGGTACCGCACGATGAGGAAGATGATGAAGGCCAGCACGGACGCGACGATGACGCCGCCGATGATGACCACGATGGTGCCGCCGAGGAACTGCGACTGCATGAAGTGGCAGCGCAGGTACTGCGGCTCTGTGGCGAAGTGAACGCAGCCCACCACGCGTGTGGCCGTGAGCGTGGTCATGGCATCGTCGTAAATGGCCAGAACGCAAAGGTCGTACATCGTACCTGCCGCCAGATTGTTGACCGTGATGCTTTTACTGGTCGGAGGAATCATTCTGCAAGGAGAGAAACAGCAATCAACAAAAACGCATGTCGGCTAGAACAATGCAAAGTGCAAAGCTAGTACAACACTGAAGGTGTGTCTCAATTCGTGTACTTGTGCACCACTTTGTAGTATAATTTGTGTGAGTAGTGAGAATTTCAGAAAGAAAAAGTGCACTTCAAATACTCGGATGATGCACTTATAGGGTTAGTTCAGCCAAAAATGAAAATTTTGTCATTAATTACTCACCCTCACACCCGTAAGACCTTCGTTCATCTTCAGAACACAAATTAAGATATTTTTGATGAAATCCGAGAGGTTTATGACTCGTCCATAGACAGCAATATAATCAACACTTTCAAGGTCCAGAAAGGTACTAAAGACATCGTCATGTGACTGCAGTGGTTCAACCTTAATGTTATGAAGAGACGAGAATACTTTTTGTGCGCAAAAACAAAACAAAAATAAGGACTTTATTCATCAATATCTTCTTTTCTGTGTCATTCTCATGCGTTGTTTACGTCCAGCGCTTCCAGGTTCTACGTCAGAACGGCGACTCATTATTGGCCGGCTCCTGCATCACCATCACATGCATGTGTTGTGCTGATCACGTGATCAACTTTGGCCAATACTGAGCCGGCGTTCAGATGTAAACACGGAAGCCCTGCACTGCATTTATTACGTAAACTGCGTATGACAACAGTTCAAATTGTTGAATAAAGTGGTTATTTTTGTTTTTTTTTGAGCACAAAAAATATTTTTGTCTCTTCATAACATTAAGGTTGAACCACTGCAGTCACATGACTGTTTTAAATATGTCTTTAGTACCTTTCTGGACCTTGAAAGTGTTGATTATATTGCTGTCTATGGACGAGTCATAAACCTCTCGGATTTCATCAAAAATATCTTAATTTGTGTTCTGAAGATGAACGAAGGTCTCACGGGTGTGAGGGGGAGTAATTAATGACAGAACTTTCATTTTTGGGTGAACTAACCCTTTAATTAACCGAAAAACGTTCATGCACTCAACGGTCGCAGCTTCAATTATGTACTGAAGGGGGAGATAAAATAACCGTATAAAATTCGTACACTAGACGGTGGAGTGCATAGTATAAGTGCATAGTGTATTGTACGTAATTTAGGACACAACTTCACAACTGTGCATCATCCGATCTTGTTTGGGATGTACTGATTGGAAGAATTTAACTATTCTTCTAGCCCTTTTGAGGAAGAAAAAAAAAGAGGAAGAAATGCAATTGCAAATGGTGAGAAAAACTATAAATCTTAAAGTTATGCACAAACGTTCTTCCAGTAACGTTATTAGAACGTTTGTTCACAGTTATCTGTTCTTTAATAATGTTCTCAAAACGTTAGCACAAAAACATTATTTAACTGAAATGTTTTAGTTGGATGTTCGTATAACGTTTTTTAAAATGTTTCTACTTGTTTCAGAACGTTCAGAGACCATTAAAAGTAACGTTCCCATAATGTTTGAAGAATGATACAATGGAATGTTTCCTTAACATTTGCATAACTGAAATGTTTTTGAAATGTTTAAAAAACTAGATCTTTTGAACTTTCAGAGAACATTCAGAAATAACGTTTTCAACAAAAACATTTGAATTATTTTTTGAGCATTTATTTTAAAAATCTGATGTACTATTTGAGCATTTTTACGTTGGATTTATCATTTGAGCATCTGTTTTGAGAATTTGACTATTTGAGTATCTAAACATTTGATTTATCATTTTAATTATATCAGGAAAAACATTTTAAATAGTTGTTTTAAGGACTTTTTCTTTTTAGATAAATGAAATAATAATAGTCTACTAAACAAATGAAACAAATTTACAGACAAAATTAATTATTATTAGTCTATTATATTATTGTAATAGTAAAGAATTTAACAAAAGACCTTTTGAGGAAGAAAAAAGAGAAAGAAATGAAAATCTAATTGTAAATGATGAGAATATTTGATAGCAAATCACTTTGAAAGTATTACAAAAGCATTTGATTCATCATTTGAGCATCTGTTTTGAGAATTTGATTTATTATTTTAGCATTTGAACTTGGACCTGTATCATTTTATATGGAAAAACTTCTATTAAAAAGTCTGTCAACACACTTTCTTACCATCTTTTTAGCAGCAGCATAAATGCAGTCCAATAATAAGCTTTAACTATAAATTAAATAATATTAGGCTACTACACAAACAAAAAAATACAACAGACAAAACTAATAATGTGTATCTTTAACTACATGCTATCATGAACAACCAGTCATTACGTCTCTTGGGATAACAGTAAATAGTTTTAATTACCAAAAAAAAAAAAACAGCTCAAGAGAATCAGGAATCAGTGAGACTACACTCATCATGCTGATGTATTTGAATCACTAAAACGAATTGACTTATAAGAGTCACTTGTTCGAGAATCATACTACACTTATTGCGCTGTATGGTTTTGATCGACTATAAAGAACCGGCTCATAAGAGTCATTCTCTCGGGTCGAGCTGTGGGGTCAATAGCTGTTGTGCGCTGCTGCATAGCAATTGAGGAAACGCTGTATTTTAGTCTTTTCTGTCTGTGCAGGAGGAAGAATGCATAGTGCAACATTAATGGAACATAACTTTATATGGCTTCATTAATAAAAGAAATGTTCTCAACCCTACTCCTCATCTGAAGGCGATTTTGTGAAGCTTATCTGCAGTCCGGCAGAGCAGAGCATATAGTCATAAAGCCATAAAGCAGCAGCCTCTCTCTCTCGTTCCCAGCGGCTGTAAATGAGACTCAGAGCCAAATCTGCCTTCATGAGCCGCTGAAACCCTCCAGACCGTTTATATTACTGCCGCTCAGTTAGTGCACTTTCTTCTCTCCTCCACCATCATTTTTATAGTCCGTACGGCCAGCTGAGCTGCTTGGGAGGCGAGAAGGGCTGCTTCAACAAATACACTTCACAAACCTGCCGTACGTGACTCAAACAATTTATGGGAGTTACATAAAGAAGCTTCAGCAGACTCTTGTCTTGTTTTAATTTCTGTGCTATATTCACAGCTCTCTGAAACTGCATTATTTAAAGGGGTGGTTGATTATGATTTGACTTTTTTAACTTTAATTAGTGTGTAATGTTGCTGTTTGATCATAAACAACATCTGCAAAGTTACGACGCTCAAAGTTCAATGCAAAGGGAGATATTTTCTTTTAAAGAATTCTCTGTTTAAGGAGGCCATGTTGGGCTGCTTTAGAGAAGAGGAAGAGTTGTTGTAGTAGAGTGTTGTTGTCATGCCGTCATTTTACGCCGAACTGCTTCACAAACGAGGGTCAATTCAACACAAAAGATTAACATGACGGCACATGCTAGTGGATGAGTTGAATCAACTCCACAGCAACTACATAAATTTATCCACTAACCATTCAGAAACGTCTAAAAGTTGTAACTTCTTCCTGAGTCTCTCCATCAGTGTCGACTCCGGTTTGAACAATGTAAGGCTGAACACCGTTACTGACAATCCTCATTTTGGCTGCGTGAGATTCTCCAGCTTTGTTGTTGTTGAGCTGTTAAAGCTCCGCCCTCTTCTGGAAAGGGGGCGGGAGCAGCAGCTTGTTTGCATTTAAAGGGACACACACAAAAACGGCGTGTTTTTGCTCACACCCAAATAGGGGCAAATTTGACAAGCTATAATAAATGATCTGTGGGGTATTTTGAGCTGAAACTTCACAGACACATTCTGGGACACCAGAGACTTGTATTACATCTTGTGAAAGAGGCATTATAGGTCCACTTTAAAACAAGACACTACAGGTGAATGGGATAAAAAAACCTAATAGATATATCTATACTTCCTCAGTTGATTAGAATCGCAAACATTTTTGTATTACAAGTTTTCTGAAATGTTATGTCTAAATATGCAAATGAGGCATTATCTAATTAAATATGCACTAAGTTCCAGCACATAAATCTGAACATTAGATAAAGCCAGATTCAACATTCTTGTTTGATTTTGTTGACAAATTCGAGTAAAAATTAAAATTTTGGATTACTCTTTTTATCACTCCATAAACCAGAAAATACTGTCAAAAGACTATATAAATAAAATATAAAATGTTAAATAAATATCATATGAATAGTATATAAACAAACCCCTCAGTAAAAACCTTCAGAATATAGACAGGAATAAAACTGTAAAGTTTGGTGTGTGTAAGTGCTGCTGAAGTGGAGATAAAAACTTTTAAAGATATATAGTGCAATTGAAATATATGGGAGTAGTGCAATAAAATAAACACTTAAAAAAGTGTATTTTATGAAAAGCCCAAAAACTTTTGAAAATAATTGACCAGTGCATAAAAAACAACGTTTTGCCTGCAGTTTCTTGCCTTAAAGGTGTGTAAAAACCAAGAGTCTTACCTGTACACTAACGAGTCATCGTAAGTGCCATTGTACTGGACCTGGAACATCCGAATCCCTGGAATATTCCGCTGAAAGTTGAACTTCACCAGAGCTGTAGAAGAGGTGATTTCAGAGATCAGAACCCTCTTCTCCTGTCCACCCTTAGTGTTGCCCATCGAAGAGCCTCCGTCTCCGCCGGTCTTGGCAGAAGTTGCAATGTCGGACGATCCCGGGTCCGGCTCCTGGACTAAACTGGTGTCGTTGGTGAAATGCGGAAGTTTGGTGATGGTCAGATCCACCGTTTGCTGAGCCTCTCCAGACGGGTTTGAAGCCACGCAGGTAAAAGATCCAGAGTCCTTCACCGTGCTGATCAGGATATCCAGGGTTCCGTCGGCGTGGATGACGGTACGACTGGAGTTGAACACCAGCTTCCCGTCGGGAGCGATCCAGTGGATGATGGGATCCGGGTCACCACGGGCTTTGCAGCGCAAGGAAACCTGCTGGCCTTCCAGCGCGCGGGTTTCTTGCGAGTGTCGAGTGATGAGCGGCGGCTCGCACAGGAACTCCTCCTCGGAAACGGTCCAGAAATAGCGTCCGGCGAGATGTTGCGGCGCCGCGCAGGTCTCCAGGTCGTCCTCGCGCCGCAGCCGCCGGAGCCACAACAGCTCGCAGTTACAATGCAGCGGGTTTCCTCCGAAACTCAATGCGAAAGACGTCGGGCCCAAAATGCCTGATGTAGCCAGAACGCCTGCGCGCTGGAAGACTGGATCGGGCGGAAGCTTGTGCAATTTATTGGAGGTGACGTCTAGCCGCTTGAGCTTCTGAAGCCCAGAGAAGGTTCCCTCGGGGATGTAGTTGATCATGTTGTGGTCCAGGTTTAAGGTGTGCAAGCTGATCATGAGCTGGATGGCGATCCAAGGTGCACTTTCCAGGTTGTTGTAGGACAAATCGAGTTCTTCCAGAGCCAGGAGGTCGTTGAACGCTCCTATGTGGATGTGTGTGAGCTGGTTGTTGTTGAGAATGAGGTGGTGCAGCTTGGACATGCCACTAAATGTATCGTTCGTTATATGCGTCAAGCGGTTGCTGTCCAGATGAAGCGCGCGCAGGTTCTCCAGGTCATTGAAAGCGTGAGGCGCAACGGAGCCTATCGTGTTCCTCGAGAGAGTCAGGTCCACCAGTTTGGTCATGTTGGCGAAATCCTTACGCTTGATGCCCGTGATGAAATTGTCCCCCAGTCTGAGCTCGACGGTGCGTCTGTCGATGTTTGGAGGGACGAACAGCAGCCCCTTCTTATCACACAAGGTTGCCAGATTTGGGGACAGAACCTGGCAGATGCAACGCTTGGGACAAACTTGGATCTTCTGGGCTTTCAACGCCATTACAACAACCATCAAATAAATGAGTAGCATCTCCATCTGGGTTGTGGGTATTGGTTAAACAACCTGTGGAGGAAACAGAGAGAAGTGAGTGTGAAAGAAATTGTTTTGTTTGATTTTATTGACATTAGAGCTAAATGTTTTACTGAAGGGATTTTGGATTTCTCTTTTCACTCCATTCCATTAAATACTGTCAAAAGACAGAAAAAAAGTTTTAAGAATAAAATGTAAAATAAATATCATATGAATAGATATAAACAAACCCCTCAGTAAAAACCTTCAGAATATAGATAGGAATAAAACTGTAAATTTTGGTGCGTGTAAGTGCTGCTGAAGTGGAGATAAAAACTTTTAAAGATATGCACTGCAATTGAAATCTAGACGAAAATAGATAAAGTGCAATAAAATAAACACTTAAAAATGTATTTTATGAAAAGCTAAATAGCCCAAAAACTCTAAATATACCAGTTAGAAAGAAATTAATACATCAAGGATGCATTAAAATGATCAAAAGTGACAGTAAAGACATTTATAATGTTACAAAAGTTTCTGTTTCAGATAAATGCTGTTCTTTTGAACTTTATATTCATCAAATAATCCTGAAAAATAAAATGTATCATAGTTTCCACAAAAATATGAACATTGATAATAATCATAAATGTTTCTTGAGCAGCAGATCATCATATCAGAATGATTTTTGAAGGATCATGTGACACTGAAGACTGGAGTAATGATGCTGAAAATTCAGCTTTGATCACAGAAATAAATTACACTTTACTATATATTCACATAGAAAACAGCTGATTTACATTGGAATAATATTTCATGATTTTTGCTGTATTTTTGATCAAATAAATGCAGCCTTGGTGAGCAGAAGAGACTCTTTCACAAACATTAAAACAATTAAAATTAAACATTTAAAAATCTCACTGAACTCAAAAAATGATTTTTTGAAGATTATTGGAGTATGTTTTATAAGAAAATACAATTTCAGTTTTTGTACTTCTAAATTTTGCGTTTAGTTCAATGGGTTACTTGCCGTTTCTTAATTTCGGTGTGAAAAACATTTTTACACCAGTTTCTTTTTTTGTCTTGCATTGACGTATTTTCTATAAAAAACAGAACATTGGAGCAGAATTTGCTTTTATTGCTAGTCAATTTAGTCTAAAAAATGTGTATGTGACCCAAGATGAGTCATCGATGTTTATTTAAATGTCTATTCATAAATATGTCTATTTTACAGGAAGAGAAAAGTGTATAAATGCTTTAATGTTTCGGAGCATAACAGATGACGTCAGAGTGAAACACACATGAGCTACAAGACTCCAGGTTTGTTTTTCTGCTATCTTGAATACATGTACAAACAAATCAAATAATCATGTGCAAACAATTATTTCTCACAAAACATCATGTCTGAAGCTTTCTGGGGACATTTATACTAAAGCTCAGGCTGTGTTTTTGATATGATAATGTTGATCCTTTCATCTTTGTGTTTGGTGAGATGAAAGACTCATCTGGCCGTCCGGTTACTCATCAGAATTAGTCTGATGTCTCCAAAGACCGAGTGGAGACAAAAAGCATCAACGCAGATGCCATACGAGGAGAGACGCGTCATTGATTTCGCTCGTGTTTCTTATTGCTTGCACAGGATGAGAAACATATTCTCTGAATGACTCTAAAGTCCTTGACAAGATATAACATTTCAAACCAACTACGGTTTTGATTAGAATGGTTCTTATGAATGTTTAATCAGGGTTGTTTAATCATATTATACTGTCTCGGGTAACAAAAATGTGTTCTACGAATGTTCCCATTAATTATTTCTGAATGATCTTTAAACGTTCAAAACATCCAGATTTTTAAATGTTTTAAAAACATTTTTTCCTGGTTATACGAACGTTAAGGGAACATTCCATTCTTCAAACATTATGGGAATGTTACTTTTAAATGTTCTATTAACGTTACCGGAAGAACATTTGTTCATAACGTTGAGAGAACCTTGCCACAACGTTCCGTCAGCTGGGATGTGCATTTACAGAGAAACCTTGAGCGTTCGCTCCAGTTCATAGGCTGAGGAGTGAATGTTTCTCGCTCTGAACGAGCATCTAAAATATCAGCAGATCAGTTCTTGTCGCTTCTGTCGTTTGTAACCTTGGAAATTCACGTCTTCTGAAGAAGTGACAGTGTCACGGCTGATAAGCCTTTCAACGGTGTTGCAAAAGCAGTGCGCTGTGAACGCATGCGATAATAACCTGCCATACATCACGCCTATGATCATGAGAGAGTCGGATCATTAGACTGTCATGGCAGACAATAGAGGAGTGAGACCTGCATGTAAAAATAGGCAATAAAAGTGAAGTATGCCAGCGACACCTGACATCTGACAGCGAGACAGACGGTGCAATGAAAAAAGGGGAGCGTGCTAAACTATAAAATGCATGAAATAAACAACACGAACATACCAAAGATCGGGTCGATTCGTCTTTGTCACATAAAAAGGCCGGAGCTTTAAATAATGAGCCACTGAGTAAACGCAAGTGACACTGTTTGCAAGAAGGTCTCATGACATCTATATGTATACATATAATCATAATGTACTAAAATAAATGACCTCTCTTGTCCGTGTTTAACAGGCGGGTGATGATGTCACACTCTCTGCATATCAAATGACCTTCCAATCAGCCACTTTATTGTTGCTGATGTTGTTTGCCAACCAGCTGGCTGCATTAGTTGGCAAAGCTTCTGGATTTTCAGTAGTCGCTGCTTCCCCTCCGAAACACCGCTGTGAATGTGCTATTGGGCGGCTCAGAGAGAGAGACACACATATTTTTTCTGTTTTATATCCCATTTTTTCAAGCCAACACTCACTGAGCCATAAAAGAAACAGCATGACGGATCTCCCGCGAGTCTCTTGTGTTTGGAAACGCGCAACGGAGAAGGACAGTGAGGATACCGTGTATAAAGAGAGATGAGTTTGGTTCTGTAGGACGTGACTAATGCAAATACATTCAAATGAGCGATTCTTAAACCTAATTAAACCCGTTTGATTAGTTTCGGGTCCCATTGACTTCCACTGTATGGTCAAAAAATATAATGGAAGTCAATGGGAACCAAAACTGTTTGATTCCCAACATTCTTCAGTAAAGTCATACAGGTACAGAAAATGATGACAGTGCTATCCCTTTAACATGATTTTTGCTCCTAGACATCCACATCTGCTGAATTTATTTGAATATTATTCCTGTTTATCTAAAAGTAAACAAATGTTAGCAATATTTGGGGTCTGTAGGTGTCTAACACATTTACAGCGAAAATATTCAAATGAGCGATTCACAAACTCAATGAAGCTGGCAAGACTCTAAACCACTGCATTTCAAGGAATAAAAAATACAGGTACTCGTTCCAAACCCGTCTGCTTCTCCATAAGTGTCTTCTGATATCACAGATTTTAGTCATTCAACACTGAAAGTCTGTAGCTCCGCCTCTCCCCAGCTAACAAAAATATATTTTAGGAACGTTTTAACATTCGCATTACATCATTTCTGAATGTTTTCCAAAACGTCCAGTTTTTTAAATGTTCTAAAATGTTTTTTCTTGGTTATGCAAATGTTAAGGAAACATTCCAGTGTATTGTTCTTCAAACATTATGGGAACTTTTGAATGTTTTCTGAACGTTCTGAAACATTCTAAAAAACGTTTGATTAACGTCCAAATAAAATGTTTCCTTAATAAATAAATAAAAAACATTCCAAAAAAACATTCCATGAGCTATGTATAAATGATGTTTTTGTGCTAATATTTGAGAACATTATTTCACTAAAAATGCTGGGTCACTGATTGGGTTGATTTAACCCAGCAATTGGGTTGTTTTAACCCAGAGATTGGGTTGTTTTAACCCAGCGATTGGGTTGTTTTATCCCAGCGATTGGGATGTTTTATCCCAGCGATTGGGATGTTTTAACCCAGAGATTGGGTTGTTTTAACCCAGCGATTGGGTTGTTTTATCCCAGAGATTGGGTTGTTTTATCCCAGAGATTGAGTTGTTTTAACCCAGCGAATGGGTTGTTTTAACCCAGCGATTGGGTTGTTTTATCCCAGCGATTGGGATGTTTTATCCCAGCGATTGGGTTGTTTTATCCCAGCGATTGGGATGTTTTAACCCAGACATTGGGTTGTTTTAATCCAGAGATTGGGTTGTTTTTTATCCCAGAGATTGGGCTGTTTTTTATCCCAGAGATTGGGCTGTTTTATCCCAGCGATTGGGTTGTTTTATCCCAGACATTGGGTTGTTTTAATCCAGAGATTGGGTTGTTTTTTATCCCAGAGATTGGGCTGTTTTATCCCAGCGATTGGGATGTTTTATCCCAGCGATTGGGTTGTTTTATCCCAGCGATTGGGTTGTTTTATCCCAGCGATTGGGATGTTTTATCCCAGAGATTGGGTTGTTTTTATTCCAGAGATTGGGTTGTTTTAACCCAGCGATTGGATTGTTTTATCCCAGCGATTGGGATGTTTTATCCCAGAGATTGGGCTGTTTTTTATCCCAGAGATTGGGATGTTTTATCCCAGCGATTGGGATGTTTTAACCCAGACATTGGGTTGTTTTAACCCAGAGATTGGGTTGTTTTTTATCCCAGAGATTGGGTTGTTTTTTATCCCAGCGATTGGGATGTTTTATCCCAGCGATTGGGATGTTTTAACCCAGACATTGGGTTGTTTTAACCCAGAGATTGGGTTGTTTTTTATCCCAGAGATTGGGTTGTTTTATCCCAGAGATTGGGCTGTTTTATCCCAGCGATTGGGATGTTTTATCCCAGCGATTGGGATGTTTTAACCCAGACATTGGGTTGTTTTAACCCAGAGATTGGGTTGTTTTTTATCCCAGAGATTGGGTTGTTTTATCCCAGCGATTGGGATGTTTTAACCCAGACATTGGGTTGTTTTAATCCAGAGATTGGGTTGTTTTTTATCCCAGAGATTGGGCTGTTTTTTATCCCAGAGATTGGGCCGTTTTATCCCAGACATTGGGTTGTTTTAATCCAGAGATTGGGATGTTTTAACCCAGAGATTGGGTTGTTTTTTATCCCAGAGATTGGGCTGTTTTTTATCCCAGCGATTGGGATGTTTTAACCCAGACATTGGGTTGTTTTAATCCAGAGATTGGGATGTTTTAACCCAGAGATTGGGTTGTTTTAACCCAGAGATTGGGTTGTTTTAATCCAGAGATTGGGCTGTTTTTTATCCCAGCGATTGGGATGTTTTATCCCAGCGATTGGGTTGTTTTATCCCAGCGATTGGGATGTTTTAACCCAGAGATTGGGTTGTTTTAACCCAGAGATTGGGATGTTTTAACCCAGAGATTGGGTTGTTTTAATCCAGAGATTGGGTTGTTTTTTATCCCAGAGATTGGGCTGTTTTTTATCCCAACGATTGGGATGTTTTAACCCAGACATTGGGTTGTTTTAATCCAGAGATTGGGATGTTTTAACCCAGAGACTGGGTTGTTTTAACCCAGAGATTGGGTTGTTTTAATCCAGAGATTGGGCTGTTTTTTATCCCAACGATTGAGTTGTTGTAACCCAGAGATTGGGTTGTTTTAATCCAGAGATTGGGCTGTTTTTTATCCCAGCGATTGGGATGTTTTATCCCAGCGATTGGGATGTTTTAACCCAGAGATTGGGTTGTTTTAACCCAGAGATTGGGATGTTTTAACCCAGAGATTGGGTTGTTTTAACCCAGAGATTGGGTTGTTTTAACCCAGAGATTGGGTTTTTTAACCCAATTCCTGGGTTTGTCCATTTTCAACCCAACTTGGGTTGTTTTATGCCAACATTTTTAGAGTGTAAAGACCAGATAACTTTAAACGAACGTTCTATTAACATTACTGGGAGAAGATTTGTTCATAACTTTGAGAGAACGTTGACACAACGTTCCCTGTTCGCTAGGTCATTCATGTTTGAGTTGCACACCATTGGTTAACAGCATACAGCATGTAGGTTATTTTTCCTTTTTTCTTGTATTATGTCTTTACATTTGGATAATACACGCCTTCTACAGTCTGAGCGTGGTGTTATAAACCTCATGTGAGATGCACGAGGGTCGTTTGGGATCAGATTATTTGCAGCAGTGAGAGATGTGCGTCTATCAGACTATAACAGCTGGTTTTCTGCAGTAAGCCAAGTCCATTCTCTTATTCCTTTGCTTTGACTGCCAGTGGACAGACAGACAAACATAAATGATTGAAAGAGCGATTGCATGAACACATGCCATACAGATATTATGAGACGGCAGCTTCACTGCAGGCCTGTCGCACTTTAATGAACCGCCCAGACAGTTTTACTTCTGGAATGCCATGTGTTCTTGAGTGAAACTGAATATTTAACAGAAGAAATGTAGGGTGGGAACAAAGAGTTTTGGATCATTGTACAATCAAAAAATATAATGGAAGTCAATGGGAACCGAAACTGTTTGATTCCCAACATTCTTCAAAATATCTTCTTTTGTGTTCAGCAGAAGAAGGAGTCATACAGGTACAATAAAGGATAGCAATTTTCATTTTTGTCTCTCATTTTAGGTACAACATTTTCAAAGATTTGAGCCTTTAACACCCATCCATTCGATCCAATAAAGGGTTAAATAACATTAACATGAAGAAGGGCTCGTTTCAAATCCCTGGTGTTGGTAAATCAACCAAATACTACCAATAGAAGAGCCTGTCTTTATATGTAAGCATGTCAATCCTCTCGAACAGTGATGAGAGTATTTTTCTTGCAAAAACAAAATAAAACAAAGAAAAATGTCATTTATCCCAAGCCTGAATAGACATGAATCAAGGCACCCGTTCTGAAGGCCAATCCTAATGTGAGATGATTTACCTTGATCTGCCACTCAATTAAATGTAAAACTGCAGTAATAGAACAGCATGTCTGTGAGATGGCGCGATTCCAGCACAATAATACACTGAACATTAATTTCGCATGATTTATTGATAATGAAACATGATGCATGCATTTCAAGAGCGCTTCCAGCAGGTAAAGTGAATTAGTGACCTTGCAGTATTCTGCATTCGCAAAAATATTATTTTACATCGTGTTGTCACCTTTCTCAAACCTGCCCTCAAGATCTCAGTTATCTGATGAGAAGAACATGAAGACGCGCATCTGAAGATGGAGAAGCATCAGGGAGGAAATCTCATCATTTACCTGTAGAAGGGATCAGCTTTGCTTCATAGAGGCAAAGCCCGCCGTATTTACACCGAAATCTTCCAAGTCACCGCATTTTCAGCAGGTCCTCCTTCTTCCAGATGACCCAAATAGATCCCTGGACATCAGATCCTCCCGCATCCAGCTCCTCCGATGCCCTTCCACATGTGCATGGCTTATGAGCTAATTAAACGCCTCTGTGTAGTGTATATAATCATTAGGATGTGTCTGTTCTCCTTTAACAAAACCGCAGACAGCTCCAGCCGGGATCGCCTCTCCGCATTACGCCTGCATGCACCCAAATTACCAATCCTAGTACGGCTAGGGCGAGGGCTATGAATATTAATTAGGTGATGCTACAGTCGCTTGGTAACCGTCCAATTGGACGGCTCGCTCTGGAATATTAATCACACGACGCTGACGTTCAGACGTTACCCTCCAATGTTATATATTTTATAATGTTAAAAAAAAATGTTTTAATAATCCCTCTATATATATATTTTTTGGCGTTATAGGTTGCGTTTAAATGTCGAAAGCTGTCTATGAAATTTTATATTGTTATCTATTGTATTAGTGTTTATTTTAACACTTTACATTCTAAAAAATGCTGGGTTAAAAACAACCCAAGTTGAGTTGAAAATGGACAAACCCAGCAGTTGGGTTAAATGTTTGATCAACATGTTGGGTAGTTTTATTTAACTCAACTATTGTTTAAAAATGACTATATGGCTTAAAATGAACCCAAAATATGTTGGAAATTAGAAATCAGACACATAATTACTAGAGGCAACAATAATAATCAAAAGGTGAACATTTATTAATAAGCAATTTAATAAATGTTTCATGTTTAATATTATTCATTAAACTTATTAATACATTTCCATGTATTAAACATATTAATAAATGTTAATTTCCAACATATTTTGAGTTCGTTTTAAGCAAGAAATACAGTAATTTTTAAACAATAGTTGGGTTAAATAAAACTACCCAGCAGGATGGGCAAACATTTAACCCAACCTCTGGGTTAAAGCAACTCAATCACTCTGTTTGTCCATTTTCAATCCAGTTTGGGTTGTTTTTAACCCAGCATTTTTTTAGAGTGTACAATAAGGTTTATTTGTTAACATTAGTAGTAAGCATAACTAACAATAAACAATACTTCTACCGTATTTATTAAACTAGTTAATGTTAATTTTTAACAAATTAAAAAAAAATAAAAGTTAACAGTGAACTAACATGAACAATTGTATTTTTAGTAACAAATACTATTGCACATTGTTAGTTCGTGTTACCTAAACTGTCAAGTGTTTCCATATTTTATTGTATAATACTATATTGTTATATAATATTAATTTGATGTTGATGACGTTACGTTGTTGTGGTCCAATGAGGAAAGCGCGGCTCTAGAATATTAATCTAGCTTCGGTGACGTTGAGTTCTTCCCCTCCAATAGCGAAGTGTGGTCTCATGAATATTAAGTAGCAAGCCTTCCCCATAGTAGGGTTAAGCTTCTTTCTCCAGCGGTTTGTCAGAGAAAACGCCTTTCTGGAGACGGGAACGAGCTGCGCCGAATTCGGATCAGATCTAAACAGTCCGATGGGTGTCAGTCCACAATGATGGAGCACGAGACATCATCATTAGCACTGATCTGAGATCAATAAAACATGCATGTGCTCGTGCGTGTCTCAGGAGGATCTGTGCAAATCTTGCGTTTTCTCATGCAACAAAACCGATCATCTGACGTGTTTCCAGCTGTCCTGTCAGTACACTAATCCTCCTGTGACACTCCATCATAAAATCAACAGCAGAGTAAAGGTGAACATCTCCCTCAAGATATCTGCTGCAGTTTGTTTGGATTAAAACAATGGATTGCAGAATTTTAGCATTCAAATATATGCAATTTTATAAATGTAGGGGAGATCAGGATGAGTTGTCATCTCAGTATCTAAAAGGTTTTGAGTCATAAATGCATGTTTTGTTGCCTTTAAACAGTTAAAAACTCTTAAATTATTAAAGTAATTTAATAATTTTTAAAGTAAATCACACTGACATATGAAAGTCATTATAAACTCTTCTGAAGACAGATGTATTGTTCACATCACGTTTTAAATGTTCTAAATTTATAAAATTTTATGGATTGCAATTTCTATTTCTGTACATCATTTACATTATTTTCTGTTTCATGAGTTGTTTTATGTTTCGAGCTTTAAACGCTTATAATAATCAGTTTAATAGCAGATGCCGCTAGTGAAATATTACAATAATAATGCCTTATTTTCAGCATGTGAACATCTGTTTAATGCAGGACTCGTTGTGTTTACAGGACTCCACTTGTGATTCTTCGAAATCATATTGTAGAAAACACACTAAATGTTCAAGAGCTGCTCTTTGATTGATTGATTGATTGATTGATTTGATTGATTGAAGCCGGTTTATTTGCTCTTGTTAATGAGGAACTGGTCATATGTAAGGGAATCTGTCTGCTGGCCAGTCCTGCTCTTCATCTTCAGGAAACCTGTCAGGTCATCATGAGGGGGATCCGCAATGCTCCGACTCCAGCGCGGCTCTGAGACCCTGAGCAGTTCTCCGACCCGAGCTGAGATAGTCTGAGAAACAGCAGACACATCCGTGTTTCAGTCACGCAGCATGTGTTTCAGTTCTCTCTGTCAGATATGTTTTACACTAGATGTTTGCAGTAACTGACGATAATGTGAGTTTATCTGTATGTGTTGCTATGTGTTTCCTAAAGTGTTCTGGGTGGTTGCTAGGGCATTGCTAGGTGTTTTCTAATGTGTTCTCGGTGGTTGCTAGGGCGTTGCTATGTGTTTAGGTTGCTAGGGCATTGCTATATTTTCCCAATGTGTTCTGGGTGGTTGCTAAGGCGTTGCTATGAGTTTTGTTTGCTAGGGTGTTGCTATGTGTTTGCTAATGTGTTCTGGGTGGTTGTTAGGGCGTTGCTATGTGTTTCCTAAAGTGTTCTACGTGGTTGCTAAGGCGTTACTATGAGTTTAGGTTGCTAAGGTGTTGCTATGTGTTTCCTAATGTGTTCTGGGTGGTTGCTAGGGCATTGCTATGTGTTTCCTAATGTGTTCTGGGTGGTTGTTAGGGCATTGATATGGGTTTTGGTTGCTAGGGCATTGCTATGTGTTTCCTAATGTGTTCTAGGTGGTTGCTAGGGTGTTGCTATGTGTTTCCTAATGTGTTCTGGGTGGTTGTTAAGGCGTTGCTATGAGTTTTGTTTGCTAGGGTGTTGCTATGTGTTTCCTAATGTGTTCTGGGTGGTTGCTAGGGTGTTGCTATGTGTTTCCTAAAGTGTTCTGGGTGGTTGCTAAGGCGTTGCTATGAGTTTTGTTTGCTAGGGTGTTGCTATGTGTTTGCTAATGTGTTCTGGGTGGTTGTTAGGGCGTTGCTATGTGTTTCCTAAAGTGTTCTACGTGGTTGCTAAGGCGTTACTATGAGTTTAGGTTGCTAAGGTGTTGCTATGTGTTTCCTAATGTGTTCTGGGTG
The DNA here is from genome assembly GCA_037950675.1 of Hypophthalmichthys molitrix. NCBI lineage: Eukaryota > Metazoa > Chordata > Actinopteri > Cypriniformes > Xenocyprididae > Hypophthalmichthys > Hypophthalmichthys molitrix. The sequence continues at coordinate 32,906,622 of CM075511.1, read as the reverse complement.
GTTGCTAGGGCATTGCTATGTGTTTCCTAATGTGTTCTGGGTGGTTGTTAGGGCATTGATATGGGTTTTGGTTGCTAGGGCATTGCTATGTGTTTCCTAGTGTGTTCTAGGTGGTTGCTAGGGTGTTGCTATGTGTTTCCTAAAGTGTTCTGGGTGGTTGCTAAGGCGTTGCTATGAGTTTTGTTTGCTAGGGTGTTGCTATGTGTTTCCTAATGTGTTCTGGGTGGTTGCTAAGGCGTTGCTATGTGTTTCCTAAAGTGTTCTGCGTGGTTGCTAAGGCATTGCTATGAGATTAGGTTGCTAGGGTGTTGCTATATGTTTCCTAATGTGTTCTGCGTGGTTGCTAAGGCGTTACTATGAGTTTAGGTTGCTAGGGTGTTGCTATGTGTTTCCTAAAGTGTTCTGCATGGTTGCTAAGGCGTTGCTACGTGTTACCTAAAGTGTTCTGCGTGGTTGCTAAGGTGTTACTATGAGTTTAGGTTGCTAAGGTGTTGCTATGTGTTTCCTAATGTGTTCTGGGTGGTTGTTAGGGCGTTGCTATGTGTTTCCTAAAGTGTTCTGCGTGGTTGCTAAGGCGTTACTATGAGTTTAGGTTGCTAAGGTGTTGCTATGTGTTTCCTAATGTGTTCTGGGTGGTTGCTAAGGCGTTGCTATGAGTTTTGTTTGCTAGTGCGTTGCTATGTGTTTCCTAATGTGTTCTGGGTGGTTGCTAAGGCGTTGCAATGTGTTTCCTAATGTGCTCTGGGTGGTTGCTAGGGCATTGCCATGAGTTTTGATTGCTAGGGTGTTGCTGTGTGTTTCCTAATGTGTTGTGAGTGGTTGTTAGGGTGTTGCTATGTGTTTCCTAATGTGTTCTGGGTGGTTGCTAGGGCATTGCCATGAGTTTTGTTTGCTAGTGCGTTACTATGTGTTTCCTAATGTGTTGTGGGTGGTTGCTAGGGCGTTGCTATGTGTTTCCTAATGTGTTCTGGGTTGTTGCTAGGGTGTTGCTGTGTATTTTCTAATGTGTTCTGTGTGGTTGATAGATATATTGATTAATTGAATTGCCCAATCATCCAAATTGATATTATTTTTTTCTGTGTCATGCAGTTTAAATCTCTGTAACATATTTAGGTATGTTATGTAACATACATGTAAACATATTTACAGTATTGAAATGTGACATTCATGGATGAAATGTGTGACGTTGGCTTCACCTTCATATGCTGGAAGTCGGTGATTCCCAGCCGTGGCAGGGTGATGCAGCTGACATGGATCAGTTTTCTGCCTGTGATGAAGTTCTCAGTGAAACACGCCTGAGGGAAGAAACATTCAGTGAGGTCACGACTGTCATTAGTCCTGAACAAACATGTGCTTTCTCAGTGTCATGTAATGGACAGAACCGCAGAACACGCCTTTCTAGACTATATTTCAGCATTTTAGCTGATGCCAATATATATATATATATATATATATATATATATATATATATATTTATTTTTTTTTTAGCAAATATAAAGATCAGTAAAGCCAGTGAATCACATCAAGACGTCTTCTTCTGTTGGCATGAAGGCAGCAGATATTGCTGATGAAGGAAAGCGTGGCGTTTTCCCTCAGATGATGCTAACAAAGCACAACTGAATAATGATGACAAAGCTTTATGTTGAGTAAATGCTGTACAGCAGAGCTTCTCGACTGATGGATCACGACCCAAACGCGGATCTCAGGTCTGTTCTGATGGGTCACACGCAGCAGGTACACAAGATTTGCTGTGAGTTTGAGCATGTTTGTTACCTTTGCATTATAAATTATCTCTCCTGCTCTAATCAATATATTTATATAATATCTTGAAATATAATCACTGTATGCTGGATTTTTAGTAATAGTTCACCTTATACTGGGGGAATCCGATAGACTCGATCCAGTGCGCCACGTCCTGACAACTCCAGTGCAGGAACTCCATGTTGTGTTGTGTTGCTATGGAAACCAGTCAACCAGCCCAACAGAACTCTTCACTGAGCAGAGATAGATAGATAGATAGAGAGATAGATAGATAGATAGAGTTCTCCTCTCAACACTAATATGACACACACTGTAGTTAAACACATTAACTAACATTAACTGCTGTTGCTATGCCAACCGTGGGACGCTTATAGAACAACCACATAAAGTGCAGACGTTCCTTTTCATCTGGAAACAACACAATTTTGTGACTTTACTGACATGCTTTAATGTTGCACAGACTGAAGCTGATTTCTCTGACATGAAAGAGAATAAAATTGCAGATATTCATTAGTTTTGTCTTCTCATGTCCGATCGTGACAGTGAAATGTTTCAAGCTTATTCATATTCTGTTGGAGGTTGAATAGAAATGTTGTACAAATAAAAACATGTGACGTTCTATCTAAAAAGAAATCCATGAATTACAATCTTGTTTTAACTCACTTCTTTCTGAGACATTTGACCTTTGACCTCTGGCTGTTTATCTCAGAGTCGTGAAGTCTTTGAAAAGACTTTTATGAAGTCATGTGACGTTGGACAGAGACAGAATGATATTTCTCACAGTCACTGCAGCACTGAGCAGAAGGAGGACCGGATGCGTTTGATCCTCCTGTAAGAACCAGCTGGACTGTAAATCTCTGGCCATAAAGCACAAACGTCATTTCATAAGATTTCACTTCTTTAAACATGTTAGTTCAACAAACGTCCCTCTGCAGGAGTAAATTCAGATGTTTTCTCCCATTGAAACACTACAGGCGAATATGAGAGATATTTACTTATATGTATGATATTTAATATGTATATATATATACGTGTGTGTGTTTTAGTCTTTTTGAATGGACTCGAAAATTATGTTGGCATTACTGGAATTGGACCGGCATGGACCGTTACCAATTTGTACCGAAAAGCGACGGTCCTCGTACTGAGCCTTGCGGCACTCCATACTGATCTTGCTTTTCACCCTGTACAGTCATTCCACGAAACCGCTACGATTTGGACTTACACATTTTCAGATTTTTTACCAAAATGCATTACTTTTCTGAACACCCCACAACATTAATGACATATTTAACTTCCAGAAAAACATGTTTTCCCATCTCAGGCATCAAATCCCTATTATTATTGGTCATTATTTTAAGTTATGGACACTATGGGAGCTCTCTGAATATTATTATAAAATGTATTTGTGATAAAATCAACATTTTCCTATTAATCAGATGTCCCTCACACTAATTCAGTGATTGCAAATATAAAAGTTACATAAAATCTCACCTTTTTGCTACTAAAGCCTGAAATGAGCACTTTTTGTGACAGTAACCTCATCATTTTTGATCAAAGGCTGAACTTCAGAATTTACAGTATTATGATTGCTTTTAACATTTTAGACAGAATTAAATTAATTTTTCATAAACTTAACAAAAAAAAAATAAGAAGAAGAATAAAAATGTAGGTGTGACGGGGTTGTGATTTTTTGCCCAAATTGGCCACTGCTCTAAATCTAGTGAATAAATGGAGAGCGCATGGCATGCATGATATTAAGAAATCATGAATAATGTTGAAATAACACAGATAATTTTCACAAGTAATAGTTTTCTATCTCTAATTGATGTAACAGGGTTGAGTCGTTTAGCTTGACAAACACAATTTCACAACATAATTTAGTTATAATTATTAAAGAAGGTGGTGACTTCACTGTGTCTGTTCACAATGTTGTTCAGAGGACTTCTATGATGTCACTTCCTATTAATATGTCAAAAGTATCAGTTCATTATTTTGATAGGGGGAGAATGGTTTGTGTAACGAGGTTGAGAGGTTAATGAGGTACGGAACTAAATGATGTGATTTTAATGAATAATCATGAATTTACTTAGAAAAAAAAAACATTAGCAGCAAAAAAGCACAGATGGATATTTATGGGAATGGCAAAATGAATAGACTTTTTTCTCATTTTATTATTCATATCCCAAGCACACTTTAATAGAAAGCCTTGAGGGACATGACAAAATAGGTCAACTGAAAAAAACAAAATCATTTCTAATATGAAGATAAAATGTATGTCATGTTTTTAAACATTATTAAATGAGACATTTCAATTAATACAAAAAACTTTAAAAAATATATTTTGGTGACCCAATAGATAAAATACACTGAAAAAGGTCAGAGGGACTCAAATCATCCCGGTTTCGTGGAATGACTGACATGCTATTGTGTGTGTGTGTGTGTGTGTGTGTGTGTGTGTGTGTGTGTGTGTGTGTGTGTGTGTGTGAGTGTGTGTGTGTGTGTGTGTGAGAGAGTGTGTGTTCATTTGTTTTCTCCTGTTGAGGAGACACTACAGATATTGCATAATACATTTTTACCACAAGATTACCAAGATATACAACCATTTTGCCAACATGAATTGCAAATATTAAATAAACAAATAATTTAAAATCTTTCACAACATAAACTTAAGATTTCTGTGCTTTTTGTCATTTATGTCTTATGAAACAGGCTGCAAAACAAAAAACATTTTGTCTGGAGCCTGCATCATTTCTATTCTTGCTGACTAGACTTTAAAGTGTAAAATATTTATACATATATTTATTATACTGTAAATGTATTCTGATTTAAATAAAAGAAAAAATGTATTAGACTAATGAGAACCTTTGCTGTTTCCCAGGCGGATCAACAACACGTTTGTCTCCTGTTTCTGTGCGTGATACTCTGGCCACGCCCACACGCTGCCTGCGTCACCATCTGCTGCTGTCAATCAAACTCAAGTTCAGCCGGACCTGCTGCTGCTGTCACAAACACGAGCCGTTTACAATCAATAAACCATAAACCGGTACATATACGCGGCATAGACGCTTCAGGATTCATAATCTGACTTATATTTACAACTTCTACTCGTGTTTTAAAGGTTTAACTAAACTAGTTAAAGTTAGGGTGTAACTTTAGCGAGTTAGCGAGCTGTTAATAAACAACATCAAACCGCCTGAAGTCTTTGACATGAAGAGTTTCAGGTGTAGAATGTGAGTTGAGCAGATCAGCAGCCGAACACTAAACATGCGCTGCAAAACACGCAAGAAAACCCATAATTTCGGCATCATTTCCAGTCCTGCTGACTGTGAGCTTTGGTCTGAGGTGAGTGAACATCACTTTAATGAGCTGAGAGTGATTTTGTGTTGATTTGTCTCATCAGCAGCTCATGTCTACTGTTATTGTTTATGCACATGTTTAATCCTGCACTGATAGATTTATTGCTGGATTTGACTGTGCTGACAGATCATATGTGAGTCTCTCAAGGGGAATGTCATGTTTGGAGATGTTAATAACTGTAATAATTGTCAGGATCTGCTGATGGGAGTGTCTGTGGTATAAACCCCATCAGAGTCTGACAGCCTCGTCTTTTCTTCCTCCAGTAGAGATGATGATGGTGATGATGAAGATCCTGGCCTGGGTTTTGCATCTGCTGCCCGTCTGGATGATGTCTTCTTCTTCTGCTGCTGCTGATTTCTCTGTGGGGTTTGGAAACGCTCTTCCTTCGCTCAGTCGCCCTGCAAACTCCAGCCAGATCTTCTACAGCATCATGTTCGACGCGGGCAGCACCGGCACTCGCATCCACGTCTACACCTTCATCCAGAAAGACCCAGGTCAGATGTTCCTACATGACAATTAAGGCAGTTGTGTAGTCAGATCTTTCTACAGTGCTTTACACAGTACAGATACAGAAAATAACAGAATCAATAATGCAAACTTCATCAAATATGAAACAAATTCAATTTCTGCGCTTGAAATAAACTTGATTTATAGACACTGTCAAGAACACGTCTGGCTCATATTTCACTCCAAAATCAAAATATTATAACATCATATTATCAGGTAAAGCATTGTACTTATTAAGCACTTTTTTTCTCTTCACCTCATTACTGTAATGCAAAATAATAATAATGTTAATGTATGATTATTTGTAATTTAAATGATAAAATACTTGATTGTAATTATTGTACTGCATATTTATGCTGATTTAAAATGCATGACACTTATTAGAATCCAATTAAAAAATGTACTTTTTTTTTTAATAAATAAAATTAATCCTTTTTTGTAGCATTAAGATTTTTGCATTGTGATAATTAAAAACATTTTCCATTGACATCTCATTACTGTAATGCACAATAATTCAATGAATTTAATGTTATAATTATTTGTAATTTAAATTGTAAAATTTATACATCATGTTTGCATTTATTGAATTGCAAATTTATGCCGATTTAAATGTATAAAAAACTGACTAATTAAAAAAATAATTAATTAAAAAATATATATAATAAGTTTTATAATTAAGTACATTTTCTATTTACATCTCATTACTGTAATGCAAAATAATCTGATTCTAATGACTTTAATGTTAGATTTTTATAATTTGCATAATATTTATGCACTGCAATTTTATTTATTGTAATGCAAATTTATGCTGATTTAAAAAAAAATTACACTACTTAGAATCCAGTAAAAATATCATAATTTTTCTATAAATAAAATGTATTCTTTTTAGTAGCATTAAGTTTTTCTATTTACATCTCATTACTGTAATGCACAATAATGTTTAATTTATAATTATTTGTAATTTTGTAATTAAAGCTGTAAAATATTTATACACCATGATTGTATTCATTGTACAGCAAATTTATGCTGATTTAAGTACAGAAAATACACTAATTAGAATTCAATAAAAAATATCATACTATTTTTCAATTTTTTTTAAGCACATTAAGATTTTTGCACTGTGAAAATTAAGCACGTTTTCTCTCTACATCTCATTACTGTAATGCAAAATAATTAGATGAATTTCATGTTATAATTATTTGTAATTTAATTTAAATTTGCATTTATTGTATTGCAAATTTATGCAGATTTAAATGTATAAAAACGTTATGACACAAATTAGAATCCAATGAAATATATATTTATTTTTAGTTAACATCTCATTACTGTAGTGCAAAATGGTCTGATTGTAATGACTTTAATGTGAGAAATATTTTTTATTTAATTGTAAAATATGTATACATCATGGATGTATTTATTGTGCTGCAAATTTATGCTGATTTAAATAAAACCCAAAGCAAACTTGTTTCCATTCAGACGGATTGCCCGTGTTGGATAATGAGATGTTCCAGTCCATGAAGCCGGGTCTGTCTGCGTATGCCGACGTTCCTGAGATCGTGAGTCATTATTGATAATGATAATGTGGCGTTTGCGGATAATCATGTGTTTGACGAGCGCTGATGTTTCTGTCCTCAGGCTGGACATACGGTGCGGCAGTTACTGCGGGTGGCGAAGAAGACGGTTCCTCCGGTGGAGTGGAAGAGAACGCCTGTGGTGTTCAGAGCGACGGCCGGACTGAGGCTGCTGCCGCCCGCCAAAGCTCACGCGCTCCTGGAGGAGGTACGGAGAACGCCAGAGAAGATGCTTCTCCTCCAGCATGAGCGTCGTTCGTTGTTCACCGTGGTGTTTTTATCTCCAGGTGCAAGACGTCTTCGACGAATCTCCGTTTTACGTGCCTGCTGATAGTGTCGGTATCATGAACGGGACGAGTGAAGGTTTGTCCTCAAACAACAAACTTTAGAAATAAGATTTATTTGTAAGACACTGTCAAGAACACGTCCAGCTTTTATTTCCCCGCAAAACCAAAATATTATAAGGAATGTTATCCCAAATAACAGAACTTTATCTTTTTTTAAAGTCTTACATCATTTGTTTTGATGGATTGTCAGTGTTGGGTAATGAAATGTTCCTGCGTGTGCATTCAGACACAACACTAGAGTAAAAACACGTCGGCCGAACGTCACAAAAGCAGCAGTTCAGACGGGCGTCGATTAAGAGCTCAGCCGCTGCGGTTCACCTGAAATCATCCGTGTGGTTTGATGAGGCAGCAGGAGCGGGATCAGTTCAGCAGACGTTAGTACAACGAGACTCTGGGTTATTATTATCAAGCAGACTTTGTGGTTTGTTTGAGCTGACAGACACACATCAGATCAATGCTTTGAGTCTACAGTCTGTCTTATTCATTATGATTATTAATAGATTCATCAAACACTGGCTTTATGATGTTAATGTGCAGGATCAGCAGGAACCTAGAGTTCTTGACTCTGTTTTGAAGAACACTTTATTCCAAAAAGTAGGGCTGGGTTAAAAATAAAACCTCAGCTTTCAAATTTTGTCAGTTTCATCAGTAAATTCAGTCATTAATGTGTCTGTGTGTCTTTAATGTGTGTTGACAGATCATGAAGCGATCATCTCTTCCTCTTCTAGTTACAGCAGCAAATAAACATGAACGAACATCAGAAGATTCAGAACAACTTTCTGAAATGAATCATGTGATCCATCAATCAGTGTTTCAAACTCCCAAAGACGTCAGTAAAACAGCTGGAGAACAATAATGTCACGAAACGCCACATTTAAGACATTCAATGACCATAAACTCGATATTCAGAAAAACGAATCGGAGAAAAAACATAATTATATAATTATAAAATTACTATTATAACTTCCTTGTGTGTAATTTAAGTGAAGAAAGAATACAAGAAATCCAATACAAAATGAATGAATGTTTCTTCACAGGGATTCTGGCCTGGATCACAGTCAACTTCCTGACAGGTGAGGCCTGTATAATCTTACATGTTTTATATAGCTGTTTATTAATCATGTGACTTTTGAAGTGTTTTACAGACGAGATCTTCATATGTGTAAAATTATTTATGCATATTGTTTTGTCAGGCCGTCTCGACCGCAGCTCACAGAAGACGGTGGGAATCCTCGACCTGGGCGGCGGGTCCACGCAAATCACCTTCCTCCCGAAGTCAAAGGTCAGCGACGGCTCAGTTACAGACCAGCAGCAGGTCACACATTAAAATAGAGTTATAATGGAGGGCATTTTAGAGGCTATTGCTGCTAGTTCGTCTAATTACACTGTGCCCTGTTTTGAATGCAGCTGTTGTTTGTGATGTTTGTATTTGCATATCTCCTCCTCATTGGTCACAGAAAACCGTTGAAAGAGCTCCTGCTGATTACATCGCCAGATTCCACATGTTCAACTCCACGTACGAGCTCTACACGCACAGGTACGCGCTGAAATGACATCAGATATGAGTGGGAATCAGTGTTGAGTCTAATGCATTACTGTGTGTTTAATTACTTTTCCCTTGAAAAGATAAAGTAAGGGATTACTCTTATTTTTCTGTAATTAAATTAGTTACTACTAACTTAAAACTTAAACTAAACTTCATATAACATCTGAAAACAAGAGCTAATTCAGAACATGAATCAATCCTAATAATATCTTTCCTAACACGAGTTGTTCTTCACAGTTACCTTGGGAACGGAATCAAAGCTGCGCGGCTGTCGGCGCTCGGAGCGCTGGGATCAGACGGTATGAACGCAGATGATGTTCAGTAATCGATCGGATCAGCTCAGTCTTCATCTCCGTATGTTGATGTTTGCGCCGCAGGTCTGGAAAGGAAAGTTTTCCGAAGCTCCTGTCTGCCCAAAAAACACACCGGCGACTTCAGCTTCGGAGGCGTGACTTACCGTGTCAGCGGAGTCACCGATGGTAAAACACACACATCTCATAAACACTCCACACCAACATCAAAGGACAGAAATTACAGTTTATATAAAGAAAATTAAACCTGTTTTTAGGACCGTAAAGATTGTTTGCGCTGTGAAATTATCATGGCAATTAAACATTTACTCCTGGAGCTGCTCTGTGTGAAGACGTCATGCTGTCAAAATGATCTCACAGCTTCTCAGGAGTTAATATGACTTGAAAGGGTGTTAATGTCCAATTTCCAACTAGGAAACTCTGACTAGGAAATGCAGACTAAGAATTTCCAACTAGGAAACGCAAACTAGGAATTTCCAACTAGGAAACGCCAACTAGGAATTTCCGACTAGGAAACGCAGACTAGGAAATGCCAACTAGGAATTTCCAACTAGGAATTTCCGACTAGGAAACGGCGACTAGGAAACGCAGACTAGGAATTTCTGACTAGGAAACGCAGACTAGGAAATGCCAACTAGGAATTTCCAACTAGGAATTTCCGACTAGGAAACGGCGACTAGGAATTTCCGACTAGGAAACGGCGACTAGGAATTTCCGACTAGGAAACGGAGACTAGGAATTTCCGACTAGGAAACGGCGACTAGGAATTTCTGACTAGGAAACGGAGACTAGGAATTTCTGACTAGGAATTTCCGACTAGGAAACGGCGACTAGGAATTTCCGACTAGGAAACGGCGACTAGGAATTTCCGACTAGGAATTTCCGACTAGGAAATGCCAACTAGGAATTTCCGACTAGGAATTTCCAACTAGGAATTTTCGACTAGGAAACGCCAATTAGGAATTTCTGACTAGGAAATGGCAACTAGGAATTTCCAACTAGGAAACGCCAATTAAGAATTTCCAACTAGTAAACTCAGAGTTGGAAACTCGTATTTATGATAATTCGATAGCATGTGAAGGCAGCAATACTGTGTATAAAACACACAATATGCTTCAAATGATTTTTCATACGTGTAAATAATCCCAGTCACAGCAGCAATCGTTCTCCTCTCCGCCATATTTAGTTTATGGCACGCTCGACTCGGAAACTCTCGGAAAGTCAAAATTATGAGTTTTAATTTTGAGTTTCCCAGTAGTAAATACGACTTGAGAGGGAGTTCATGTGTAATTTACAACTAGGAAACTCGTAAGAATTTACGACTTGGAAACTGCAACTACGAAACTTGTATTTACTATAATTCTGATATCACATGAGGGCAGCAGTAATCACGACTTCAAAAGCGGGAAGTAGGAAATTTCCTATTGCATGTGAGAGCATCATATAAGCTCGTTCCATTCAAGCCTTTTGTTGTGAAATTTCAATCAAATACTTGCTATTTTCGCTGTATATGAAACATACAATATGCTTCAAATGATTATTCATATATGTAAATATGCACTACTTTACCAACAAGACAAGGCAATGTAGTCACAGCAGCAGTGTCCGCCATGTTTAAAGTTTATGGCCCAACTCGGAAGCTCTGGAGTCAAAATTATCTCAGAGTTTCCCAGTAGTAAATACGAATTGAGAGGGCGTTCATGTCCAACTTCCAACTAGGAATTTATGACTTGGAAACTCCCAACTACGAAATGCGTATTTACTATAATTCTGATATCACGTGAGGGCTGCAGTAATCACGACTTCAGAAGTGCTTTGTTGTGAAGGCTGCTCTGTGCCTGCTCAAAATTCTGTGTGAAGACATAATCTGTGTAAATGCATTCATGCCACCTCTGAGCAGCATTAAACAGTCTGTGTTCAGAAGCGCTTCTGTTCCACCTTTGCAGTGTACATTTGGCATTTAGTGATCTGTTGATGCTTTGTTTGATGTGGTGAGGAACATCTGTGCGTTCTGGTCTTCAGGTGTGACGGGGTTCAGGACGTGTTACCAGGAGATGCTGAAGGTCGTGAAGGGCATCATTAAACAGCCTCACGAGCTGAAGGACAGCGCCACCTTCTACGCCTTCTCCTATTACTTCGATCACGCCGTGGAAGCCGGACTCATCGGTAAGACAAGACCATGACCGAATGATGAGAGGCAGAACAAACAATGTTTGCAATCAAAAAGCTTCTTATTTCCACCAACAGTACAGAAAATCCGTTACCTAATTTGGTGTTCCGGGTCCCACTTCTCTGGTTCTGCTATCGCTAAATATTGGATTCAATCCAAGTGTAACAGAATCTCAGGATCAAAACAAGAAGCAGAAACAAGCGATAGAAGCATTGCTGACGCATTATTAACATGATCAAACATTAAATAACACATAAATCAAAATTGCCTAATGTTACTGAATGAAATGTTGAACTCATGAAGAGGAAACGACTGAAGCTTTGAGGTGTTGATGGACTCGATCTACTCCATCTGTGTTTCGATCATCGTTATGAAAAACATGATTTTCTCAGCTTTTTGCTCAAAATGTTGCTCTTTTTATGAAACATTCAAGTGTTGATGCGTGAAGAATGCATGAAGCTAGATTAAAACAGGTTTTTTGTTTAAAGGCAGAGGCTCTGTTCTTTCTTTTTCTTTTGCATGTTCTGACAAAATATTCTGGAGGCCATGAAACTTTTGTGAAAATGATCAAAAATGCTGCCGCTGGCTGGAGACTTTTTTTAAAAAGATCAAAAACGCTGGCGGGGAAAGAGTTAATGTATGTCTCACTTCAACGGTTTCTGCTTTTTGTTTGTTTTTGGTGATAATGAATCTCAGATGAAACCAGAGGAGGAGCCGTGAAGATCCGAGACTTCAGGAATAGAGCAAAACAGGGTGAGCTTCATTTACATGTTCTCATCTTATATGTGCAATATAATGAATATTATACAGCTCCGAACTGAAAGTGAACTCAATGCATGTTTTTGTTGCAGTGTGTAACCGACTGTCTGAGCGCAGTCAGGTCAATCATTTCCTCTGCATGGATCTCACGTACATCATTTGTCTGCTGAAAGACGGCTTTGGTTTTAAAGAAAGCACCGTTCTGCAGGTACGTCTGGGTTTCTGGGCCGTCTGATCTACTCTGAGTTAACTGGTTAACACTCATCCTTGTGTTTCCACAGCTAACCAAGAAGGTGAGGAACGTGGAAACCAGCTGGGCTTTGGGTGCCGCGATCAACCACTTCCAGAAGTTCAGGATTCATTAAACCACTAACCAGTTTAACCACAATGACTTCTGCTCCTCATCTCATCAGAGCAGTTTAATCGATTACCAGGGTGAATCTCATTTCACCTAGAGTCGAAAGAAAGAAAGGCTGTTTCGCTTCCTCAGGAGTTCATGTTAATCTTAACGAAGGTTAATGTGTGATTGAGATCAGAAAAGATTTTCTTTTTGCAGTACAGATGCATCGACGGCTCCAGCGGAGGAGTTTCTGTACATTTATTGTTTACATTACAAAGATAATGTAGTCATGTTTGCATCAGTCTGTCTTTAGTTTCAATTAAAAAATGTAATGTTCTTATGAATGTTTGTCTCTATGATGTATATTTTTATCTTCAACACTTTAAGTAAAAACAAATTCTAAATAGAAACCTGAATAACGTAAATACGAGTTTGCTAGTCGGAAATTCCTAGCTGGAGTTTCCTAGATGGAAATTGGATATGAATTCATCTTAAGTTGAATATACTACTAGGAAACAGATAATTTTGACTCCCGTTTCCGAGTTTGGCCATAAACTTTAAATATGGCGGAGAGGAGAACGATTGTTGCTGTGACTGGGATCCTTTATTAGTTTTTCCTAAAACATAAAGAATCCCAGTCACAGCAGTATTGTTGTTAAAGTAGTGCATATTTACATATTTGATGATGATTATTTTTATTATCATGATTATTTATGAATAATCATGAAACATATTGTATGATTTATGCAGTGATGCTGCCTTCATATGCTATCAGAATTATCATTAATACGAGTTTCCTAGTCAGAATTTACTAGTTGGAAATTCCCAGTCTGTTGCGTAGAAACCGTCCAATATTTGATGATGAAAACATGCAAATTTTCTTGAAATTAGTTGAACTTTTTTTCTAACAAATAGTAATATTTCAGATGTTTTATCTGCAGGCAAATTCAAATCCTTATCGTTGATTTTAAGAATATATATTTTTCCAACTAAAATACTTTTTTTAGACAGACTATTAAACCGAAAAGCCCAGTCTCATAAAGGGACCTTTCTACATATGACAGATGTAGTATTATATTAAATTTATTTATGTCACAGTTTTTTGTTTTCTCTCATTCGGAGGCGTTTGAGTGTTTATGCTGTAACTGATCCTGATACAGTCGTGTTTTATTAAGATTTTAGATTTCCTCTACTGTTCCGTTCCCTTGAATATGAAAGTTTCTACTGACAAAATGCTAAGAAAATAAATAAACACGAAATCAACAATGATGTTTCCTAAAATAGTTTATTTACAAAAACAATGACTACAACAGCGCCACCACATCATCGCTGTATGCGTGCGCTGTCGTCATGGTGACCAGGTCATGAGGCGGAGTCAGAACCACGACCGGATCCGCCGGACCTGAAGCGAGAAGAGACGCCGTTAGTGCCGTTACGACTCACTATCACAGACGCTCATCCGTGTGGTTTCTACCTTGAGTTCGTAACATGGCGTGATGCAGATTCATGTTCACCATAGAATCACTGCTGCCTCCGTCAGCCTCCAACAAGCTGCTGTGAGTGAGCGCTTCACCTGTCAATCACACACAGACACGCCCACCATAAACAGTAGAAAGCATACTGACGCACGTCTGCAGCACATATACTGAACATGCACATATAAAGCAGACGTGTCACATGGATTAACAATGTTACCGGTTTCCCGGCTGTGTCTCTTCTTCATGTGGACGTTCCTGCTGCCGCTCTGAGAGAACGTCTTCCCGCAGATGGAGCACACGTGCGGCTTCTCACCTGTTTCAAACATCATGATCACATGTTGTGTGCATTATTTCATCAAATGAAATTCATACACAATTTTTTCACACCACAAAAGTCATTGCATCTGATCTATTTCCACATGAAATTGGAAAAACTGAGATACATTATTGAATAATTAGAACAGCACGAGTCATGTGACCGTACCAGAGTGTACCAGCATGTGTTTGCGCAGACTGGAATATTCAGCGAAAGATCGACCGCAGCTGTCCACGTCACACAGGAAGGGCTTTTCACCTGAAAAATACAATTAATTGAAACACTGAAATGATACGAATCGTTACTTAGAATCCATCAGTATTAACAATAATAATTAAAAAAATATTACTAGTAATAATATGCTGGCGGTCAAAAGTCTGGAATAATCAAGATTTTTTAAATCTTATTTGATCAAAAATACTGTAAAAATTGTGAAATATTATTCCAGTGTAAATCAGCTGTTTTTTATGTGAATATATAGTAAAGTGTAATTTATTCCTGTGATCAAAGCTGAATTTTCAGCATCATTACTCCAGTCTTCAGTGTCACATGATCCTTCAGAAATCATTCTAATATGATGATCTGCTGCTCAAGAAACATTTATGATTATTATCAATGTTGAAACACATAACACATCATCATGTATATTAATAATGATGTTTTGATCGGTGTGGGGTCAGAGGGCGCACCGGTGTGTGTGCGTCTGTGGTTCTTCAGGTTGCCGGCGGTGGTGAATCTCTTGCCGCAGTTCTTCTCGTTGCAGATGAAGGGTTTCTCTCCGTTGTGGATCCTCATGTGAACCTGCAGCCTCTGCAGAACATAGAAACTCTTCCCACAACCCTCGGCTCCACAGCGGAATGTGCGGTCGTTCCTGAAACACACACACACACACACACAATTCTTGTTTTTTATGGAATACTGCAGTTTATTCTAAATATGTATTATTTAATTAATTACAGGTGTTGTGGTTACCTGTGTGTCTTCAGGTGGTACTTCAGGTGTGCAGGATAGGTGAAGGTCCTGTGGCAGCTCTCATACGGACAGCGGTGGATCTTCTCCGAAGCCGCGCGAGCGACTCGAGGCAGCTGCTCTTTCTTCGGCCCCTCTGATTGACAGCTGAGAATGTGGTCACCTTGGCAACAGCAGAGAGCGACAGCGTGATGCGGTGCACTGAGCGGCGTGAGGAACATTGAGTGTGTGCGGCGTCACGTACTGTTACCGCCGGCCCGGGCTTCCTTCGCCAGCTGCGCGCGTGTGGCGGCGATCAGGCTGTCGTGCGCCAGTTCCTGGACCCGCAGGTACCACGGAGCGCCGCCGTCCGCGCAGTCTCCGGCCGAGATCTCCTCCTGCGCCTCGTCCACGTCATCCTGGACAAACACCAGCGGCTCGGCCGACGCGGCCAATCCTGCGAGCACAACGAGCGTGTCATACTGTGTGATGGAGTGATGGAAGAAGGGAAATAATAACTAACATGTTCAGACCTTTGGCCAGGTTGAGCAGGACGTAGGATGTGCTGTCGTGGTTCTGCAGGTCCTGGAGGATTGTGGGTGTTTGTGATGGAGGCGAGGGAGACGGTTGATGCAGCTGAACCACCAGCGGGCTTCGCTCGGGGCCGAACTCTGACAGCGCCGGGGACGCGGCATGGCTAAGAGCGCTCTCTAAAACACACACATATATACAGACCATCTGACTAATGACAGGTTCAGTTCACTGGAGTCATGTTACATGTTCAGAAATATATCAGCATGCAGTTCAGACAGATGATGCTACAAAACACCTCTTTTAATTCAGTTGTTTTCAATAAACAAAGAAGGCTGAAATCCTTGAAAAAAAAAGTTCTTCACAAAATTAGCAATTCTGTTTTAAAGGGTTAGTTCATCCAAAAATGAAATTAATGTCATTTATTACTCACCCTCATGTCGTTCCACACCCGTAAGACCTTCGTTCATCTTCAGAACACAAATTAAGATATTTTTGATGAAATCCGATGACTCAGTGAGGCCAGCAATGACATTTCCTCTCTGACGATCCATTAATGTACTAAAAACATATTTAAATCAGTTCATGTGAGTACAGTGGTTCAATATTAATATTATAAAGCGACGAGAATATTTTTTGTGCACCAAAAAAACAAAATAACGTCTTATATAGTGATGGCCGATTTCAAAACACTGCTTCATGAAGCTTGGGAGCGTTATGAATCTTTTGTGTGGAATCATGATTCGGATCGCGTGTCAAACTGCTGAAATCACGTGACTTTGGCGCTCCGAACCGCTGATTCCACACAAATGATTCATAACGCTCCGAAGCTCCATGAAGCAGTGTTTTGAAATCGGCCATCACTATATAAGTCGTTATTTTGTTTTTTTGGTGCACAAAAAATATTCTCGTCACTTTATAATATTAATATTGAACCACTGTACTCACATGAACTGATTTAAATATGTTTTTATACTCACTGAGTCATCGGATTTCATCAAAAATATCTTAATTTGTATTCTGAAGATGAACGAAGGTCTTACGGGTGTGGAACGACATGAGGGTGAGTAATAAATGACATTATTTTCATTTCTGGGTGAACTAACCCTTTAAATCTAAACCTGCCAAAGATATAAAAGCTCATGCTGTAAGGTATTTTTGTACAGGCTCTTCACCTGGCAGCTCCAGCGGGCTGCATAAGGAGGCGTGAGCGGGCGACAGCAGCGGGACGCAGGAGGGTTTGCTGTCCGGCTCCTCCAGACTCTGGCCCAGCGGTATGGACGCGTTCTGAACAAACTCAACCAGCAGCTGCACAGGACCAGAGAACACACTTCACTGACCACATCAAATCTTCATCCAACAGAGATTGCATTAATTACATTATTCTACTCGTTATAGATCATTCAGGCATTCTCTAGTAAGAAATGAGCAGCATGTGTAACAGACGTGGAGCAAAAGTAAACATCAATCTGATGGTTATTAATATTAAAATATTAGTTTATTGTCGCATAACAATATAACATTTGATATTATGGCAAACGCTTGTAAATGGTATAATGTAAATGATCTCCTCAGGCAGTAATACCTCAGGTTTGGAGTCAAGTTCATCAGAAAGCATGGATTCAGCGTGATGTAATCTGTCAGCAAGAGAGAGAATACATAAACATAGCGATGACGTCATCAATACATCAGCTATTTAACATTTTTATTGCCTTTCAATGATGTAAACACAGCTTTGTAAAGTCCAAATTATTTAGTAAAATAAAACAGTTAAAGAATGACTGATTAAACTGAAACTGACCAGGTTCAGGAGGGTCAGAGAGAGAAGGTTTCGTCCATCATCTGCTGACAGAACTGAATTAATAAAAACACACAGAACATAATTAAAAATGTTGAATACATTCGGTCGAACTCAAATATCCTCCAAACGAATATCAAATTATTTAAATTAGGTACGTATGAAGAACTGTATGAACAAATATTAGGCTTTTAAAGCTTTCACGGGCTCATACAACCTCAAATCAAACAGTTTATACATACAGGTTTGATATTATGAATAATTAAGCATTATAAATATGAAGCATTTGTCATTAATAAAGCAGACAGTATAAGCCACCGTTAGCTAGAGCACAAATCTCCATCATTCTGCTCGGTTTTCTTTCGATTTTATACAATTAGATATCTTAAACATACCTGACAGATGATTATGATATACATTAATCTTTATAAACTCTCTTAACCTTCATCGCCGCTGATGTTTGACAGTAAGCAGCAGAAGCTAAACACAAACACAAAGACAGATCGAGTGCACTTCCGGGTCACACAGGGACGTACTTCTGTGTGGAAAACTATTGATTTGAATACTGATAATGTTGTTTTGTTAAAATGCAAATTAGTGCTGGAAAGCCTGCTTTACTTTAGTAAACAAAGAGCTGAATTTCAGTAAGCGATACGCTTTTTTAATTCGAAAGAATCGGTTCAAAAGAACGACAATCAGGCATCAACGGAGGTTCTTTCGAATGATGCCTGATTCTCTGATTCTTTTGAACCGATTCTTTCACTTTTTTTGAAGAAATATCAGAAATAACGAGTTTTTGAGTTTCTTTCTTCTGCTGAACACAAAAGAATATAATGTTTAATCAAACAGTTGACGGTAGCCATTGACTAAATAAAATACTATGGAAGTCCTGTCAACTGTATGGTTACCAACATTATTTAAAATACGAAACTCATACAGGTTTGGAACAACATGAGTGAGAGTAAATGATGACAGAATTCTCATTTTTGGGTGAACCATCCCTTTAATGAAGATATTTTCGAATCACAAAGCGGCATTCTCGATGCCTGACTCTTTTGAACCGACTCTTTCTCGAAGCCAGCATGTTTTTGATAACCATAACAAAGTTAATCAGAAATGTAATAAATAAGTAGGCCTACATGATTTCTGCGAGTAATGTCTGAAAATGTAAAAAGTGTACTACTAATAAAAACACTTCAAGAATCAGTAAATTAATATTGTGAAAGTTTAGCCATGTTTTGGTTTTCAGAAAGCGTTCATTAAACCATATGAAATTATCATTCAACAATATGTAGCATCAAACACTTATTTTAGCAAACAACAACTTTCAGTGAGCGATACGCTAATTGATCCGAAAGAATCGGTTCAAATGAATCAGGGAATCCAAGATACTTTCGAATCACAAACCTGCACCGGATTCTTTTGAAACCGACTCTTTCTCGAAGCCCACATGTTTTTGATAACCAGAACAAAGTTACTCAGAAATATGATAAATAAGCAGGCCTTCATGATTTCTGTGAGAAATGTAATCCAGGGACTCTTTGACATTTGAAATTATTTTAATAACTTTATGACATGAACATGTTTGACAGTGTAGTATTCAGTAATCTGTTTTAAAGTGGGAAATAAAAATAAAAAAAGACTAACAAAACCCTCCCAAAGAATCAGTAAATGAGTAATGCGAACATTTGGCCACAGTTTTGGTTTTGCACATGTTTCTTTATGAATTTCCAGAGCGATTATGTAGATCAGGCCATTCGTTTGTAAGTGTATCTAATGCTCTATTAATGTAAAAGCACCAGATTGAGCTGCTATAACAACAACAACCCTTCACAGTTCTGCTCTACTGCACAAACACGTCTATCCGTGAGGATTACCTAATAACAGCAAAAGTAAATAACAAAATTACATCTTTATACACAAAATGGCATATTATTTTACTTACAAAATACAGGAATAACAAATATCAGTAATAAGAGCAACAAAACACACAAACGCAATGTTTCCAAAGTCACTGAAACGGAGTAATCACATCTGAAGGCCTTTGAAACGGTTAACAGAAATGCATTTCATGATGTTGAATGCGCTCTGGATTCTTACACAGCAAAACATGTATAAAGCTTTATCAAAACTGCTGGCCTACAAAATCTTTTCTGTATTTTTAAAAAAGCTTAGACTGCCATTAAAGCAAGGCAATTAGAGTCAGGAAACACCAACACATGAGCAAACCCTTTCTGTGCTTCCACTAATGCTTCAGTCAACGCATGAAGTGATCCATATTCTACACTCGCCAAACATGGAAGTAAAGCCATGATTCGATGAACTCGTGGTAATGTGTTAGCTGCCACTGAAACTTCATGAAGTAAGGCAAGATGATAATGAGAACATGATCATTCATCACGTCGGTATCAGAGGATCGCCACTGTGCTCCACGCATATTAGAGCTGCACGATTCTGGATAAACTGAGAATCACGATCGAACAAAGATCACGATTCTGAACAGACAGCTAAACAAAACAACAGGTGACTTACTAGAGGTTCTGACCAAATGTTAAAAATCGTTTTTTAAATGAATGATTCAATGACTCACTCACAGAGACTTCACTTGTTTCATTACTGGGTGAATCAGCGTTTTTGAACAAATCTCTTGAGTGAGTGATTCAATGACTCACTCGTAAAGACTTCACTTGTTTCATTACTGGATGAATCAGCATTTTTGAATTAATCTCTTGAATTAATGATTCAATGACTCACTCGTAAAGACGTCACTTGTTTCATTACTGGGTGAATCAGCGTTTTTGAACAAATCTCGAATGAGTGATTCAATGACTCGCTCGTAAAGATTACTGGATGAATCAGCATTTTTGAACAAATCTCTTGAATTAATGATTCAATGACACTCAAAGACTTCACTTGTTTCATTACTGGATGAATCAGCATTTTTGAATGAATCTCTTGAGTGAGTGATTCAATGACACTCAAAGACTTCACTTGTTTCATTACTGGATGAATCAGCATTTTTGAATGAATCTCTTGAGTGAGTGATTCAATGACTCACTCGTAAAGACTTCACTTGTTTCATTACTGGATGAATCAGCATTTTTGAATGAATCTCGAGTGAGTGATTCAGTGACTCACTCATAAAGACTTCACTAGTTTCATCACTGGATGAATCAACGTTTTTGAACAAATCTCTTGAATTAATGATTCAATGACACTCAAAGACTTCACTTGTTTCATTACTGGATGAATCAGCATTTTTGAATGAATCTCTTGAGTGAGTGATTCAATGACTCACTTGTAAAGACTTCACTTGTTTCATTACTGGATGAATCAGCATTTTTGAATGAATCTCGAGTGAGTGATTCAGTGACTCACTCATAAAGACTTCACTAGTTTCATCACTGGATGAATCAACGTTTTTGAACAAATCTCTTGAGTGAATGATTCAATGACTCACTCAGAGACTTCACTGGTTTCATCACTGGATGAATCAACGTTTTTGAACAAATCTCTTGAGTGAATGATTCAATGACTCACTCAGAGACTTCACTTGTTTCATTATTAGATGAATCAGCATTTTTGAACAAATCTCTTGAGTGAATGATTCAATGACTCACACATAAAGACTTCACTTGTTTCATTACTGGATGAATCAGCATTTTTGAACAAATCTCTTGAGTGAATGATTCAATGACTCACACATAAAGACTTCACTTGTTTCATTACTGGATGAATCAGCGTTTTTGAACAAATCTCTTGAATGTAGCTCAGAGTCTCTTTCCTGTAGCTCAGTGGTTAGAGCATGGCACTAGCAATGCCAAGGTCATGGGTTCGATCCCAGGGATTGCACATACTCAGATACAAATGTACAGTATAATGCAATGTAAGTCGCTTTGGATAAAAGCGTCTGCCAAATGCATAAAAATGTAATGTAAATGAATGAATGATTCAATGACTTGTTTCATTACTGGATGAATCAGACTTTTGTCTGCACCTACTGGTGTAATAACGTCTTTGATACAACATTTAAACATCAAGTTACTTGGTCATGACAGTGATTTACTCTATTTTGATCTCTACTGTAGACATCAGTGTTTATATCTGAACTATAAACTTTTATCTCAATACTTCTGTGATCATCTGAATGATTGTGAGACAGAAATAAAGAGGGTTTGTGAATCTGTTTCATATTCTTCACGACAACGGCTCTCTCTGGATCAGAACACAGATCTGAATGTTTGATCGTACTCGTTAAAGCTTTAATAGACATAGTGCTGAATCACTGTCATTTAGGAATAAGACCACGTGTGCGTTTAATCGAGATCGCGATCCTTTAACGATTAATCGTGCAGCTCTAATGCACATTCAGGTTGAGTTGGTCCAAAGCTCCTCATGAAGTAGAGTCAGATCAGTAAATGATCACATTTAAAACGTCACTGCTCGATGATCTATCAGAACAAAACAACGGATATGAAAACAATTAATCAAATTCCTTATCAAAAACAGATGTATTGATGCCACAGAGCACGAGCCGGTCATATTTTACCTTCAAATCAAACTAAAGAAAATGGTATTTTGAATACAGTAATAATGTCACAATGTGACCAAAAATCAAGACACCACAGGCGAAACTGTTGTTTGTTCATGCACCGGTAAATTGTAATACAAAACAATTGTCTTAATGTACTGTGATTAATCAGTGTGGTGATTTATATCAGTTAACATTGACCGTATTCAGCTGTAGTGTCTTGCCTTAATGGTCCTAAAACAGACGTCATTTTCTTTATGACAAATGTAAATCATTTTTTTGTTTTCCTCTTGATTTTGCAGTGAAATACGAGCTGGATATTGTGAGTCTGGATTCACTTTTGTTTTTTAAGCGAAAGTTCCTACACATAACCATTCGGGAGGATTGGGGTTAGACGATGGGAAGGGCTGCAGCCGATCCCACATTTCACAGACAGCCCGTAACGATCCGTTTTTCATAATTAACCATAATTGCTGTGAGAGTCTAGGAGAAACGGCTGCCAGCTAACATACTTGATCTGCACTTCTGCACATTCGTTTAGCATTCTATGATCTCCAAAACGAGGCCTTCTGACACGGGACGGTGTCCAAATTCATTCATCTAAAACTGTGAAACAAAAGAGGTAAAAACAGTAACCAGCTTATGCACTGAACTAGATTAAGGCTGAAGCTTGTCAGAAAGTGAACGCACGTCCATATAGTCTGTTAACAGTGGACAGCTACACCGGTAATCATTGTTTTGACCTCAAGATATAGTTGCATGTACGACGCACACGCCGTCACTTCAGAGGAGTCACGTCCCGGTTCTCCTCATCACGTGGCGTCCGCTCTTTCCCTTTGTCTTCCTCGTTCATACTCATCTGAAGCTTGCTCCAGATCCCCGAATCTCCCGTCTGCAGCGCTTCCACGAACATGTTCGTGTGTTCGCGCAGCCGCTCCACCTCCGTCTGCGTCCGGCGGTTCTGCCGAATCAACTCTTTCGTGCGCAGCGTGATGTCCAGCAACCCCGACTTGCTGAGGATGTTGTAAGTGTTGCAGAAGCGCTTTATCTTGTTGTCCGTGTCGGAAATGCCACGCGAATTACAACTGGAGCGGCCGTCCGGGGATTCGGGTCTCTGTTCGACGCTGGTAGTATCCGAATCGGCGGATGTGTCGTGCGGAAGAGCAGACGCTGGAAGAGAGCCGGGTAACGGCGAGGACGAGCTCTGACCGCGATCTGTGTGAAAGGAAGACGAACTCTTGACTGAGGAAGCGGAGCTGCTGCTGCTGCTGCTGCTTTTAAGCGGATTGTCTCCAGGATGAGGAGCGATTTTGGGGTAGGATTTGAGGATAGGGAGGTACTTCTTGTGCCGGCGGCGCTTCGAAGTGTGTCCCTTCGGCACGGAGGCGCTTCTCTGTGGGACGACGGGTTGAAGGAAGACGACCTGAGGCTGCTGAACCACCTCCACCGCTGGACTGAAGGCCCAGGGTTTCAGAGACGGAGCGTTTTCTCCAGACTGCAAATAAACAATTGAAATTCAAATTAGAGACGGTTTTTGCATTTTAATAGGTCTCAAAGAAACTGTCATTTCCATTAATTATATGCAGATATAACACAAACTGTCTGATTTTTGTTATTACTATACATATGGGTGAATTCAGGTTGATTGGGACACTTTCCCCAGTCATTTCAATGGCAAAAAGTGTCCCAATCAACCTGAATTCACCCTACGCATGATTGCAGATTGCAAAGATTTTGTTGTTATTGTGTTAAAAAGCAGAAATAAACTAAATTAAATATTTCTGAATGACTTTTCAGACAAAAATACATAAAAATCTGTGCATATATACACACACACACACACTAGTGATCCTAATACCAAACTCATATGCTTCTGGTTTTATAGTGTCATTAGTTTCTGTTCAAAATGAACTGGTACTCAATCACGTGTACTTCAGAGGAAATGTAAAAGCCTTGGGGCAGGTCTGACGTTCACCTGCTTCAGAACAACATTGTTCATGATGATCATTGGTGAGAGGCCCTGCAGAGCTCCGCCCACCACCGCAGCCATCTGAGACACCTGCGATCTGGAGAGGGACGAGTCCTCCGTGTCCGTCTGATCGATCGCACTCAGATGCTCCGAGCTGCCGTCTACCAACACACACACACACACACACAGATCTCAAATACTGCTTCGAAAACAATCAGAACAAGAATCCAATCCTCACGATTACACACCTGAGAAGCCTGAATCCCTCTCCGACTCCGGCTTTGACTTTTCCATCCTTTTGTTTTTAAATTTGGCCATGGCTCTCATACGACCTTCATCCTTCATCCTCTTCCACCGTTTGAGCCTGAAACAGCAGACATTCTGGTCATGACATCATCAGTCCAGTTTATGATACGGAATGCTTCTACTAAAGTTTCACGTTTTAACATTAAGTATTCAAACAATTTAACTAACTGGAAAAACAGGATTTATGTTTAGTTAAGTCAAAAGCATGCCAATGTTTTTATTTGACATCAACGTTAAACAAACATTAAACATAGTATATTTATATATTCAAGCAAATGGTAAGATTATATATTATTAATGACATTACTATACATACATATATATATATATATATATATATATATATATATATATATATATATATATATATATATATATATAGTTTTAAAGAGCTACAAATACAGCCAAGGGGTACATTAGGATAAGTAAACAAGCACTAATAATAATAATAATAACAATAATAATAATTGTATTAATAATAATAATACATTTTTCAAGCCTAAAATTGTCTTTAAACTGTCTTTTAAAACGGTTTATTTCCATTGTTATTATTATTTTTAAGATCAACGTCATGACGTCAACGGCCAAGCTATGACGTAACCAGCTGACATATTTAATCTCCAGCAGCTCTGGGTCGTCAGAATCACACGTTTTACCTGTCAAAGGGTTTATTTGACAGCTTATTTATACTTATTGTATTAGTACGTTTCCACGGAAGTTTCATATTTAAACTTTAAGCATTCACACAAATGATATCGCAATGTAGCCTGAAACACAGAAACCACACAGTTAAAAGCAGGACTGCCGTTTAGTTGCTCCAGAAAAGCATGCAAACTTTTATCTGAGAGACATTTATCCATTCAGAGAAGGTAATTTTGCTCAAAGCCGTTGAATATGACAGCTTACGTGTGTGTCGCGACGGCCGTGACTTCATCCGGAGCGGAATCAATCCCCAGAGACGGATAAACACCGAAAATATTTGCAGGTTTCCTCAGATCCGGTAGTTATAATGTGTTATAACAGTGTGCAGCGCTCGTTCTGCGGTGTCTTACCGTGTTCTAGGCGCGTAACGTCGGCCAGACGCCCCGATCGTTCCCGTCACGCACAACACGCTCACGGCTACACGGTGCTGTACACGAGACCTGACACAGATCCCCACAAGCCCCGCCCTCGTGGACCGCTCAACTTTATTGAGACGTTAAAGCCTTCATATTCACTTTGATAAGTGTACGTTAAATATAAAACAGCGCTTTCGCTTTGTTGTTTCGCTATATATATATATATATACATATATATTGTTTCGCTATATTTACTCTGTGGATTATTTGACGTGATGTCATCGCTCCAGCTGTTGCTAATGGGTAAGTGAATGACTCCTGTTCTAAGCCAATCACAGATACGAAATCGCTCCGAATACCCAATCCTGTCACAGGAGGCGGGGCTTGTCGTGAGGCGGAATAACGTCTGTTTTGTTTTAGGGGCTTTTCCTTTTATGGAAGTGGTGGGCAGGTCTGTGTACGGAAGAGGTTTTGCGTCATTCTTGACGGTCGTCTCGCATTGGTCGTCGACTCGAGCATTCAGATATAAAACGTGACCGTTGGGCGTCGTGAGAACATTCCGTTCAACCGCAGAGTGGCGTGTCGATATAAACTGCTGATAGTCAAATATCTTTGACATTCAGGTGTGTTATTGTAACGATAAGAAAGATCTAAGGGCTTAATTTAACCTATTGCTTTGGAAGGCTGTTTCTGCCATATAAAAGAAAAAAAAAAACATGCTGTGGTAAATATTACGCCATAAAACGTCAAAATTATGATGAAATGTAGAAATTATGACATAAAAAGTCAATATTATGATATAAAAAGTCTAAATTATCACACAAATAACTGAAAAGAGTTCAAAAGTCAAGTCTTTGTTATAATTTCGAATTTTTTGAGTCATAAATTAAATTTTTCATCTCATGACAGTAATTTCACATTTTTATGTAATTATTCTGATTTGCAAAAGCATGTAGTATGTCTGAATTCATAGTATTCATAAAACAGTAGGTGAAAAGTACCCGGATGACCTACTTTCGGCGAGATTCTAAAGTGCGCATTCGATGGACACTTCACCATCCCATAATGCAACCGGAGAAGATTAAGCTGCGTCTGAAAACACGTGCTGTTGAGTAAGTATTACATTTGAATTTGAATTTACTTCACGACCGTTAAAAAAGTATGTTCTACATAGTATGAAT
Organism: Hypophthalmichthys molitrix; assembly: GCA_037950675.1. Classification (NCBI taxonomy): domain Eukaryota; kingdom Metazoa; phylum Chordata; class Actinopteri; order Cypriniformes; family Xenocyprididae; genus Hypophthalmichthys; species Hypophthalmichthys molitrix. The sequence goes on along the minus strand of CM075511.1, from coordinate 32,879,837 downwards.
GCGTGTAGTATGAATGTATTCAGACATACTACATGTTGTTACTGTCACATGACCTACACTATATTGCCAAAAGTATTGGGACACTCCTCCAAATCATTGAATTCAGATGTTCCGATCACTTCCATGGCCACAGGTGTATAAAATCAAGCACCTAGGCATGCAGACTGCTTCTACAAACATTTGTGAAAGAAATTTCCTCACTACTAAATATTCCACGGTCTACTGTTAGTGGTATTATAACAGTGGAAGCAATTGGGAACAACAGCAACTCAGCCACAAAGTCAATAGCTACAGACCTCCAAACTTTGTGTGGCCTTCAGATTAGCTCAAGAACAGTGTTTAGAGAGCTTCATGGAATGGGTTTCCATGGCCGAGCAGCTGCATCCAAGCCTGACATCAAGTGCAATGCAAAGCGTCGGATGCAGTGGTGTAAAGCACGCCGTCACTGGACTCTAGAGCAGTGGAGACGTGTTCTCTGGAGTGACGAATCACGCTTCTCTGTCTGGCAATCCGATGGACGAGTCTGGGTTTGGCGGTTGCCAGGAGAATGGTACTTGCCTGACTGCATTGTGCCAAGTTTGGTGGAGGAGGGATTATAGTGTGGGGTTGTTTTTCAAGGGTTGGGCTTGGACCCTTAGTTCCAGTGAAAGGAACTCTTAATGCTTCAGCATACCAAGACATTTTGGACAATTTCATGCTCCCAACTTTGTGGGAACAGTTTGGGGATGACCCCTTCCTGTTCCAACATGACTGCGCACCAGTGCACAAAGCAAGGTCCATACTACTCTGTTCGCATGCTGTTTTTTACGTACTAAATAGTAGAGAAGTGTCTGATTTCAGACGCAGCTATGATTTTTTTCCTTATATGTCAGAAATGGGCTTTCATATTGTGCAGCACCTGGAGACATGACAAACATTAGAAATCACTCACTCCATTCTGATAAAACATCTGATTTATTTCTTTAAATATTGTGTGTTTATTGTTTTATAAAATATATTAAGACACATATGATGGGGACATGAACATGCACTGTGTAGTTGGACTGACCCAATTGCCTTTTTTAAATCATTTTATTATAAAGAAACTCTGTTATTTTGAACTCGTGAACAACACCAAGGTACAGTATTTTACATTTGCTCACGTGTGTATTCCCTGATAACGCCTGAACAGCTTTATTGTTTGTTACACACATTTTTTCAATAACAGTCCAAACATACCTGTAAATAGATGATGTGTCTGATCAACTCATTATAGTCATTGCAATATATAATAAACAGAAATGTTTCTTGATTGTTATATGTGTCAAACTGCAAACCGCCAGCCGTTCTGTCCACGTTCATGTCCAGAAGTGCTTGTGATGATGATGGAGCCATAGTGATCGTCACATCTGCAGCAGATAACACAAATGGATTATTTTTAAAAAATAAACAAAATATCTGTGCACATCATTATTATTTTTGTCTCGTATTCTTGAATCAGGGCGGGGCAACCTGTCACTCACATGACATCCACCAATAGCAAACCACAACCGTCCAATCAATTCCCCACAGACAAAATCAAGCCCCGCCCTACATTTGTTCTTGTTTGAGAAGCGTTTCACTCAGATATACTCAGAAAAGACTAACTTTACTGTCTAAGACAGATGTAAGTGCTCAGGTGAGTGTTTCTGCAGTAGAGAGTCACCTGACACCGGCAGCGGCTCAATCCCTGTCTTTCCTCCCTCTCCGTCTCCTCCTGCGTTTACCCTTCCGTCTCTGGTTGCTGAGGAAGAACATTCTGAAAGTTGTTTTTCTGTGTCATTTAGATGCAAGAAATAAACCAAGGAATCAATACTCACTGTTGATTTCTCAAGTGGTGTCGTCTGGGCCTGAAAGTCAGAAAGTAAGTTAAATAAATAAATAAAAAGCAAGAGCAATGCAAAGATACAAAAATGGTATCATACCTGCATTCACAGGTCTGGTGTTCCTGAAAGGACAGTAGCACATATTCTCTGCTCCTCTCCGCTGGAGTGATTCTCAACAGCTGATGGGAAACACACACACGCACACACACACACAGCAGGAGATTTAACATCCAAACCTAAAGGAATATATTTTATATCAAATCAATAACAGCAGCATTAACAGCAGCAACAGCATTAACGAAGGTTTCACACCGCAAGCGTGAGCATCGAGGGAACAGCAGTGAAGCGAGGCTTTCGGTCCTGAGTTTGCTGTCTTGTAAACATGTGCACGCAGCAGATGATGTAAACACAAAGCTTACCTCGTTTGTGTGCAGAAATGGATGACACAAGGCTTTTATTTATTTATTTATTTATTATGTTTACATGGGAATATTGTACTCCCCATGTTAACAAACTTTCAAGACTATCAAGTTTATAAATTACCAACTTATAAAAACAAATTTATAGTTGTCTTTGTAAAGAAATGCTCACTTTATATGTATCTTGGAGCCGCTGCTGTGACGCTGTACAAACGCTTCCAGTGTGAATGCTCACGCACGTCTGTAAGTGCAGTGATGTAGTTATGCTGACGCGCCACTCAAGCTTGCAGTGTGAAACGGGCGCAGCAGCAGCAATAACAGCAGCGCAGCAATAACAACAGCAGCAAAAACAGCAGCGCAGCATTAACAACAGCAGCAAAAACAGCAGCATCAAAAACAGCAGCGCAGCATTAACAACAGCAGCAATAACAGCAGTGCAGCAGCAATAACAGCAGCGCAGCATTAACAACAGCAGCAATAACAGCAGCAGCAGCATTAACAACAACAGCAGCATTAACAGCAGTGCAGCAATAACAGCAGCAGCAGCAATAACAGCAGTGCAGCAATAACCAACAGCAGCAACAACAGCAGTGCAGCAGCATTAACAGCAGCAACAGCATTAACAACAGCAGCAAAAACAGCAGCAGCAGCATTAACAACAGCAGCAATAACAGCAGCAGCAACAACAGCAGTGCAGCAGCATTAACAGCAGCGCAGCAATAACAGCAGCAGCATTAACAGCAGCAGCAAAAACAGCAGCAACAGCATTAACAACAGCAGCAAAAACAGCAGCAGCAGCATTAACAACAGCAGCAATAACAGCAGCAGCAACAACAGCAGTGCAGCAGCATTAACAGCAGCGCAGCAATAACAGCAGCAGCATTAACAGCAGCAGCAAAAACAGCAGCAACAGCATTAACAACAGCAGCAAAAACAGCAGCAGCAGCATTAACAACAGCAGCAATAACAGCAGTGCAGCAGCATTAACAGCAGCAGCAAAAACAGCAGCAGCAGCATTAACAACAGCAGCATTAACAACAGCAGCAATAACAGCAGCAGCAACAACAGCAGTGCAGCAGCATTAACAGCAGCAGCATAAACAGCAGCAGCAAAAACAGCAGCAGCAGCATTAACAGCAGCAGCAAAAACAGCAGCAGCAGCAGCATTAACAACAGCAGCAATAACAGCAGCAGCAACAACAGCAGTGCAGCAGCATTAACAGCAGCGCAGCAATAACAGCAGCAGCATTAACAGCAGCAGCAAAAACAGCAGCAACAGCATTAACAACAGCAGCATTAACAACAGCAGCAATAACAGCAGCAGCAACAACAGCAGTGCAGCAGCATTAACAGCAGCGCAGCAATAACAGCAGCAGCATTAACAGTAGCAGCAAAAACAGCAGCAACAGCATTAACAACAGCAGCAAAAACAGCAGCAGCAGCATTAACAACAGCAGCAATAACAGCAGTGCAGCAGCATTAACAGCAGCAGCAAAAACAGCAGCAGCAGCATTAATAACAACAGCAGCAATAACAGCAGCAGCAACAACAGCAGTGCAGCATTAACAGCAGCAGCAAAAACAGCAGCAGCAGCATTAACAGCAGCAGCAGTAATAACAGCAGTGCAGCAGATCTATTCTGCTAAGACCAAACATATCAACATCATAATATCCATCACCATGCCAAACACTGCATAGAGATTCTTCAGAAATGTATTTTTGATTCCCACAGAAAAAGTGTTATTGCTGCTGCTGTAACAGCAAACATGATTCCAGTGAGGAGAGGGATTTGCCCATTTGATGCGATACTGCAGTGAAACGGCAGGGTCTTGCCTGAATGGTGATGTTGCGCGTGCGGTTAGGGATGCAGGCTAGTTTCTCATCATTGCAGCAGCCGGAGCAGCGCAGCAGCGGGACGCAGCCAGGACTGAACATGTGCTCCACGCCTCCGGGATACTCCTGTTCCACCTCCACCATCCGCTCCGTGGAGTGACACAGACTGCGGCTCCAGGCCTCCGGGAACAGCATCACTGCGTAACACGCTCATTATCACTCACTGCAACTATTCACAACTATGGAAGCTTGTTTCTGCCACTGAATAAAAAATAAATAAGGTAATAGCGACTTTTTTCTCACAATTGCGAGTTTACATCTTGCAATTGTAAGGGGAAAAAAAAGTAAGAATTGTGAGATACAAAAATGTCGCAATTATCTTTTAAATTGTTTTATTCCGTGGCAGAAACAAGCTTCCATTCACAACTCTTGCTTTTGCTTAATAAAATAAAATAAAAATATTAGATGGAAAACTAACTGAAGTGTTGAAGCACTAAAATTAAAATTAATTAAATAAATAAAAGCTAAAACTATAAAAGCAGATAAAGCCTAATAGCAATAGTTAAAAATTTTATGAAAAATATTAAATATTAAAAATAAAAATGATAAAAGCATGTAACTAATTAAAATAAAACCTAAAATATACAAAATATAAACATTTATTTAAAAAAAAAAAAAAAAACTATTGATAGTATATAAATAATAGTAAAATAACACTGCTTTATCTTGTAAAATTTTACATGGAAAATTATTTTACCTTTGGAGTGGGAATTGCCCAGAATGGTAGAAACCTAGAAAGAAAAAGGTTTAATGAAAAAGGTCATTAATAATAATAATAATAATAATAATAATAATAATAAGTGGTAACATTTTACAATAAGGTCCCAGTAGTTAACGTTGATTAACATTAACAATGATTAATACATTTGTTACAGTATTTATTAATACTGTAACAAATTAAAATAGGCCTATTATTAACAAATTGTAAATATTTGTTAATTTTAGTTAATAAAAATGCAACTGTTCATTGTTAGTTCAACTCAACTTTAAGGTCCATTAAATAATATTTATAACAATGTAAATTTTTGATTTTAATAAATACATTATAAAATGTTGAAATCATGAACTATGATTAAAAAATGCTTTAGAAGTATGTTTCATTGTTAGTTCATGTTAACTAATGTAATTCACAAACAGAACCTTGTAAAGCGTTACTAATAAAGTTTATAATCAATTTTCATACAAGAAATACTGCTCAAAATGATAAGTTCAAGGTTTTGTTTTTACAAAAGTCAAATGCAACAAGAAATAAAGCTAAAATGCATTTTGATATTAAACAAAAAAAGAAAAACTAGTGCTTGTATCCAAGTCTATCGCTTCTTTCTTTAGCCATATTTTTAGCTAGTGAGTTTCTAACTCTTCAAAAAGTCAATTTGCGCAACATTTCCAAGTACATTTAGACCATAAAACTGGGTCTGTCGCCACACAGAAGTTTATTTTTATATTTGTGTGCAGAGAGACACGCGGACTCTGGGAAAGGCACGTCCCACAGGAGCCGCTCCTGCTGCAGAATGAGATTGTCCCGTTGTCTCTGTGCACTGAACCGAGCCTGACTGAAGGGCCCTGGATGTCCGTCAGTGGGCGAGCTTGGCTCCCGCAGGAGCTGTACATTAATTAGGGCGCACGGGGTCTCAGATCTCTATAGGAGAGGGGGCACAAACTAACTTTAGCCAGGAGACGTGCAGTAATGAGGCTTTCATCAGTCACTCACACCGTCCCGAACCTGTGCGTAAACTGACTGTCAAACAACACCATAAAAACATCATCTTCATTGCACTTATTCAAATTAATGTCACTTTTGTTTATGATGCAACCAGGAACCCAAATGAATGTTCTAAAAACCTCCTGTTATCAAGTCAAGTCAGCTTTATTTCTACAGATACAGCTTTTGTTATAGTGATTAGTCAATTACTTCACAAACCCAAGACTTTCACTGGTGTGACATGACAAAATACTTCAGGACGGTCTGTAAAGCAGGAATGTTTTGCTCCCTATTTGCCACAGATACTGAACACTGAAGGATAAGAGCCAAATGAGCACGTTCACCACTGCAAATCACTGGACCGGAGCGAAAGTTTGGATTCAAGAGAGTTCAGATCAGTCAGATACTCTTCTGATAAATGACAGGCCTCTTATTTAAAGGTTTGTTCCTGTTTCTAGATGAAGTTTGACTTTTAAAAATAAAGGCTCCAAAAGGGGATTTTCACAGGGATTCCACAGAAGAACCATTTTAGTTCCCAAATAACCTTTCAATGATCAGTTCATTTTGTCAAGAACATTTGAATAATCTCAGTATGAAGAGCAATGAAAAGGTACCACAGATGTCAATGCCAATAAATAATCTTTATTTTTAAGCGTGTATAGTTTAATAGACAGCACTGTCAAAGTATCCAGTGCTTTAAGAGGATGGAAAGAGAATGCTAATCTTTAATGTTGACTGATTAAAAACATTATGCAGTCACAAATTTAGTGTAATACTGATGATGGTCAATGGTAAAACATTCAGATTTGAAGCATCACGTTTATCACAGAGATTTCTAGTGCAATTTGGTTGCTTGGTTCATTTGCATAGCTCACAAAGAAGAATTATACCTTACAATACCTAGCTGATCATAAAGGTATCTCCTCCTAAATACTTTAAATTATGATCACTGACAAACATAACCAAAGCAGTTACATTTAATTGCAGAAATTAAACAAGATCATATTTATTTAAGCCCGTTGACTTGAACAACTGTAGTAACTTTTGTAAGGAACACTATGGTTACCTGTACAAGAGGGAAGTAGAGCAGGAAGGCGGCCAGCTGCGACACACCGATGAATCTCTTCATGTCTAGCGGGCGGAGAGTGAGCCAGAGCCGCTGCGCGCGCATCAGAACTCCGCCACGCGCGCTACGTCCATCCGCTGCACGCACGAACGGTCCACTGCATTTTAATTGATCATCCACTGAACAGACGTTTAATTAAATGACGTTTCAAACAAGTGACTGCTTAAGATAATCTACAGGTGTCAAAAAATCCCAAACGAACTTTTCCTTTTTGGTAATAGTTTCAGTGTAACTGGTCTTTGTTTGGAGTGAGTCATGCACTCTATATGCATGTCCCCTCTGGTGGCCCACCGCACGAGTATTGATGCATAATTGGGTCATCAGAGGGTGGCATACGAAAAGCTGCATTGGCTGTCTTTTTACTTATATGATTGACAGGTGCTTTATGATACACCTGCCCTTAAAAGGAGTTTTTCCTTTCTGAGGGACAGCCCATCCTAAACTTTAAAAGACAGCAATACATTTCTACTATATTTCATACTATACCAATTTAAAGTATTATTTGGAAAATATTTAGTATTTGTTAAACTTTTTACTCACTACAGTACTGTTCTGTATCACGTAAATTTTAAATTAAAGTAAGCAAGTTTGATTTAAGTCACATTTTGTGTTATGTATCCATTAACTTTAATCCAGTGCTTATTATTTATATTCTCTCAACTTTTCTATAGACCCTAGTTTGAAAACCCCTTGCCTTATGGCTCGTTTCTGGGTCCATAGTTGCCGACACACCAAACCGACACTCAACAGCCAACGGCCAAGTAGCATGTCCGTTCTGCACCTGCGTAAGATGAAATGCCTTTCCGTACCAGCAGGTGGCAGTAGCTGAACAGCCAATCAGAATGATCAGATGGCCCGACGGACCATCAACACTTGGGCAATAACACAAGGTGTCATTTTTTTAAATATACGGCTGAAACAATGCTGTTGCAACACAATGTCGACACACAGCAATGTACTAAGATCTGCTGTATGTCCTCCATTGTTGCTTTCTTCACGTGAGAATGACATCGCTACTTTCTGGCACACCACGCCTATCAAGTAAGGCTAATGTTGGCGGAAACAAGCCGGATCAGGGTTTACCATCCCATCATACCGTACTGCATTGTCAAATCAGGAGCACATGCAAGAAAAGCTTCTAAAAATTGTATAATGGTACTGAAAGAGATTCTTTAAATTACGTCTCTAGAACACTGAAAACCAACACAGTTCTCCAAGACAATGATGGAAAGTAGATTTGTAGCAGTCTGGAAGTTAGTTGTCCTTGACATATACCAAATATAACTGCAAGCAGCAATTATTGGGGTTCAAGCGCTTTACGGCATATTAATTAAAAATGTAGAATGTTTTAATTAGCAAGCCTGTAACCATCTCAATCATAGATGGAAAAGACCATTTACCAAATTTATGGCTTATAACTTATCAAGGTTGAGCCAAAAACCTAGGACTACTTCACCAAAGTTGGTTTTTGAAATAAACTTCATATTTAACAAATGATTTGATGGACAGCAGCAGACCTAGAGGCAAAATTGCTCACAATGAGTTCTACCATGTGGTACGAATGTCGTAGGCAGAAGGGGGGGGGGGGGGGGAGACACATGGTTCTTTTGAACTTCTCTCAGGTCTCTAGGGCCATGAGTCAAACAGGCCTAGCAAGTTTCATTATGATTGACCTCTGTTAACCTTGTCTGATAGCTGCTCAAACTTCATTGGGTGATGGCAGACATGTTTGAGATTCAAAGTCCTCATGGACCAGTCGGTGTCCAAACTCTGTCCTGCAGAGTTTAGCTCCAAAACACCTGCCTGGAAGTTTCTATTTGCCTAGTTAGATCTTGATTAGCTGGTTCAGGTGTGTTTAATTAGGGTTGGAGCCAAACTCTGCGGGACAGTGGCCCTCCAGGACTGAGTTTGGACACCCCTGTCAGACAATCATAGCACCTTGGATAAAGACACTGCATGCCAATTTTCAAGTCAGACTAATGGTGAAGTAATTAGTTTTCAGTTAACACCACCAAGTGGCCACATCCTTTTTTACACAACCACAGAATGTGTTCTAAATTCGTGAAAAGCATCTCACTCCAGTCACAAGTTACAGCCATTTTAGTAAAGTGGCTCTGTACACTTCAACCATTTCAGTGGCCCTTAGGGACCGGGAATTAAACTTGATAATTGACAAGCAGGCTAAATAAAATGTTGCTGCATTGTTTGGTTCAGATCAGGCCAGAAACCTAGGATTAGTTCACAAGAGTAAGTTTTCAAAAAAAAAAAAAAAAAAAAAAAAATTTATATAAAGTTATTGCTGAGCGAAGATGCATGCCATGAGCAAGGCATCTCCGTCTTGAGCCAAAGAATCCAGTGATATAAGACAAGCCTACACCTAGTGTTTAAGAGCGATTTCATACTTTTCACCATTGTAGCACCCCTGTCAGGGCTATTGGAGCGAGCCTTGCTGATGTTGTAGACAGTGCGAGTACTACCAGCCCATCTCTACAATTTAAAGTTTGGGTGGCCTGGTCACTTTTAGGAGAGAGTGGTGATCCTTGGAAAACAATTACAATAGTGTTTCAGCACTACTTGCTTAAACCCCCAATTTCAGGTTGGTAGAGTTGCACAAAATATGGTCAGACAAGAATTTAAGGTCTTGTATCATTTATTAAAAGCCTCATAGAATCAGTCTCACTTCTCCACTAGAAACCACAATTTGCCCAGTAGTGGTGGTCTTCACATGAAGATCCCTTCCTAAAAGGGTTAGAAAGATGAAACATTAAACACCCCCCACAACTTAAATAAAAAAATCTTTTCAGTAACCGGAAGCACTGACTTTGCCTGGAGCAACTTTGCTGACAAGAGCCAGAAGAGGGATGGCACACCTCTGTGCTGCAATGGATGAAGACCTAAGAGAACCAAAGCCAACATTAGGAAACAAACCAGGAATTAGAGTTGAAAACTTACACACTGGGTAACATACAGTTTCCTGCAAAGGAGCCAGTGATGCTGGATCCACAAATGTGAACATCTTCACAACAAAGCGCTTGTAGTGGGTTGGGAACTGAAGACCAGACGATCCAGCCACCGGAACCAATGTGGTCAGGTAACGGTCATCCTGGTAAGGGCATCTGAAAGGCAAAGAACCAGTCAGAAGTGACTTCTAGCACACTAGATGGATAAAGACTGCCTTACTCACCCATCAACCAGAAGGTCCCACTGGGGTAGACTGAGTGGACTGGGGGTTGATGTTGCCCAGCAACGTCCCAGCATCAGGACAATGTTGGGGTCAGTCCTCTCCAAAATGCGCACCTCAACATACACAGGCTCCCGCAGAACTTTTGTGACCGGATAATCAGCATCACTGTAGTAGGATGTGTACGCCTCATCCCCTGAGGAAGAATACTGTGTTTAACCAGAAATTGCTGCAACCTGGAGTTTCAGAAAGGATTTAGGCATACTTGGGATAGACACTTACCTTCTGCACAGCCTTTGGTGACACATTGACCATTTGCCAGTCTAAGCTCCACCCTGAGGGGTCCAGGAGCAGCTACTGGTGGAGGTGGAGGAACGGTGTTGACCTCCACAACCAGAGCTTCCACAGAAGTAGCAGAGTACCTACACTGGAAGAGAAGCCTGTACAACAAACAGTGAGCTTGTAGCATTTGTCAAGATTAACACTTATGCTAAAGCATAAAATCACCTACTCAAAATGACTGTCCCTTGTGATGGAACCAAGTGGTCCGATCCCCACTTCATACGAGGAGGTCATCCTGTTTTCATACACCACATAGCCACTGTCCTCCTGCAAACAAAAACACTACTGGCATCCAGTCCATTCCAAGCAACGCAGAACAAAACCACAAGCAGCTACTCACCATCATGCTCGTGCCACATGCAGTGACAGGGAACTGGTATATAGCGAAGGAAGGTGTGGATCCCACAGGACTGCAAGGTGGATCATTTCCACCCAGGAGATGGACTGAATCCAGGCTCAATCGAGGCAGAGTAACATCTCTAGCCACCACTACCACAAACTGACCATCTCTTATACACTGGACAGTCACTGGAACAAGAAACAAGAGCAGGTCAATGCTGAGGATCAGTTTAACATGAACACCTTTACATTGACTCACTCTTACCTGCCTTCCCATAGAAACACTGCTGTCCATTAAAGCAGCAGTTGATAGCTTCACACTCAGCACCACTGATACCAGGTGGTCCACATTGGATCTGCTCATAATCAGCTACAGCACATTTGTCAAGAGGCTCTGCCTGCACCACTGGCTGCTTAGGCTGAAACTGCTGAGGAAACTGTTGACTAGCTTGTTGAAGTTGAGGAAACTGTTGACTAGCTTGTTGAAGCTGTTGAGGAAACTGTTGACTAGCTTGTTGTTGAACTGGCTGTTGAAACCTCTGGTCAGTTTGCTGGAACATCAGAGCTTGAGGATTCTGGGGCAGATTACTCCACTGTGGAACAGCATGACAGAAAGCACAAAACCACACACAAAGTGCCAGAGATTGAACAGAAACCCAACTTCTTGCCATTGTTCAACAGCTAGTCACACTGTTGAGATGCTCCACTTTGGTCTTTTTGTACTCTACAGATTTTGGCTAATTACCGATAATCCCTCCCACTTCATTAACAGTCATGATTCTCCAGACTTGCATGAGTGGGAGTTTATGAAGCTGGGTGATTCTATTGGTTCTTAAAATTCAAATATCCTTGTTTTTTCACCTTTATTGAACATTCATAAAAGCACATATTGAGTTGAATTCAGAATAGTATATTAGTACTATTTCTGCCATTCTAAATTCAGCCTTTGTTTTATCCTTCATTAGTTGAATATAATAGTTTATGTTTAGGCAATTCTGGATTGTTTTTCTTTGAAACATCTTGGAGTTCTCATGGCAACAGCCTGTAAATTCAGACTGACTCAAGAGTTAAACATGCAGGATAATGTTACAATGATATTGTAAGCCTGTCTCAACCATGGTTGCTCTTATTTTTTATATTTATGAAATACAGTACCTTACATAATTAAGGCTTTTAATATCCTGCACACACTTTAAGAACAAGATCCTTCAGTATAGCCCAATATTTTATGTAGCAGGGTGCAGGCTAGCCTTCAATTGAGATAATATCCATCCATCCTCCTAGTGTTATTCCACAGGGTCGACTTCACACACACACACTTTGATTTGGCACAGATTTACACCGGATGCCCTTCCTGATACATTCACTCCTACGGACAATTTTTGGCATATTCAATCCACCTAACCAGCATGTCTTTGGACTGTGGGGGAAACTGGAGCAAACCCACACAGAAAGGACTCCTGGCTCAGCTGGAGCTCCAACTGGGGACCTACTTGCTGCGAGGTGACAGTGCTCCTCACTGAGCCACCTTTGGAGGATGGGCTGCTTCTAAGTTTCTCTTCACCTAAAGATATTATGCAATTATTTTACCTGCTGCGATGATACCTTTGTCTTCAGTGGTAAAGAAATGCTTATAAAAATTTCACTTTTAGAAGCATTCATTCTCTAAACTGTTTGAAATTCAGTTATTAAACAGAGGAAAACTTTATTACTTTAGGACCAAACAACAAGTTGCATGGAAATCCACACTAAGAACTCAAGGGCTGTTTTGCACGGCCACATATGCAATGCTCTCAGAGAGCAACCCATGTGGATTACACCAATTGAGAGATTAAAGAAGAACCAGTCTATGTTCAACAAACAGACAAGCCTTTTAAAAAAAAAAAAAAAAAAAAAAAAAAAAAAATCATCCAAGTGACCTTAAACTTTAAAAGGACTTGGGCATGCTTGAGTATCAATACGTGCAGGTATGCTAGTCCAGCCATAAAGTCACAGGTCCAAAAAGTAATTAGACATGACACTTAATTTGATACCATGTGGAACATTAAGAATAGGGGCCCAGGTTTGCAACTGGAGCTCAGCTTGGCAAATAGTTCAATTAAATAGCTTGGGCAGAAGCTTGGCTTGTTTAGTTCAAGTCAAGCACCTCAGTCAGAATGCACGACTATGTTAAAGCAAAAACTAAGCTTTGGTCGTTCATGACTGTTCTCAGGTTGATTTATTAGACCTCATTACTAAACCAGAGTTCAGTTAAATCGATACCAAAGAGACACTAATGGTTTCATACGGTTTATTAAAGCCACTAAAGTCACATGACCAGGGTAACTTCTCCACTAGAAACCACAGTTTGCCCACTAGAGATGGTCTTGACGGGCACATCTCTTCCTGTAGAAGAAGTGGTAGAAGCATGAGCATTTAAAGACCAAGTTCTCATGGTTCCTGAAGTCAATTCACAGCAATGACTCACTTTTCCTAGAGCAGCTTTGATCACAGGAGCCAGAAGAGGGATGGCACACCGCTGTACTACAGTGGATGAAGACCTAACAGAAGGGGACAAAGGGTTAAGCCACATAACTCCCTATAAAAGCACTAATATTAAGGGTTCAGAGCATACAGTTTCCTGCAGAGGAGCCAGTGATGCCGGATCCACAAATGTGAACATCTTCACAACAAAGCGCTTGTAGTGGGTTGGGAACGGAAGACCAGATGATCCAGCCACTGGAACCAGTGTGGTCAGGTAACGGTCATCCTGGTAAGGGCATCTGAAAGGCAAAGAACTAGTCAGAAATCCTTTACAGCACACTAGATGGATAAAGACTGCCTTACTCACCCATCAACCAGAAGGTCCCACTGGGGTAGACTGAGTGGACTGGGGGTTGATGTCGCCCAGCAACGTCCCAGCATCAGGACAATGTTGGGGTCGGTCCTCTCCAAAATGCGCACCTCAACATACACAGGCTCCCGCAGGACTTTTGTGACCGGATAATCAGCATCACTGTAGTAGGATGTGTACGCCTCATCCCCTGAGGAAGAATGCTGGTGTTTAACCAGAAACTGCTACAACCTGGAGTTTCAGAAAGGATTTAGGCATACTTGGGACAGACACTTACCTTCTGCACAGCCTTTGGTGACACATTGACCATTTGCCAGTCTAAGCTCCACCCTGAGGGGTCCAGGAGCAGCTACTGGTGGAGGTGGAGGAACAGTGTTGACCTCCACAACCAGAGCTTCCACAGAAGTAGCAGAGTACCTACACTGGAAGAGAAGCCTGGACAACAAACAGTGAGCTTGTAGCATTTGTCAAGGGTTAACATTTATGCTAAAGCACATCACTTACTCAAAATGACTGTCCCTTGTGATGGAACCAAGTGGTCCGATCCCCACTTCATACGAGGAGGTCATCCTGTTTTCATACACCACATATCCACTGTCCTCCTGCAAACATTAACACTATTGGCATCCAGTCCATTCCAAGCCACGCAGAACAAAACCACAAGCAGCTACTCACCATCATGCTCGTGCCACATGCAGTGACAGGGAACTGGTATATAGCAAAAGAAGGTGTGGATCCCACAGGACTGCAAGGTGGATCATTTCCACCCAGGAGATGGACTGAATCCAGGCTCAATCGAGGCAGAGTAACATCTCTAGCCACCACTACCACAAACTGACCATCTCTTATACACTGGACAGTCACTGGAACAGGGAACAAGAGCAGGTCAATGCTGAGGATCAGTTTAACATGAACACCTTTACATTGACTCAACACTTACCTGCCTTCCCATAGTAACACTGCTGTCCGTTAAAGCAGCAGTTGATAGCTTCACACTCAGCACCACTGATACCAGGTGGTCCACATTGGATCTGCTCATAATCAGCTACAGCACATTTGTCAAGAGGCTCTGCCTGCGCCACTGGCTGCTTAGGCTGAAACTGCTGAGGAAACTGTTGACTAGCTTGTTGAAGTGGAGGAAACTGTTGACTAGCTTGTTGTTGAACTGGCTGTTGAAACCTCTGGTCAGTTTGCTGGGACATCAGAGCTTGAGGATTCTGGGGCAGATTACTCCACTGTGGAACAGCATGACAGAAAGCACAAAACCACACACAAAGTGTCAGAGACTGAACAGAAACCCAACTTCTTGCCATTGTTCAACAGCTAGTCACACTGTTGAGATGCTCCACTTTGGTCTTTTTGTACTCTACAGATTTTGGCTAATTACCGATAATCCCTCCCACTTCATTAACAGTCATGATTCTCCAGACTTGCATGAGTGGGAGTTTATGAAGCTGGGTGATTCTGTTGGAGCAAAACTCCGCAGGAAAGTGGCCCTCCAGGACCGCATCTGGACGCCCCTGGTATACTAGTGCTATTTCTGCCATTTTAAATTCAGCCTTTGTTTCATCCTTCATTAACTGAATATAATAGTTGATGTTTTGGCATTTCTGGATTGTTTTTCTTTGAAACATCTTGGAGTTCTCATGGCAACAGGCCTGTAAATTCAGACTGACTCAAGAGTTAAACATGCAGGATAATGTTACAATGATAATATTCTAAGCTTGTCTCAACCATAGCTACTCTATTCTTAAAATTTATATTATAAAATACAGTTATTAATACAATAAAGGCTTTTAATTTCCTGCACACATTGCAAGATCAAGATTATTCAGTATAGCCCAATCTTTTATGTAGCAGAAGAACTCATAAGGGCTGTTCTTGCATGGCCACATATGCAATGCTCTCAAGCCCTGTTTATACCTGGTATTAAGATGCATTTTGGTCGATCTGACCACAAATATAAGGGAGATACATTCCCATTTACACCTGTATTTAGGGTGTTTACACAATGATGTACTAAAAACTAAAGTTTTTTTCTTTGTACAGACGACACTATCAATAAGATCCCCGTTCACACTGATCCTCAAAAATGACTAAAAACACTGCCAGGTCAGTAGCTAGCAATGTCACTTTGTAAAGAAAGACTACATGTTTGCACATATGCAATCTTTAACAGAGCACTTGTGCCACATGCATGCCTATAAACTAGACTAAACATGTAATGCTCATATGCATGATGTCACTATTTTCACAGATTTGCATTTTGGTAGTTTACACAGAGGAATTGTATTCAAAAAGTTGCACTTTGAAACCTGTTTTCAGGCCACCAAAACACCATTGTTGTGTAAATGAATGGCCAAAGAACAAACTTTTCAGTTGAAAATTGTGTTTTGTAAACACCCCCTTAGTATAGTCCATTTGTGAACAGATTAATGAAAACACTTAGTATCAGGTGTAAAGAGGACCTAAAGATAGGAACCCAGGTGGAAAACTGCAAGTCTACAATTCAATACTGTTCAATGAATTCTGGTCACAACTTGAAAAAGGACAATGCAGGTTGATATTAATTTCTCTCCAGATACAATGCTGTACTTGCATGACTATGAAGGGAAAAAAAAAAAAAAAAAAAAAAAAAGCCAACAGGTGAATGTTGACTTTAGAGGGACTTGGGCATGCTTGAGAATCAATACAGTTATGCTGGTCCAGCCATGAAGTCACAAGACCCAGACAGACAAGTTAAACACTTAATTTGACAGTGAAATGGAGGCCCAGGTTAACTACAGCTTGGTAACTAGTGCAAGTTAGATGGCTGGGGCAGAAGCTTGGCTTGTTAAGATCAAGTCAAGCACCTCAGTCAGAATGCACAGCTTTGCTAAAGCAAATAATCTAGTTTAGTAGTGTGGCCCTATATATAGCCAGCTGAGAACAGTCATGAAAGACCCAACTCAAATCAATACCAAAGAGACACCCATGTTGTGTTTCATGAAGTTTATTAAAACCACGAAATTCACATGACCAGGTTAACTTCTCCACTAGAAACCACAGTTTGCCCACTAGAGATGGTCTTGACGGGCACATCTCTTCCTGTAGAAGTAGTAGAAGCATGAGGAGCATTTAAAGACCAAATTCTCATGGTTCCTGAAGTCAATTCACAGCAATGACTCACTTTTCCTAGAGCAGCTTTGATCACAGGAGCCAGAAGAGGGATGGCACACCGCTGTACTACAGTGGATGAAGATCTAACAGAGGGGGAAAAGGGTTAAGCCATAGAACTCCCTTTTAAAAAAAAAAAAAAAAAAAAAAAAAAAAAGCACTAGTATCAAGGGATTAGAGCATACGGTTTCCTGCAGAGGAGCCAGTGATGCTGGATCCACAAATGTAAACATCTTCACAACAAAGCGCTTGTAGTGGGTTGGGAACTGAAGACCAGACGATCCAGCCACCGGAACCAATGTGGTCAGGTAACGGTCATCCTGGTAAGGGCATCTGAAAGGCAAAGAACCAGTCAGAAACGACTTCTAGCACACTATATGGATAAAGACTGCCTTACTCACCCATCAACCAGAAGGTCCCACTGGGGTAGACTGAGTGGACTGGGGGTTGATGTTGCCCAGCAACGTCCCAGCATCAGGACAATGTTGGGGTCAGTCCTCTCCAAAATGCGCACCTCAACATACACAGGCTCCCGCAGGACTTTTGTGACCGGATAATCAGCGTCACTGTAGTAGGATGTGTACGCCTCATCCCCTGAGGAAGAATGCTGGGGTTTAACCAGAAACTGCTACAACCTGGAGTTTCAGAAAGGATTTAGGCATACTTGGGACAGACACTTACCTTCTGCACAGCCTTTGGTGACACATTGACCATTTGCCAGTCTAAGCTCCACCCTGAGGGGTCCAGGAGCAGCTACTGGTGGAGGTGGAGGAACAGTGTTGACCTCCACAACCAGAGCTTCCACAGAAGTAGCAGAGTACCTACACTGGAAGAGAAGCCTGGACAACAAAGTGAGCTTGTAGCATTTGTCAAGGGTTAACATTTATGCTAAAGCACATCACTTACTCAAAATGACTGTCCCTTGTGATGGAACCAAGTGGTCCAATCCCCACTTCATACGAGGAGGTCATTCTGTTTTCATACACCACATATCCACTGTCCTCCTGCAAACAAACACTATTGGCATCCAGTCCATTCTAAGCAACGCAGAACAAAACCACAAGCAGCTACTCACCATCATGCTCGTGCCACATGCAGTGACCGGGAACTGGTATATAGCAAAGGAAGGTGTGGATCCCACAGGACTGCAAGGTGGATCATTTCCACCCAGGAGATGGACTGAATCCAGGCTCAATCGAGGCAGAGTAACATCTCTAGCCACCACTACCACAAACTGACCATCTCTTATACACTGGACAGTCACTGGAACAAGAAACAAGAGCAGGTCAATGCTGAGGATCAGTTTAACATGAACACCTTTACATTGACTCAACACTCTTACCTGCCTTCCCATAGTAACACTGTTGTCCATTAAAGCAGCAGTTGATAGCTTCACACTCAGCACCACTGATACCAGGTGGTCCACATTGGATCTGCTCATAATCAGCTACAGCACATTTGTCAAGAGGCTCTGCCTGCACCACTGGTTGCTTAGGCTGAAACTGCTGAGGAAACTGTTGACTAGCTTGTTGAAGTTGAGGAAACTGTGGATTAGCTTGTTGAAGTGGAGGAAACTGTTGACTAGCTTGTTGTTGAACTGGCTGTTGAAACCTCTGGTCAGTTTGCTGGAACATCAGAGCTTGAGGATTCTGGGGCAGATTACTCCACTGTGGAACAGCATGACAGAAAGCACAAAACCACACACAAAGTGCCAGAGACTGAACAGAAACCCAACTTCTTGCCATTGTTCAACAGCTAATCACACTGTTGAGACGCTGCAATTTGGTCTTTTTGTACTCTACAGATTTTGGCTAATTAACGATAATCCCTCCCACTTCATTAACAGTCATGATTCTCCAGACTTGCATGAGTGGGAGTTTATGAAGCTGGGTGATTCTATTGGTTCTTAAAATTCAATTTTCCTTGTTTTTCCACCCTTATTGAACATACATAAAAGCACATATTGAGCTGAATTCAGAATAGTATATTAGTACTATTTCTGCCATTCTAAATTCAGCCTTTATTTTATCCTTTATTAGCTAAATATAATAGCTGATGTTTTGGCAATTCTGGATTATCTTTTTCTTTGAAACATCTTGGAGTTCTCATGGCAACAGCCTGTAAATTCAGACTGACTCAAGAGTTAAACATGCAGGATAATGTTACAATGATACTGTAAGCCTGTCTCAACCATAGCTGCTCAAATCTTAAAATTTTCATTATAAAATACAGTTTTTCATAAAATAATAAAGGCTTTTAATATTCTGCACACACTGCAAGATCAAGATTCTTAAGTATAACCAATATTTTATGTAGCAGAAGAACTCATAAGGGCTGTTCTTGCATGGCCACAAATGCAATGCTCTCAAACCCTGTTTATACCTGGTATTAAAAGGATAGTTCACCCAAAACTGAAAATGATCCCATGATTTACTCACCCTCAAGCCATCCTAAGTGTTTAAGACTATATTCTTTTAGACTAACATAATCAGAGGTATATTATGAAATAGCCTGGCTCTTCCCAGCTTTACAATGGTAG
Organism: Hypophthalmichthys molitrix; assembly: GCA_037950675.1. Lineage (NCBI taxonomy): Eukaryota > Metazoa > Chordata > Actinopteri > Cypriniformes > Xenocyprididae > Hypophthalmichthys > Hypophthalmichthys molitrix. The sequence goes on along the minus strand of CM075511.1, from coordinate 32,860,465 downwards.
TGAATGGCACTCCTGATTTTTGAAGTCCAAAAAAAGTGCATCCATCCATCATAAAAGATATCTACACTGCTCCAGGGGGTTAATAAAAGCTTTCTGAAGAGAAGCAATGGGTTTTTGTAAGAAAAATATCCATAATTAAACCCTAATAAACTAAAATAACTAGCTTCCAGCAGACAGCCTATGGCAAAAGAGTAATCTCTGACCTGACGCAAGACGCAATGATGAAAGTAGAAGTGCAGAGAAGAGAGCAAAACACCACACTTACACATTTACAGAGCACTCTCACCCAAAATGCATTCCTATAGACTAAACACAATACACATGTATGCCATTACCATTTTCACAGATTTGCTTTTTGAAAATTACACAATGGTATAATTTTCAAAAAGTTGCACTTTAAAATGAGTTTTATAAAGTTGGCCTTTTTATGCCCCCAAAACACTTGTCATGTAAATAACCAAAACGCATAGGTTCAATTGAAAATGAGGTTGCATAAACAGCTCCTTGGTATAGTCCATTTATGATTGGATTCATGAAAACTCTTACCAGGTGTAAAGAGGTCCTTAGATAGCAACCCAGGTTGGAAACTGCAAGTCTGTTCAATAAACATTACTGGGACTAACTTGAAAATCATGTCACAACTTGAAATAAAAATGACAATACAGGTTGATACTCATTTTATTCCAGATACAATGCTGTACTTGCACAACTGGGGGAGGAAAACCCCCTCAAATGTCATTACAAAAATGGCCAACAAATGGACATTGATTTTAGAGGGACTTGGGCATGCTTGAGTATCAATATGTGCAGTTATGTTAGTCCAACCATAAAGTCACATGTAAAGACCCAAACAAAAGTAAAACAGAACACTTAATTTGATACAATGTGGAACAAAGAATGGAGGTTAACTACTTCAAGTTAGATGACTTGGAAAGAAGCTTGGCTTGTTAAGATAAAGTCAAGCACCTCAGTCAGAATGCACAACTCTGAAGCAATAGAAATCTGGTTTAGTATAGCCAACTGAGAACAGTCATGAAAGACCCAACTCAAAATCAATACCAAAGAGACAACCATGTTGCGTTTCAGCAAGTTTATTAAAGCCACTGAAGTCACAGGACCAGGGTAACTTCTCCACTAGAAACCACAGTTTGCCCACTAGAGATGGTCTTGACAGGCACATCTCTTCCTGTAGAAGAAGTGGTAGAAGCGTGAGGAGCATTTAAAGACCAAGTTCTCATGGTTCCTGAAGTCAATTCACAGCAATGACTCACTTTTCCTAGAGCAGCTTTGATCACAGGAGCCAGAAGAGGGATGGCACACCGCTGTACTACAGTGGATGAAGACCTAACAGAAGGGGACAGAGTTAAGCCACATAACTCCCTATAAAAGCACTAATATTAAGGGTTCAGAGCATACAGTTTCCTGCAGAGGAGCCAGTGATGCCGGATCCACAAATGTGAACATCTTCACAACAAAGCGCTTGTAGTGGGTTGGGAACTGAAGACCAGATGATCCAGCCACTGGAACCAGTGTGGTCAGGTAACGGTCATCCTGGTAAGGGCATCTGAAAGGCAAAGAACCAGTCAGAAATCCTTTACAGCACACTAGATGGATAAAGACTGCCTTACTCACCCATCAACCAGAAGGTCCCACTGGGGTAGACTGAGTGGACTGGGGGTTGATGTCGCCCAGCAACGTCCCAGCATCAGGACAATGTTGGGGTCGGTCCTCTCCAAAATGCGCACCTCAACATACACAGGCTCCCGCAGGACTTTTGTGACCGGATAATCAGAATCACTGTAGTAGGATGTGTACGCCTCATCCCCTGAGGAAGAATGCTGGTGTTTAACCAGAAACTGCTACAACCTGGGGTTTCAGAAAGGATTTAGGCATACTTGGGACACTCACCTTCTGCACAGCCTTTGGTGACACATTGACCATTTGCCAGTCTAAGCTCCACCCTGAGGGGTCCAGGAGCAGCTACTGGTGGAGGTGGAGGAACGGTGTTGACCTCCACAACCAGAGCTTCCACAGAAGTAGCAGAGTACCTACACTGGAAGAGAAGCCTGGACAACAAACAGTGAGCTTGTAGCATTTGTCATGGATTAAGAAATATGCTAAAGCACACGTCACTTACTCAAAATGACTGTCCCTTGTGATGGAACCAAGTGGTCCGATCCCCACTTCATACGAGGAGGTCATCCTGTTTTCATACACCACATATCCACTGTCCTCCTGCAAACAGGAACACTACTGGCATCCAGTCCATTCCAAGCAACGCAGAACAAAACTACAAGCAGCTACTCACCATCATGCTCGTGCCACATGCAGTGACAGGGAACTGGTATATAGCAAAGGAAGGTGTGGATCCCACAGGACTGCAAGGTGGATCACTTCCACCCAGGAGATGGACTGAATCCAGGCTCAATCGAGGCAGAGTAACATCTCTAGCCACCACTACCACAAACTGACCATCTCTTATACACTGGACAGTCACTGGAACAGGGAACAAGAGCAGGTCAATGCTGAGGATCAGTTTAACATGAACACCTTTACATTGACTCACTCTTACCTGCCTTCCCATAGTAACACTGCTGTCCATTAAAGCAGCAGTTGATAGCTTCACATTCAGCACCACTGATACCAGGTGGTCCACATTGGATCTGCTCATAATCAGCTACAGCACATTTGTCAAGAGGCTCTGCCTGCGCCACTGGCTGCTTAGGCTGAAACTGCTGAGGAAACTGTTGACTAGCTTGTTGAAGTGGAGGAAACTGTTGACTAGCTTGTTGAAGCTGTTGAGGAAACTGTTGACTAGCTTGTTGTTGAACTGGCTGTTGAAACCTCTGGTCAGTTTGCTGGAACATCAGAGCTTGAGGATTCTGGGGCAGATTACTCCACTGTGGAACAGCATGACAGAAAGCACAAAACCACACACAAAGTGTCAGAGACTGAACAAAACACCAACTTCCTGCCATTGTTCAACAGCTAGTCACACTGTTAAGACTGTTTTTGTACTCTACAGATTTTGTCTAATTACCGATAATCCCTCCCACTTCATTAACAGTCATGATTCTCCAGACTTGCCCAAATGGGAGCTTATGCTACGAGGAGAATCTGATTGGTTTTCATGATTATAAGCATGTGGTGTTTCTTAATTCCAATTAGTCAGATTTATCACTGAAGACAAAAAGGTTAATGCTCAGGGGTGCGTTTCCTGAAGACAACTATGGTCACAAGTTCTGTTGTTACCAACATAGTTCAATAGAACTTGCATCTATAGATCAGGGGCATTTCCTTGGGTAGAAGTTTAGTGCATTCCAACTGCTTGTACTTTTACTATATCTTTCAATGGCAGAAGTAGTAAGAGTAGTAGTGCGGCTCCTAATTCAGCAACACATTCACAAACCTCGCTAAGCATTTTCCCTCAGGGTAATCCTTGTCTCCAGTTTGAAGTGTGTTCCAAAATCCTCTCCAATGGTCTCATGGGATAGTAAAGTGTTCATTGTATGCACACTTCAGAATCTCACCGGAAGTAGTATGTTATCTGGGTACTTTTTGCCTACTCTTTTGTGAATTTGGACATACTTCCCTTGTCACATACTGTTTTTCGCTTACTATATTATAGTGAAGTATGTGATTTCGGACGCAGCCTTTATGACAAAGGGGGCGAGTCTAATCACATGTACTTAGGACTTCCCAATTCAACCCATTGCAAGGGTTCCACCAGTAGTGGGCACTCGTGCAATGATGTACATATAAGTCAGGGATCTTCAAACTCCGTCTTGGAGGGCCACTGTCCAGCTGAGTTTGGCCCTCTCCCAAATGGCACCCTAAACACTCGCTGTCTTCCTATGATTCCGCACTTTTGAGGGCACATATTGGCCACAAAAGGGGCGTTCTCAAGCACCCTTCTGAAGCCTAAAATTGACAAATGGGACACCCTACGGTCTCGTGGACTTAACGGACACGTGCACGCGGCAGCCACTGCAGGTCCACAAGACCGAAAGTGCATAGAAGTGTGCCATTTGGGACAGGGCCACTAGCTCCAACTTGCCTGGTTTAGGTGTGTTTAACTGGGGTTGGAGCTAAACTCTGCAGGACAGTGATGCTCTAGGACAAAGTTCGTTGACCCCTGATCTAAGTCAATGATATGGAGGGAAGTTCTTGAGGGAAGGGTATGCCTGGAGTGAAGTGGAAGTCTGACTTTCATTTAAGTCCACTTGCCCTTCTTATTCTTTAACATCAGGGGCCAAATTAGATCAATTTACCTTTTTATTTAACTGACTTTATAAAGTTTCATGACAAGTCATGAAGAAAAAAATAGATGGCTAACTTTTAAGACTAGTCTAAGCAGTTTATGCAACCAATCAGAGACCTTAAAATTTGCCTAGGAAAACAATTAAGAGTTAACATGTCTAAATCTTAAGTTAATGATATGACACTAAAATGGACAAATATAATAGAAGACCCCATATGACAAATTTTTAAATGTTTATTTCACAAACCTAATAAATACGCCAAACTTTTCAACATATTCAGCTCTTGTATATTATATATTTAACAACCAAACTGGTTGTTAAATAAATAATTGAAATGGGATGTATTTTCTTGACACTACAGTCAAGTTGATGGTCCAAGAACAACACATTTAAATAATAATAAAAGAGTAGCTTTTTGTCCAAAACTACGTAAGAACTGACAGGGTTTAGACTGGATAAATGTCATGCTCTGGAAATGGTTTCTCTCTTTCATGAGTGAAGCAGAGGCCTGCTGCGACTGTGACTGACCCCTAGTGGTTTTAGTTTCACTTACTATTAAAAATGAAGTAAAGCTAAACCAATATGACATACTTTAGACCAGAGGTTCTCAACTCTACCCTCAGGCTCCACTTTCCTGCAGATTTTGGCTCCAACCCTGATCAAACACACCTGAAAAGACTACTCAAGGTCTTCAGGATTACTAGAACATTACAGGGAGGTAAGCCAGTCAAGCTTGAAGCTTGGAGAGGATCTTGAGGGCCAGAGTTGAGAATCCCTGCTTTAGACCATTACACACCAGGACTATATACAGTAAACATACAAGAGCATATCTGATTAAGCAGACGGACAGGATTTAGAGGAGGTTAATATTTGAAATGTCCAGTTCATTTCTCAGTGGAGAAGGCCCTCTTCATCAGAGGTGGAGGTGTTTTTTCCCGCCTCATAGACTGAATCCGGAGGTGGGGTGCTGAGACAGCACCAGTCTGGGATGCGGCCCGTCTGGTTGTAGTAGTCTCTGGACACTGAGCGACTCCCTAAAATATCCTGCAATGCTCCAAATATAGCACCTACATGGGAAGAAACAAAGCAATCTTGAGTAAATTATCCAGGGGCGAACATCATTTCTCGTCCCATGGAGAGGTCCTAAAGCGGTTCTCACCTCCTAACCAGGCGGTGCAGTTGGGTTTGGCTGGTGGGCTGTGGATACGGAAGCTCTTGGTAGCCAGAGCATCACGGTACTTCGGTTTTTCCACCAGCGAGCGGATCTCAGCCAGGAGTCGGTGCAGGAACCCGGGCAACATAGCCGTACCACCGATTATCACCAAGTTCTCTGACAGAACCTTGCGAGTGTCGATGGGACACTAGTGTGGAACGAACAAACACACAAATAAACAAGGTGAATGCTGGGAAAAGTGAGAACTGCAAAGAGGCAGTTGCTTTTGGATGATTTCTAGGGTGTTGCTTTGCAATTATATAAACAAACCAAACAATTAATAAAGCTGATTTGAAGATCTCATATTTTGCACCTTAACCAAAGTGTCCAGCAGCAGCGTGGCGATGGATTTCTCCTCATTATCCTGCTCGAACAACATCTCGGCCACTGAGTCTCTGGAAAACAGTCAGGCATGTTTTAGTAAGCAGCAATGTGGGTCAGATTAACAAACAACAACCCGTCTGTAAGAGAGAGCGTCCCAGTTAACAGGAGAAAGCTCGGAAACAATGTCGAGAACGTGTCATCTCACTTGCGGCTCATTAATCTTAGTTCAAATATGTGACCTTGAGGTGTTTGAGTTGGATCTGATCGCGTCTGGTTTGAAGGTTTTTACCTGATGAAGCCCTTGACATGCAGAATCTTCTGCCCATCCAATGGATATTCCACATCTGGAGGAGGAGCCGGTCTCTGATGGACCAATAAGAACGGACTGTGAATATTCTGACGTTTACTAATAGTTTGAGAATGTAAAAGCAGGTCAAATGAGTAGGACTTTCTAATATTTATAGCAGTTATACAATTTTAAAGCGTGTTCTCTGACCTCGGCAGATCCGTCCATGTTGAATTTGGCCTCCTGGATCTTCATGCCCCTCTGCAGGTCGCTAACAAAACACGTCCGCACTAAACACAGAGTTAGTCATTAAAGGCAACCTGAAACAGTGTTTGAAACCCAGATATCTGAGTGAAACAGGAAAGTGATTCAACAAGAATAAATGTAGAGCAGGTCTTGATTTTATGCATGAGGAACGTTGGTGAAAAGCATCTCTATATGACGAACCTTTGATATCCTCCACAACATCCTCTGGAATAGTGCCTGTAATGATGACCAACAGATAATCAGACAGTAAACCGGAGCAAATACTAACCCTGTAAAGCTACTGTATCATATTTGATAGTCCTCTAGATAATCAAAACTTTGCTCTGCACACCTTCTGTAGTAGACTGAATACTGATAGAAAACAAATACTGGGTGAGTGTCTTACTGATGAGGGCGGGCAGGTTGAGGCCGGTGCCGGCGTCCAGTGTGCATTGCTCAATCAGCAGACTGTGCAGCTCCCTGCAGACGAACAACAACACGGCATTGAGAACACAAGCAGCTTTATCTTACACACCGCCTCGTTTCATATCACACTGGACTTACTTATGGATGGCTTTTCCTCCCATTGGTAGAGCCTCCCATGCGGACAGGATCGGAATGCCTTCATAGATCTAGTGCGCTGTTAAAGTCACCTGACCTGATAATGTTGGTATAAACTCAAGATAAGCTGCTTAGTTGTATAAAGTGCTATAGAAACTGATGAATCATTCACAATATGATCAGGAAGACGAACTATGAAAGTAAACAGAGTTAAATTAGTTTCAAAGCGTATTTGCTGTCAAAGGATTCTGGTAACACCAGCGTCTCTGTGTATCCACAATCCATGACGAGAGCAGACTGGATGCCCAGAGTCATGACGGACATCAGGTGACTGGGAGCAAACAGGACCGACGGGACCTGCAATAGAGACACATGCTGAGACTTTACTGTACATACTTCTAGCATGATTTAATGCTTTGCTAACATGTTTTATTATTATTATTTTTTAATTCTTTATTTCACAAGGACAATGAACAGTAAAAAACTGCCCCAGAATTAGCTACAGAGCTAATGTTGATAACGTTTTTTTTTTTGCATGAATTAACACAATGCTAGAATATTTTAGAATGTTTGTTGCATGTTTTAGCACATGCTAGCATGTTTGGATAGCTAGCACGTGGATTAACAAATTGCTAACATGACATAACATGTTGATAGCATGTTTTGAACATGATTTAACATTGTTGTTAACATGATTTAGTAAGTTTCTACCATATGAATTAACACTGCTAACATGTTTTAATGCTAACGTGTTTTAGCATGATTTAACATGTTGGTAACATGTTTTAACATGTTTCTAACATTTTTTCTAGCATGAACTTTTGCACCCGTCCCAGCAGAGGTCTGTGCACACCACTAGATTAATTTGTTTGATACGAATAATCTGATCTTTTGATTTCATTTATTTAAGTTGTAAATACAGTGAAATACTGATTAAAACAGAAACTTTACCTCAAAGTGCTTGAAGAAGACTCTGGAGAGCGTCTCTCTGAAGTGTGAAGGACAGAGGATGGATTCAATGATCACCACGCGCCGGTCTCGAGGATTCACAAGCAGATGCCTGAAGGGGAAAAACAGCATCATGTGTTCAGCTGAGATCATGAGCGAGAAGCACAAACAGAATATAACGTGAGAGCCGTTCAAAACCACAGATGCCTCCCGTACCTGAAGTACAGCAGGTGGATGAACTCCTTCAGGATGGTGTACAGCTCCTCAGTGTTGATGTTGTACTGGACGACGCGAACAGCCTGGAGACACGATCATTTAAAGTCGGCATTAAATCAAAATGGTCAATTCACACCATTGTTTTAAATTCATGTTCCTCGTAAACTTGATCAAAATAACTCTTTACTGGCGCGAGGGCGGGGCAACCTGTCACTCACATGAGATGCACTAATAATAAACAACAACCATCCAATCAACTCCCGCAAACAAAATCAAGCCCCGCCCTACATTTGTTCTTGTTCGAGAAGCGTTTCACTCAGATATACGACACAATAGGAGAAAAAGTCTAGTGCAGCTTCCCTTTCATGCAGACTTTAACACAGATATAATATTACGGTTTCAAGCATATGTACAATAAAGATACAGAAAATGTTATCTGTTAAATATGATCATGCTTATTAATTATAATGATTATAAACGGAGATGATGAGACCTCCTGAGATCCAGGGTGTTTAATTTCACTGGGGATGATGAATCTCGGCCCAGTCTCGCCGGCAAAGCCACATCTACACATTACAAACACAAGAGAAGAAAACAAAACATCTTTATCTAAAACATCCTTTTATCGCGACTTCACTTCTATTGTATGAATCAACGTGAACGCTGCGCGAATAACCGTCACTTACTTTGTGTACGCCGCTCCTAAATCAATAACCACGGCTGTCTTCTCCCCTCCACTGCCCAGGCCTTCAAACAAGGGCATTTTATTGATAGAAATAACACTGTTTCAGGGAGAAAAAAGGAGATTATTAATATGTAAACACAACGCTGACACTCATAGCATCAGAGGGAAGGGCGGGGTCCTTCGCAAGTTCGCAATGGCTGCCCTGCATTCGCCTGAATAAAAATAGCTTCGGCAACGGTAAATAATATTCAATTAATTCAACACATCGAACACGCAAACATTTTCTACACGTTTACATGATGCTTCTTTTGTACATTTTTATTTGTGACGATATGTGTAATTAAAAGTGTTTTGAATGAAGGCTCCGCTGATCTGAGATCAGCTCTTCAGTTTACTGTCTGTTTGAATGCGCGGGATTTGGGGTGGGTGAAGCTGAACTCAGATCAGCACTCCGCGGAAACTTGAGAACTTACAGAAATATGACAATTCACTTCTTTTAAAGGGACAGTTCACCCTAAAATGAAAATTCTGTCATCATTTACTCTCCCTCGAGGTGTTCCAAACCTGTATGAGTTCTGCTGAACACAAACGAATATATTTTGAATAATATGGGTAACCAAACAGTTGTGGGAAACCATCGACTTCCATTATGGAAAAAAAATAATACAAACATTCTACAAAATATCTTCTTTTGTGTTCAGCAGAAGAAATAAACACATAAAGGTTTGGAACAACTTGAGGGAATTTTCGTTTTTTGGCAGTAGCGGCTTCAGCAAAAGTTTTCAGATATCCTAATAATTTTTTTAATTTTATTTCAATATTAACCTAGCCTACAACATGTCAGTGTTTTATCATTAAACAAATACTTAAAAAATTAATTAGGCCTTCAAATAAGTACCGTTAATTATTAAAGTTTCCCGCGCTGTCCACACACACACAGTGACCTGCAGTCGACTGCGCAGATGCCCGTGACTGACTGCGCGCCTGCAGACGAGAGCCAGCGGAAACTTCAGTGTGGCATGAGCTGACGCAGACAGAGGAATAACAGCGACTGCTTATAATGCCACTTAACAGCGGTAACGGGTGACTGAAACACTGCGCGTGCACTGGACATGAGACTGACTCCGCGTTCACACACAGCAGGTGAGGATGATGTGCATCTGGATTCTTGTGCGTCATTTCTGTGATGATGTGCCATTGTGTTTGTTTACTTCATATTAAAGTTGTCCAGGAGAGCAGTCAGTTTTTGCATGCTGTAATGCACATGACGCGGGGGAATCAGAATCTGCCCATTGCGCAGTCACATATGGAAAGATATTACGCAGCATATTATAACAGTGCCTGATGCAGACATACGAGGTGTTCAGTGCCTGAGAAAATGACATGCATAAATGCAGGCAATTACGCATATTCTATACCGCACGCCTTTGATTTATGATAATGAAAATGAATAAACATAACTGCATGGAAACCTAAATGATGATACAGTAGGGCGCATTGTCTTGGAGAATGAGCTCCGCGCTATTTTTAGACACTGGCAGAGAATTGCAGTAGTGTGTGTGTGTGTGTGTGTGTGTGTGTCAAGTTACTGCTGCAGAACTGAAAGAGCGAGGAAATGTAGACCATGACAAAATGGGTGGTTAAACTAGCAGCACAAAACATGAATATGCATCTTAAGATCAACATTTTTGTTGTTGTTGTGTACAGCTAGTACTGATTATTTTTAAGTGTGCTAAACCAATATACAGAACCAGTGTTTAATATAATATTTTGTTTCTTTCCGCTAAAATATTATAAATAAATAATCATTGGAATGTCAATTAAACATATGCATTATGTATGCATTATATTTGAATAATTTATTATAGCATGAATGGATGCATTTAAAATGTTTCATATTCACATTCTCCTGTTGTTTCCTAGTGAAATGCTGTTGTTTTGTAAATTCTGTTCTTCATAAAAGCACCATTCTAGACATGGCAGATTCTTTTAATAATAATAATAATAAATATAGCTGGAAGCAGCAATTACAGGGTCAAGCCGAATAAGGACAGAAAAGGAAATATTTGTGCACATCTGTGATCATGAGGTCAGGATAAAGCTGTTCATCAGTTAAAGCACTTATAACATAATAACATGGTTTATAACTTCTGAGCAGTAGGTGGCGCTGTGACGAAACTCTGCATGCACCTTCAAGTCATGCCTGTGATGACATGTACCAAGTTTCGTGTCAATACACAAAACTTTTGCAAAGATACAGCCGCATATCCATTTTGGCGTGCTTGCAGTCAAATTTGTTGACGCTGTATAAAACAATGATTGGGTCTATCAGAAATCTTTTAATAGCTTTTTGTCATGAGTGTCTGTAGATGCTACATACCAGATTTCATACAAATCTGACAAATTTGTAGGAGGAGTTCGAAAAAGTAGTAAAACAGCGTTTTATGACAAAATTCAAAATGGCCGACGCCCAAAATGGCCAACCAAAGAAAACTGAATATCGTTCAACTCAGCATGCCTCGGCACCAGTAGGTGGCGCTGTGATGATACTGTGCATGTGCCCCCAAGTCATGACTGTAATGACATATACCAAGTTTGGTGTCAATACACCAAATCATCAAATCCATTTTTGCATGCTCTATACGAGAACAGATTGGCCCGATCATTTGTGCAAATTGGACAAACGCTCTAGGAGGAGTTCAAAAAAGTAGGTTTTTCGCGAAAATTCAAAATGACGGAAAAATTCAAAATGGCGGAAATCAGCATGAGCCATTTTTTTTTTGTTTCTAGGATTTGCGCGTCAAAAGTTATAAGCAAAAACATGAGTGAATCTTTGAACTGTTGGTGGCGCTAGAGGGTTTGAGGTAGAGACTCCAAATTTGCAATGGTAACATTTCAGACTGTCTTCTATCGGTGTGCCAAATTTTACCATACGGTTCTATGGGCTGCCGTAGACTCGAGCGGAAGAAGAAGAAAACTAACGATTTCAATAGAAGGCTTCTTGACCCCTAATAATATCTTAAAATTCTACACATCAAGCATCTCTTAAAGGAATAGTTAACCCAAAAATTTACTCACCCACAAGTTGTTCTAAACCTGTATTAAACCTGAGTTTATTTGTTCTGTTGAACACAAAATACGATCATTTGAACCAAACATTTGCTGGTCCCCACAGACTTCCATAAAATGAAAACAATTATATTATGGAAGTCAGTGGGACTACAAACTTTTGTTTGAAAAATGACTGGAATGGATGTTGTAAAAAGTTGAATTCTTTATGCAAACACATTCAAATATCAAAGTAATTAAAATGGTTTGTGGCTTTAAATGCAGATCCTTTTAGCATTGAGGCCAAAGAAATGTCCTTTTTTTATTTTTATTGCACTTTATACAATACAGATTGTTTCAAAGCAGCTTCACAGTAATAAACAGATTCAATTATGCAAAGTTCATCAAATATGAGATAAATTCACATTCTGCTGTAAAAGCAGCAGTCATTATTCTAATCAATTCAGTTCAATGTTGATTCAGTTCAGTTCAATAATATCTGATAGTAAAGAATTCAGTCAGTCTATCAAAAAGCAATGCATGCCAACATTTAAGGATCTTTTATTTACAGATAGCAGAAAATCTGTCATTTATACCACAGCACATTGTATTTCCTTCACTTGCTCGTGTTTCTACAGGAAGTGTGGATTGGCGTTTTGGAACTTCTCACATTTAACTTCGTTTTCAGACTTTGTGTCCGAGTGACGGATCCGCTATGTTGGCCGGTGCAACTTTACAAAGTCTCCTGTTGGCCGCGGTCTGTCTCGCCAGCCGGGCCGCCACACTAGAGAGGACCGTCAGACCGCTGGAGACGCTCGAACGCCCGGGCGGAGATGACAAAGACTCGGCATCGTCTTTGCTGAAGGACAGAACACACACGGTCACCAGGACTCACTCAATCGACTCACCCTTGTTGACCATCAGCTTACAAAACCCCCAAACAGCACAAACATCTGCTCCAAACGTGCAGTATGGAAGAGATGAGGAGGAAGGCGTCAGGATTCATGAGGGGTTTGGCAGAGCGACGGCGGACGGAAACAGGGACAGGCTGAACGAGCGACGGACGTACGACGGGTCGTGGAACACGACAGAATCTGCAGACGGCGCGTCTCTCTCGTGGTCTCTGACGACGCCTCCTACCGCAGATCTACTGAGAACCGACACACTTCAGCTCGGAGCATCTAATGAGGACAGAAGGCTGAACGCAGATACGATCGCCAGCTCTCCTTCAGACGCACCGACCGCTAACCCAACCAGCATTACCAGCGGAGACTCGACTGGACCGACGCTGCTGGACACGGCTGATACGTGGACAGAACCGGTTCATCTGCGGGCAGGTCAGTTAAACAACCCAAGGGAACATTGCATCTGTCCATGAAGTATTTTAGACAAAGAGCAGAGCCAATAGTAAAATATGAGTAAAGAGTTAATCAATGAACATGCAAAGTTAATCAATCATGAAGGGCTCTGGTTGAAAACATTTGCTGCTAGTTTGCATTAGTAGAGTGTAAGTATGAAGAGTAGAGGAGCAGAGAGCGTCCCGCTCCACTTTAAACCCCAGCGGGCGCCGACGGCAGCCTAATTACTTTCTATTTTGAGTCGTGCTGAAGGAACATGGAGCTGACTGCTAAAAGAGGCGTCTGCACGTTCATTATTAATGTTAACAGGGCTTGACAGCTCTGTGTTTATTCATACTTTGATGTTCTTGGCTCGTGATGTCTGACATTAAAGGGTTAGTTCACCCAAAAATGAAAATTATCCCATGATTTACTCACCCTCAAGCCATCCTCGGTGTATATGACTATCTTCTTTCAGACGAACACAATCAGAGTTATAAGAGTTATCTTCCAAGCTTTTTAATGGGGGTTGAGATTTTGAAGCCCAAAAAAGTGCATCCATCCATCATAACAGTAATCCATACGACTCAATAAAGGCCTTCTGAAGCAAAGCAATGCGTTTTTGTTTGAAAAATATCCATATTTAAAACTTTAAAACTATAATAACTGGCTTCCAGCAGATGGCTGTACGCGAGTTCAGTTCCGCCGGAAAAGTGACCTCTGACCTGACGCATGACGTATTGACGAACGGAGAAGCACAGAGGATAGAGCAAAACAAAACACCGGTCACGAATTACAAGTCTAAAACGAGAATTTTTAAAAAGAAATGTCGGAGGATTTCGATATAAGAGAAGAGGAGCTTGAGTTTGTTTCCCAGCCCTATTTGTTTGATCTGCGAGAGTCGTCTAAGCTTACGATACTCCTACATCCTACGTCATGCGTCGGGTCAGAGGTCACTTTTCCGCTGGAATTCGACTACCGGAAGCTGGTTATTATAGTTTATAAAGTTTTAAATATGGATATTTCTCTTACAAAAACGCATCGCTTTGCTTCAGAAGGTGTTTATTAACCCCCTGGAGTTGTGCGGATATCTTTTATGATGGACTGTTTTGGACTTCAAAATCTCGGCCCCCATTCACTTCCATTATAAAGCTTGGAAGAGCCAGGATATTTTTTAATATAACTCCGATTGTGTTCGTCTGAAAGAAGATGGTTGGTTGGCTTAAGGGTGAATAAATCATGGGATAATTTACTAACCCTTTGTCAACATGATTCTATTTGTTTCTATATTGTTTCAGGCTGATGACTTTGCATTTTCCTTTTCCAGAGGAAGTGAGCGTCCTGCCCTCATCTCAGGAGGTGGGCACAGAGGCCACCATGTCCTCCGAAGACCTTCCTTTGATTTTTGACCCGTTTGAGGATGTCATGCCGCCCGGAGGCTCAGTGTCGTCGTCCGAAGTGTCTGTCGCCATGGCTCCAGCTGCCGTAACGGCGGGAGACACAGAGCTTGAGCAAATGGTGTCCATGGATACGGAACACACTTCCTCTGATGTCCGTCTCTCAGGAACATCTGGAGCGGAGAGATCAAGAGCGTTCGTCACAGAATCTGATCCGTCAGAGGAGCCTTATGGGAGTAAACAAAGTAAGAATGTATAATAGAGCTCAACAGCCATTCATGTTCTCCACAGGGAAATTGATTTTTAACGATAATCTGATTGGTCCTTCAGACGATGACGTCACACAGAGCTCAGTTACCCATCAGCCGTCGAAACCAAAGACGGACACAGAAGATCTGGAGACTAAAGGTTGGTGCGTGTGCGTTTAAAGCAGCTCGTTTCTGACACGCCGTGAGCTGAACGAACCTCTGTGTCTTATAGAGGAGCCTGATGAAGATGAGGAGGACGAGGAGATGGATTCTGATGAGGAGGAGGAAGAGAGTGAGGAGGACCTGATGGAAAGCACCATGGCACCGCACACGCGGCCGCCCTACAGCCTGATCCCTCCTCCTCCCGTCTGGGTGCAGCGGAACCAGGGCCTGGGTGAGAATCCACAGAACACAGTCATGTTATCACGAGCGTCGAGATTAAAAGAGTGTTCATTCATTCTCTGTTTACTGTTTGTAGTGCGGAGCTGGGTTGAGCTGATCCGAGAGAAGGTACAGCTCATTTCCTCTCATATTCATACTAGAGAAGTTTGGAATCATGATTATTTTTTAATGTTTTTGAAAGAAGTCTCTTCTGCTTACCAAGGCTGCATTTATTCAATCGAAAATACGGTAAAAACTGTGATATATGTGCTAAAGCATGCAAGCAACATGCCAATTCATGTTAGCAATGTGTTAAAGCTTGCTAACAACATGCTAGCAACATGTTTAAAAGTGCTAGTAACATAACTCATACTATCAATGTTAAAACATTCTAGCAACATGCCAATTCATGCTAAGAATGTGTTAAAACATGCTAACAACATGCTAATTCATGTTAGCAACAAGCTAACAATATGCTAATTCATGTTAGCAACATGCTAATTTATGCGAACAGTGTGCTAATTCATGCCAACAGTGTTAAACATGTTAGCAATGTACTAATTCATGCTAGAAACATGTTAAAACATGGTAATTCATGCTAGCAATGGGCTAAAACGAACAGTGTGCAAATTCATGTTAACTAAAACATGTTAGCAATGTGCTAGAACATGCTAACAATGTGCTAATTTGTTCTAATTCATGTCATTCAAATGCTAAAACATGTTAGCAACATGTTAATTCATGCTAGCAACATGTTAATAAATGCTAGCTGTGTGTTAAAACATGCTAGTAACACGCTAATTTGTGCTAGCAATGTGCTAATTCACGTTAGCAATGTGCTAATTCACGTTAGCAATGTGCTAATTCACGTTAGCAACATGCTAATCCGTGTTAACAACATGTTAAAATATGTTAATTCATGTTAGTAATGTGTTAAAATAAGTTAGTAACATGCTAATTCATGCTAGCAATGGGTTAAAACGCGTTAACAATGTGGTAATTCATGTCAACAATGTTCTAGAACATGTTAATTCATGTTAGGAACATGATAAAACATGCTAATTCATGTTAGTAATGTGTTAAAATAAGTTAGAAACATGGTAATTCATGCAGGCAGTGGGCTAAAACGAGCTAACCGTGTGCTAATTCATGTTAACAATGCATTAACACGTTAGCAATGTGCTAAAACATGCTAACAATGTGCTAATTTATTCTAATTCATGTCATTAAAATGTTAAAACATGTTAACAACATGTTAATTCATGCTAGCAACATGCTAATAAATGCTAGCTATGTTAAAATATGCTAGTAAATTGTTAATTTGTGCTAGCAATGTGCCAATTCATGTTAGCAAAATGCTAATCCATGTTAACAATGTGTTAAAATATGTTAATTCATGTTAGTAATGTGTTAAAATAAATTAATAACATGCTAATTCATGCTAGCAATGGGTTAAAAACGCGTTAACAATGTGGTAATTCATGCAAGCAATGGGCTAAAACGAGTTAACAGTATGCTAATTCATGTTAACAATGCGTTAAAACATGTTAGCAATGTGTTAGAACATGTTAATAATGTGATAATTTATTCTAATTCATGTCATCAAAATGTTAAAACATGTTAGCAATTATGTTAATTCATGCTAGCAACATGCTAATAAATGCTATGTGTTAAAACATGCTAGTAACATGCTAATTTGTGCTAGCAATGTGCTAATTCATGTTAGCAACATGCTAATCCATGTTAGCAACGTGCTAAAATATTTTAATTCATGTTAGTAATGTGTTAAAATAAGTTAGCAACATGCTAATTCATGGTGGCAGTGGGCAAAAACATTAATGTGTTAATTCATGCAAATTCATGGAAAGTTTTAATCACAGGAATAAATTACATTTTACAACAGATTCACATAGAAAACAGCTATTTTGAATACGAATAATATTTCACTGTTTTAACTGTATTTTCGATCAAATAAGCGCAGCTTTGGTGAGCAGAAGAGACTGCTTTTCAAAAACATTAAACATCTTGATTACTCCACTCGTTCGAGCGCTAGAGTGTGTCCGGTGTGTCTTCTGCAGGCTGGTTATGTGTCGGGGATGTTGGCACCTGTTGGCATTGGAATAGCTGGTGCTCTTCTGCTGGTCGGAGCTCTGTACAGCATCAGACTGATCCATCGCAAGAGGAGAGACAGCTTCAAACACCAGAGGAGGAAGGTACGGGTCGCTCTCATTTCTGAATAGAGCCGAAACACAATCACGATCATCAATGTTGCATAATGTATGAACCAATTCTGTTTTCTATCATTTGAGTCCTTGAAAGCTTCAGCAGATTCATTTTGAGTACTGATGGTTTTTCTTCAATGTTCATCAACTTCAGCCGCCCAGAGAAGTGCGGAGCGGACCGGACAACGCAATGCTGCTGGCCGACAGTTCAGAAGACGAGTTTTGACCAGCTGAAATCATTCATGCTTCAGTTCTGATGCAAACAGCAGCATTTCACAAGTCCTGATGAGAAAACACTAAGTATAAACAGTAAGTACATTTATAAAGAGAATCACAATCCTTTTTCTTCAATAGCATCGACACTCTTTTGAAAAAACTGTATGTAATATGAACATTTGAACTGCTCAGTATTTAATGAATAGTTTAAAATCCCTCTGTTTTAAGTAAAGCAACTTGGACGAACAGTTTATTGAAAGACACTTTCAGTGGTCCATAAAGCGCTCACGTACAGAACTACTTTCATCCGATGAATATCTGCTGTAAGACGCCGTCATTAGATCAGAAACATGTGGAAATCATATCAGACAATATTTAACATCAGAATCACGTATAAAACAGTGTTGTGGTTTAATAGTGCTTTCATTCACCTGATGACGGCAGTCAAACTCAAGACTTTGAGATTTCTGCAAGCCGTATCTTTGAACCAAAATACATCACCATGCATATTATAGAAAATATTAAATGATTGCATATCGAAACATTATTAAAATGAATAAAAACGTGTCAGGTGAAAGATCTGGACACGTTTAAACTTGACATCAGCAACCGTTTATAAACACTTCTATGTTTTATATGAATGTAATGGTGTTATTGCTTATTCCTAACTCATCATGACATGAAATGCTGTACATACAGTATATAGGTTGATTTCACTGTAAATATGATTGTTATGATGCCAAATGCTGTTTTAATGTTGTAATGACAATCTGATCCGTGCAGATCTATATGAACTCATGTAACATGTTTGTGATTGAATTTTCATTTTTAGTTCATGAATCAAATTCACTGCAGGCTTGTTTAGGGTATTTTTAAATTGCTTATTAAAAATATTTTGTCAAAGTTGTGAAATATCTTTACTGTAAAAGGTGTTCAGTATTCTAGAATTGTACAGAAACACATGAAGCCATGAAGAATTCACAGTACATCACTGTAAATACGACAAAAATAAAGTATTAAATCATTTACTTTTGGAGTCGATTGTTTCTGTGTTACATTAAAGAGACATTTTCCTGGTTAAAGTGTGTCGAAAATGCAAAGTTTGTGTCTCAAACTTACACAAAACTATTGATCTGAGTCTGAATGCTGGTAACTAACCATAATGACATTGAATGACCATGATATATATACATATTTGGGTCAGTGACGTGACGGGTCATTTTTTTTTTGTCCAAAGGCCTTAATAATAATAATAATAAACAAAGATATGACATCCAAAGTATGTAAGGTAGAACAACTAGATCTCTTTTATTGAATCCAAAAGGTTTTAATTAGATTTTTCTACATATAAAGGTATTTTAAAGATTTTGAAGTGTCAAAAGGTCATTCGGTTTAACCGTCCAAAGGCCAATACAGCCATTTCATTTGTGATTAAAATATCTTAAAATGTAATAAATGTATATATTTTTTATTCTAGCATGATTTTATAACATCATATATCAACATAGTGCAAAATGATATTAAAATTATGTGTAGAAGTCGTTGCTTTGTTATGAGAAAGAATGTCCGGAAAAATGAATTTCATTGATGTCATTTGGAGTAACCAATATAAAGGGACCATTTTGGATCAAGCCATGTGGTCAATATCATGTGACAGGATGTGACATCATTCAGACACCTGCAAAGGACCACATGGTCATGAAGCAAAGTAACTAACTCTCTCTTAAGTATTTAAAAAATTCATGTTTTCACTTGTTCATACGCATGTCCCGAAACATCAGGTCATTCGGTACAACCGCTATAAAATGTGGAAAATGTTGTAATATTTTAAAAACTTGTACTAAATATAAAATGTTTGATTGTCCTTTTGCTAGCTAGCTAGATATCAGCCTGTTAGCATTGATTGAAAATATCGTCATTCGGTATAACCAAAAGTGTCATTCGGTAAAAACAAAATTTTGGTTAAACCAAATGACTTTTTTGATGACAAATTTTGTCCATCTTGTAAAAAATGACAAAAGCAGTGTTAATTGATTATAAAAACCACATAATCTCATTGTTAACACTTAATAAAACTCAATTGTTTTTTTTTTTTACACTTATTCGTCAATGACCCATATATATATATATATACACATACACACACACCATGGTGTTACATAATATGATTTTCTTTTCTTCTCCCACCAGATGGCATTAATCTGCCTGTAAAGCCTACTGTAGCGTAATGCAAATGCAAACTTTATTTTATTTTTGATATTTTGTCTAAAGGTTCAACAAACTGTTACATTTCAGAAAATTAGTTTTTTTTCACTATCATTTCATATTTAAAGAGTTCTTGTTTTGGTTCACTCAGACTGCAGTACTGATCAGTCACACACAGAGGTCAGTGTTGATCCTGTTATTGTGATTTTGGCTCAGTCTGTACAAAAGCAATTATGTTAACATATAATTAATCCAATAAGCTTCTACACTTCACACTTACCCTGACAAACATGTATATTAGTACAGTTTTTGTTTTCTATGTTAGTGTGTAGTGAGACAGAGGTCCAGCACAAACTCACAGCGTTTACAGCAGCCGAAGACAAAGATGAAGAGGAAAATCGCTACGCTGGCACAATCACCGTCTGATCTCACTCGAGTCTCTCAGGCGGCGCCAGCGCAGCGGGACGAGAGACAATCGGGCAGCAGCAGGATCAGAGACTCTTACTGGACAACACACAAATACAAACACTGGTTATAAGAAGACATCAGACTCATCTGGAGAGAATGCAAAATATATAATATTTTAGCCTATATTATATTTAGGTTCTCACAATATAGTTATTTTCTAGGCATAGTGTAAGTCATTTGTACCTGACAACATCTAATAAATATTAAAAAACAATAGTTTTACTAGTTTCATGCATGTTGATTATCATATAATATTATTGTTTTCCATTTGAATTTGCAATATTATTCTGTCAATATCAGCTTCCTAAAAATCAGGGCTGCATTTATGTGATCAAAAATACAGTAAAAATTGTGAAATATTATCCCAATGTAAATCAGCTGTTTTCTATGTGAATATATAGTAAAGTGTAATTTATTCCTGTGATCAAAGCTGAATTTTCAGCATCATTACTCCAGTCTTCAGTGTCACATGATCCTTCAGAAATCATTCTAATATGATGATCTGCTGCTCAAGAAACATTTATGATCTTTTACATGTTATAATCTGATTTGCATCAGTGAACATGTTTCTGCTTGTGTCTCAGGCCATGATCGGGTCTGTATTGTCTGATGGAGGGACGGGGGTCTGTTGGGATTAAGGGAAGCCGGTCGGATCGTTTCACACCCCCTCCAGTTTGCGGAACAATGAGGATTAAACCTCTCTTGTTCTTCAACTCTGGAAACGGCAGGCGGACAAAGAGCTGATTTCTCTCAGGGAGCTACGCCGCTTCCAGCAGTCCGTCATAAAATTAATCCCAGAGAATTCACGGCAACGCGAGACGTGAACACAAACACACGACTGAGGCATGAATCCATACAGAGAAATAATCATCTTTGTCTTCAACATCCGGATCTGTTCGACTTCCTTCAGGCCAGATTAATCAGATACCCAGCTGACAGGAACGTTCTGTCAAGGTTCTCTCAGAATTATAAACAAACGTTCTTCCAGTAACGTTAATAGAATGTTCGTTCAAAGTTATCAGGTCTTTAATAATGTTCTCAAAACATTTTGTTGGATGTTCATCTAACATTTTTTAAATGTGTCTACTTGTTTCAGAACGTTCAGAGAACATTTAAAAGTAACGTTCCCATAATGTTTGGAGAATGATGAAATGGAAGGCGTAACCATCGGCTCTGAATTTCTTCAAGTTCCCAGCAGTGGTGGAAAGGAGCCAGAAAGACAGATCAGGCTGATAAAAGAGTGGGACTAAATGAAAGAGAGCAGAAAGAACGGGTTTACCTCGCCTCCGCCGACGGCCTGTCTGAACCCATCAGTGTTTGGGCCGGTTCTGATGAGAGCGTCCGCTCGTGACGACAGACTGGATAGAGAGAGAAAACTGACACTTAATATTATTAACAATGCCTTAAATGCTTTCCACAATCTAAACACTCTAGATTTGTATGTTTTCTTAAAGTAAATCAGGTGCGTTTGCTCATGAAAATCTTATTATCTATGGTGAAAATAATTCTGACTGATTCTGTCAGTGTCTGAATGTGATTAAAGGGTTAGTTCACCTAAAAATGAAATTTCTGTCATTAATAACTCGCCCTCATGTCGTTCCACACCCGTAAGATCTTCGTTCATCTTCAGAACACAAATTAAGATATTTTTGATAAAATCTGAGAGGTTTCTGTCCCTCCTTTGACAGCTACGCAACTGATACTTTTACACTTCATTAAGTGTGGATGTGTGTGTGAGAGTGTGTGTGTGTGTGTGTGTGTGTGAGATTGTGTGTGTGTGTGTGTGTGTGTTGGCTGTCTCTGAATTGTTGTTCTGAGGGATTATAGCAGTAGAAGAGCATCTAATTAAAGAGGATTAGAGACTGAAGAATACTGAAAGAAATGAAGGAGAAAAACAAAGATGGAGAGATCGAGGTTAAAAAAAAGGCAAAGAAAGAATTTCAGAGTCACTTACTTTAGATAAAAAACACATTAATTCTCTTCTCTCAGAGGAAACTGTTCATACTCCTTCATTTCTCTGTTTCAGATCAAATCCCCTAAAGGAGAAATAAAAACAAATGAGTTTAGAGCTGTAAAATGTACATGTTTGAGTTAATTCTGAGATCTCTGACTTCTGATAAAGCAAATTCTATAATTTGTAAGATATTCATTTTATTTAAACAGAACGCATTTATAACACCAGCATCACTGAAATTATATTTCCAGAGACAATCTGCTGAAAAAGAATCATTTGTTTTGACAAGAATTTAACGGTTGAACGAGAGATTTCAAACTCAGTGAATGAGTTCAGAGCAGCGTTACTGAGGACAGGAAAGAGCCCTGATGAACTTTAGAAAAGCAGAAATGAGTGTGTTTGTTTTCTCGCTGCAAGTTAACAGGTTTGTGTTTTGTCTCTCTTCAGGGGTCCAGGTGAAATCCCACCGTAAACACACGGCCAGCGTCCCGTTTCTCCCGGGACAGACGGCAAACAGGCTTTACATGCAGGAATACGTTTATTTCCATTTACCACAAGACAATCTGAATATACAGTCCACAACTCTTAATGCATTAAATGGGCATTTTAAGAACTAAAGGTTTGCATTACTAACTCAAAGATTATGTCAAATATACTGCATTCATTAATATCACGTTTCGGCCCAGATTTGTCACCTAAAATAAGTCTTCTTCAGCTGGACTCGAGAGGAAAAACATGTTTCTTTAAGGAGCCAAAATGACATCACTGCGAAAACCGCCTTTTGGAAGCTTTATTTTTAAAGAACTGGCAGCAGATGAACTGCAATTAAATTAAATCATTAATGGCAACAAGAATAAAATATAATCTAGCATATTTTAAGGTCTGTTCTTCAGATAAAATGCTGAAAAAGTAAATGCACAGAATGAATAAAAAAAATTTTATTTCTGCAAAAAGAAAAAATATATCTTCACTGTTGCATTTTGATACAAAGTGGATAATTTTCAGGAAGTTGATATTGACAGAATAATATTGCAAATTCAAATGGAAAACAATAATATTATATGATAATCAACATGCATGAAACTAGTAAAACTATTGTTTTTTAATATTTATTAGATGTTGTCAGGTACAAATTACTTACACTATGCCTAGAAAATAACTATATTGTGAGAACCTAAATATAATATAGGCTAAAATATTATATATTTTGCATCCATATAGTGTTATAATAATAATAGCCTAATATAATTAGTCTGCACAGATTAAGGTTAAATGTAGGAAAGTGAAATGAATTAGTTGCAGTCAGTCTGTTGAGATTTTCCAGCACAATGAGACTCTTTGTTTTATTTTCGTGACGCAGAAAATTAATCAGCTCGAACGAGTCGCGCGCTCAGGAGCGTCCTGTAATCACGGGAGCGCGTGCCGTCCGGATTATCTCCAGCGATAATTAATTAATTATTGAACGGATGTGAAGCGATCGACAGATTGAGGCGCGCGGCCGTTGAGCGCAAACGGTTAATTCTGCTTTATAATATTATTAAATGTGTCTGTCACTTTAAATATTTTTAAAGTAACTAATATTTGGTGCAAAATAATGTGAGATATTTGTGGGAATCGGTTAAAAAGGTGTAAATAAATGTATTTCCTTCTAGATCGCATACTGTTCTTCTCTAATGGAGGGATATAATGTGTTTGTTTTACTTTATCTAAACGACACTTTTAGAAGAGACCCGCCGCGTAAATCTAATTACCGGCTGCAATTAATTAAGAAGAATAGCCCCGGGAGTGTCAATAAAGTGTAACTGAAATTAAAATTCGCCTTAAGTTGAATTGTTCCTCGTTAAGCTGCTCTTCGCATTTGAATGAGAGACTCTTTATGCAGAAGTGCGTCACTGTTGTTCATTGTTATCAGCGCTATTTATCTTGTCCACGGTGGTCTTTGTCTTCGCAAATGACCCCCAGTGATGCGGAGACAATTAGCTTGTCCTCGAATGTTTTGGCTACTTTGCGCCTTGTTGCGTCTCAATACGCGTCTCTCCAAATGACCGCTGCGTTTTGTTCTCGGAGACTCGAACCCGCCCCCTCAGTCAACGGATAGTTTCCATGTCAGCAGATAACCAGCTCGACCAGTCGTCTGCTTCTCGCGCAGGAGGACAGACGCATTCCTTCACCAGCACGTCAACATGATGTCGTACCTGAAGCAGCCGCCGTACGCGCTCCCCGGACTGAGTCTGAGCTCGGGAATGGACCTGCTGCACCCGTCCGTGGGTTACCCGGGTAAAATAAAAACACATTTAGAGTTATAGCTACTTTTTTTCAGTCCAGCTGAAACATGCACAACTGCTTTAAAACAACGGCCTTAAATTAACTAAGATATTTCTAATGTTTTTGGAAACACTGGAACAAAAGTTTGCATGCTTTTTAATTGCTTTTACATACCCTAACCTTAGGGCACTAAAATGATAGATAGATGCGGGTGTGAACCGATATTAAAGCATTAAATTGCACAGGTTAAAGTGATTTTGTTGGTCATTTCCACAGCGAGCGGCCGTAAACAGAGGCGGGAACGGACCACCTTCACTCGCGCGCAGCTGGATGTTCTGGAGACTCTGTTCGCCAAGACGCGCTATCCGGACATCTTCATGCGGGAAGAAGTAGCCTTAAAAATCAACCTGCCCGAGTCCAGAGTACAGGTGAGATGGAGACCATGAGCAAACACTTCATTAAAATCCCACATAATGCGCATCAGTTGCTCTTTCAAATTCTGTAAAATCCCAGCTAACAAAAATATATATTTTTAAGAACGTTTGCTCACATTTCCATTATGTTATGAAAACGCTATTTCTGAATGTTCTCTTAAAGCGTGTTTCAAAAACAGTTATGCAAAGTTTAGAACATTCCACTGTATCATTCTTCAAACATGTTACTGTTGAATGTTCTCTGAACGTTCTGAAACAAGTAACATTTAAAAACGTTTCAGAAAGAAAAGGATTTATAAATAATGTTTTTAAGACATTATTAAAGACTTTGAACGAACGTTCTAATAAAGTAACTGGAATAATGCTTGTTTGAGAAAATGTTTCCTGTAATCTGTGATATTAAATAATGCTTTTGATTATAGTTCGAATAAAACAAGCTATATGGGTCATTCTACAGAACTGGTGCTGTGCCACAACCAAAAAACACATTTAAAAAACATTTAAGTATTCAAATTTTAGATGTTTACTGAATCCCACAATACTATTTAATTTATTGGGTACTTTTAATTGGGAGGTGTCTGTCCCGAACCCTGACCCCAAATTTCAACTTGTGAAAATGATATTGAAATAATTTTTGCAATTTTTAAAAAAATATATTTTTGATTTTTTTTTTTTTTTTTTAAAAAGTGAAATTTAAAAAAAAAATATTTATTTTGTATTTTATTTTTTAATCATGAAACTTAATGTAAAAAAAGTTAAATGTTCAAAAGTCTGAAAATCTGTGTGGAACTTTAAGGAACGTCACTAACAAACACCTTTTTCTGCAATTAAGCAAACTTTTTTGGGTGTTATTCCATAAAATTTAGTGTTTATGTGTGTTCAACTGTTCAGAACTGTGCTAGCTAACCATGTGCTGATTAGCATCTTTGAGGCTCAAAAGTGTCGAAAATTGTCACTACTGAATCTTCACCACATGTTTCGATCGTGACTGTTTCGGTAGTGACATCATTGTTTTGGTAGTGACAAAAGGGAACATATAATCATTTATATGGGGGAAATAAAATTTTAGTACAGATATGCAAATCATTAGTATTTTTATATTTTAGTAGTGTTTTAGTATGCGAGTTAAAATTGTGTCATGTGATGTGGTCACTACCAACACATTACTGTCACTACCAGAATTGTGCAGTCACGACCGAAACATGGGATGTTTTGTCAAAAATAAAGTATATTGAATGATCAACTAAGATGTTATTATAGTGTTTGATTCAATGTTTATTCAAACTAATAAATCCTTCACTTTGAAATCAGTTTGATAAACTTTACGACTTTTACAAAGAAAGATTGGATTCAAAATGCAACAAATCTCAAATTACACTTGAAATATTGTTTAAAATTGTAATTGTTATTGATTTACCTGTGAAAACTGTTTTAAAAATAGCAAAAAATATATTTCTAAGGTAGATGTAAACAAAATCTTAATAGGTCAATGTAACCCTTCTTATTAAATGATTTATGATTGTGTTTCGGTAGTGACAAATTTGGGGAGAGAAAAAATATTCCAAAACTTTCTGAAAATACAATATGAGAATTAACTGCACAATTCCTAGAAATGTGTACCTTGATTATTATACAATTTTCATACATACAAAATTTGTGGAAAGAGACACATTTTTTTCTGACTTTGAACCAGTTCTGTAGAATGATCCATATAGAGTTATTAGTGAAAGTTATGAAGTCTTACTAAAACATGTAGGTCAAACCACTCTAGTAAAACATAACTTGTCGACATGTAAATAAAGAAAGTGATGAAGGTAAGCTTTATCACAATGAAAGACTTTGGGCTGGTTTCTGAGCACGTGTCGCTTTGATATCATTTCACAGGTTTGGTTCAAGAACCGCAGAGCAAAGTGTCGTCAGCAGCAGAGCTCAGTGCAGAAGACCACAGCAGTGAAGAAGAAGAGCTCTCCAGTCAGAGAGATCACTGCTGACAGCAACCCGTACTCCAGCCCGTCCAGCACATCCTTACCGGCCACGTCCTCCGCCCCGGTGTCCATCTGGAGTCCGGCCTCCATCTCCCCCGAGCCTCCTTCCACCTCCCCATCCTCCTGCATGCAGAGGTCGTTTCCCATCACATACACGCAGGCGTCTGGATACAGTCCGGGTTTCACTGGCACGCCGTCTTATTTCAGCGGAATGGACTGTGGTTCTTATCTTGGCTCCGTGCATCACCATCAGCTGACCGGAGCCGGTTCGGCACAGGGTTACGGCTTCAGCGCCGCCTCAGACTGCCTGGACTACAAAGAGCAAAGCGCCTCATGGAAGCTGAACTTCAACTCAGACTGCTTGGATTACAAAGATCAGACGTCGTCTTGGAAGTTTCAGGTTTTGTGAAAGCACAGGGAATGTCTTGGAATATCTTCAGCCTGATGGCACGAAATACTCGGATCTATAGGAAGCAGAAATGATGTGCTACATCATTTTGACTAAATTATTATTAAAAAGATTGAACAATGCAACCAAGAAAAAAAACAAAGATCAAGAGAAGCAAATGTTTGGTCAAGCGAGCCAGATCTCGTTAAGCCTCTTAAGATGTCCTGCTTTGATCAAGCCAGAGTTTCTCAAATGCACTACGTTTTTTTTTTTTTTTTTTTTAAATGAGTAGCTTTGTTCTGTAAGAGACAATCAGTATGTTTGTGTGTTTTCTTGTATTTTTAGACTGATGTCTGTTGTAGCATTATATTATGTTCTTGTCATTGAAAACTGTACTGTGACTTTCTTATTTGTATGTTCAGTTGGTAACAATAAATTATTACTTTTGTAAAGCCAGAGGGATTTTTTTTAAACATTAGACCTACTATATTAAAATGTTCATATTTGATGGAAAATTGCGTCCACCTTTTTTTGTTTAACAGTTATTAAATGTGGAAACTTAAAAAGACACCATTAAGCACTAGGGCTAAACAATTTATAAATAATTTACCTGTTATAATTTGCAAAACAAATATGTTCACTAGTAAACTAAGAAAATGAAAATACATTATTGATCACTGGAGCATTAACTATTTGACTTAGACAAACCCCTCCTGAAAATTGCATTTAATTTCAAATCCAGACCATCATATTTACATTATATATGCATATAAGCAAAAGGACATTATACACATAAGTGGGTAGAGTCACTTTACAGAGGCAAGTTTCAGGGAAATTAAAGGGGTCATGACATGAAATATTCCTTGATGTTCACTTATATTGTTAATACCAAAAACAAACGAACAAACAAAAACACACACACACATATACATGCAGAAAAACAATTATCAACCTTCATTTTGACCCTCTGTCTGAAATGATCAGTTTTTAAGGCGCGGCTCCTTTAAGGCGTGTCAGTAAACGGCCTGTTATGATTGGCTAATGTCCCTGCATAGAAAACAGTATCAACAGCCACTCACTATTGCATGTGAGTAAGTGTTTTGAAAACATTATCCATATAAAACTGTCATTTACAGACAAAGCATTCTGAAATAATTTACTTGTGGTTTGTGATGCAGCTGCTGTCAGATCCAATACAATCAACTACTTCATCTGTCAACAAAAGTTTCTTTGTGAACTCTCCATTACACTGTGCCTCGTTTACAAAATAAAATGCTCCAAACAAACATAAAATCCTCCAACTCGATCCAGGACGCTATTAAAATAAACCACTGTATCAGCGTAGACAGCATCAGTCATTATAATGACTTCAGAAACAACACATCTGTATACTGTATCAGCGTAGACAGCGTCAGTGATTATAATGACTTTAGAAACAACACATCTGTATACTGTATCAGCGTAGACAGCGTCAGTCATTATAATGACTTCAGAAACTGAACACATCTGTATACTGTATCAGCGTAGACAGCGTCAGTCATTATAATGACTTCAGAAACTGAACACATCTGTATACTGTATCAGCGTAGACAGAGTCAGTCATTATAATGACTTCAGAAACTGAACACATCTGTATACTGTATCAGCGTAGACAGCGTCAGTGATTATAATGACTTTAGAAACAACACATCTGTATACTGTATCAGCGTAGACAGCGTCAGTCATTATAATGACTTCAGAAACTGAACACATCTGTATACTGTATCAGCGTAGACAGCGTCAGTCATTATAATGACTTCAGAAACTGAACACATCTGTATACTGTATCAGCGTAGACAGAGTCAGTCATTATAATGACTTCAGAAACTGAACACATCTGTATACTGTATCAGCGTAGACAGCGTCAGTGATTATAATGACTTTAGAAACAACACATCTGTATACTGTATCAGCGTAGACAGCGTCAGTCATTATAATGACTTCAGAAACTGAACACATCTGTATACTGTATCAGCGTAGACAGCGTCAGTCATTATAATGACTTCAGAAACTGAACACATCTGTATACTGTATCAGCGTAGACAGAGTCAGTCATTATAATGGCTTCAGAAACTGAACACATCTGTATACTGTATCAGCGTAGACAGCGTCAGTGATTATAATGACTTCAGAAACTGAACGCACATCTGTATACTGTATCAGCGTAGACAGCGTCAGTCATTATAATGACTTCAGAAACTGAACACATCTGTATACTGTATCAGCGTAGACAGCGTCAGTGATTATAATGACTTCAGAAACTGAACACATCTGTATACTGTATCAGCGTAGACAGCGTCAGTCATTATAATGACTTTAGAAACTGAACACATCTGTATACTGTATCAGCGTAGACAGCGTCAGTGATTATAATGACTTCAGAAACTGAACGCACATCTGTATACTGTATCAGCGTAGACAGCGTCAGTCATTATAATGACTTCAGAAACTGAACACATCTGTATACTGTATCAGCGTAGACAGTCAGTCATTATAATGGCTTCAGAAACTGAACACATCTGTATACTGTATCAGCGTAGACAGCGTCAGTGATTATAATGACTTTAGAAACTGAACACATCTGTATACTGTATCAGCGTAGACAGCGTCAGTCATTATGACTTCAGAAACTGAACACATCTGTATACTGTATCAGTGTAGACAGCGTCAGTGATTTTGACTTCAGAAACTGAACACATCTGTATACTGTATCAGCGTAGACAGCGTCAGTGATTATAATGGCTTCAGAAACTGAACACATCTGTATACTGTATCAGCGTAGACAGCGTCAGTGATTATAATGGCTTCAGAAACTGAACGCACATCTGTATACTGTATCAGTGTAGACAGCGTCAGTCATTATGACTTCCGAAACTGAACACATCTGTATACTGTATCAGCGTAGACAGCGTCAGTCATTATAATGACTTTAGAAACTGAACACATCTGTATACTGTATCAGTGTAGACAGCGTCAGTGATTATAATGACTTTAGAAACAACACATCTGTATACTGTATCAGCGTAGACAGCGTCAGTGATTATAATGGCTTCAGAAACTGAACACATCTGTATACTGTATCAGTGTAGACAGCGTCAGTGATTATAATGACTTTAGAAACAACACATCTGTATACTGTATCAGCGTAGACAGCGTCAGTGATTATAATGGCTTCAGAAACTGAACGCACATCTGTATACTGTATCAGTGTAGACAGCGTCAGTCATTATGACTTCCGAAACTGAACACATCTGTATACTGTATCAGCGTAGACAGCGTCAGTCATTATAATGACTTCAGAAACTGAACGCACATCTGTGTACTGTATCAGCGTAGACAGCATCAGTGATTATAATGGCTTCAGAAACTGAACACATCTGTATACTGTATCAGCGTAGACAGAGTCAGTCATTATAATGACTTCAGAAACTGAACACATCTGTATACTGTATCAGGGTAGACAGCGTCAGTGATTATAATGGCTTCAGAAACTGAACGCACATCTGTATACTGTATCAGCGTAGACAGCGTCAGTCATTATAATGACTTCAGAAACTGAACACATCTGTATACTGTATCAGTGTAGACAGCGTCAGTCATTATGACTTCAGAAACTGAACACATCTGTATACTGTATCAGTGTAGACAGCGTCAGTGATTATAATGACTTTAAAAAACAACACATCTGTATACTGTATCAGCGTAGACAGCGTCAGTCATTATAATGACTTCAGAAACTGAACGCACATCTGTGTACTGTATCAGCGTAGACAGCATCAGTGATTATAATGGCTTCAGAAACTGAACACATCTGTATACTGTATCAGCGTAGACAGAGTCAGTCATTATAATGACTTCAGAAACTGAACACATCTGTATACTGTATCAGCGTAGACAGCGTCAGTGATTATAATGGCTTCAGAAACTGAACGCACATCTGTATACTGTATCAGCGTAGACAGCGTCAGTCATTATAATGACTTTAGAAACTGAACACATCTGTATACTGTATCAGCGTAGACAGCGTCAGTGATTATAATGGCTTCAGAAACTGAACACATCTGTATACTGTATCAGCGTAGACAGCGTCAGTGATTATAATGGCTTCAGAAACTGAACACATCTGTATACTGTATCAGCGTAGACAGCGTCAGTGATTATAATGACTTCAGAAACTGAACACATCTGTATACTGTATCAGCGTAGACAGCGTCAGTGATTATAATGACTTCAGAAACTGAACACATCTGTATACTGTATCAGCGTAGACAGCGTCAGTGATTATAATGACTTTAGAAACAACACATCTGTATACTGTATCAGCGTAGACAGCGTCAGTGATTATAATGGCTTCAGAAACTGAACGCACATCTGTATACTGTATCAGTGTAGACAGCGTCAGTCATTATGACTTCCGAAACTGAACACATCTGTATACTGTATCAGCGTAGACAGCGTCAGTCATTATAATGACTTCAGAAACTGAACGCACATCTGTGTACTGTATCAGCGTAGACAGCATCAGTGATTATAATGGCTTCAGAAACTGAACACATCTGTATACTGTATCAGCGTAGACAGAGTCAGTCATTATAATGACTTCAGAAACTGAACACATCTGTATACTGTATCAGGGTAGACAGCGTCAGTGATTATAATGGCTTCAGAAACTGAACGCACATCTGTATACTGTATCAGCGTAGACAGCGTCAGTCATTATAATGACTTCAGAAACTGAACACATCTGTATACTGTATCAGTGTAGACAGCGTCAGTCATTATGACTTCAGAAACTGAACACATCTGTATACTGTATCAGTGTAGACAGCGTCAGTGATTATAATGACTTTAAAAAACAACACATCTGTATACTGTATCAGCGTAGACAGCGTCAGTCATTATAATGACTTCAGAAACTGAACGCACATCTGTGTACTGTATCAGCGTAGACAGCATCAGTGATTATAATGGCTTCAGAAACTGAACACATCTGTATACTGTATCAGCGTAGACAGAGTCAGTCATTATAATGACTTCAGAAACTGAACACATCTGTATACTGTATCAGCGTAGACAGCGTCAGTGATTATAATGGCTTCAGAAACTGAACGCACATCTGTATACTGTATCAGCGTAGACAGCGTCAGTCATTATAATGACTTTAGAAACTGAACACATCTGTATACTGTATCAGCGTAGACAGCGTCAGTGATTATAATGGCTTCAGAAACTGAACACATCTGTATACTGTATCAGCGTAGACAGCGTCAGTGATTATAATGGCTTCAGAAACTGAACACATCTGTATACTGTATCAGCGTAGACAGCGTCAGTCATTATAATGACTTCAGAAACTGAACACATCTGTATACTGTATCAGCGTAGACAGCGTCAGTGATTATAATGACTTCAGAAACTGAACACATCTGTATACTGTATCAGCGTAGACAGCGTCAGTCATTATAATGGCTTCAGAAACTGAACACATCTGTATACTGTATCAGCGTAGACTGTACTGTGTAGATTCAGTGGTTTAATTGGTCATCACATCCCCTGCTGTGGGTGTGACGCTTTGCACACATAGTGATGATGACGATGCCATTATTAGTGACTAATGACTAATACAAACCCTGAGGGACAACAGAATCCATCAGGGGACAGTAGTCGATTTATAAGATGGGCAATTTGTGAGCAAATAATAAATGGAAAAGGTAAATGCATAACAATAAATAAATGTTTAACATCCAAATGGAGCAAAATACAGAAAATAAAATTGTAAACAAATACATAAAACAACTGTGTGTGTTAGTTACTAATTGTGGCAAATTGTGATCTAAAACAGGGATTTTCAGTCTTTAGATGACATGAACCCCAAATCTGATCATCCTCACGTGACGAATCTTAACATTTAAAAGGTGTCTACCTTTTATAAACACCCAATTTACAGAAAAATTAATATAAATCTAAAATTACTTATATTTTTTCTACTTACTATAGAAATGTACTGTTAAATATATTATATTTATTTTACTTTAATAGAATTTTATTTTTTTATTTAATAGATTAATAACTAATATTTTTATTTTAATCACATTGTTATTCATTTATTTGAATCTTACTTATTTTTTTTTTTACAGAATTTTACGTTATTTTAATCTAATTTACTTATTTTAATCCTATTATTTATGTTGTTTTTCATTTTTTTTTTACAGTTTTCCACAATATTTATTTTTATCTACTTAATTTTATTTTTATTATTTATTTCATTTTTAATCATGTTAATTTAATAGATTAATAATCCTTTTATTTCAATCACATTTATCATCAATTTATTTTAATCTAATTTATATATTACTTATTTAAAAAACATTTACAGGTTTCAATTTATTAAACTGATGATGATACAAATCTCTACTTATAATACTGAATATAATAGACAAACACAGTATTTTCACATATAAACAGGTCGGACATGTTTTGTGTGTCGTCAGACTCTTTTGTCTCCAGCATCACTGCTCTCTATTGTTATGTGAATTTCTGCCCTACATTCTCACATCCTCAACAACAATAGTGAAAGTTTTTTATATTGCTTCTATGGCGCTTTATACAATACAGAATGTTTCAAAAGCAGATTCACAGTGATAAACAGAAAAATACAGAATCAGTGACGCAAACTTCATCAGATATGATTAAAGCAACTCTAATAGAGTCATTATTCAGATCAAGTTTTGTTCTCATTGCAGTCAAATTAATAATATTACTAAATATTAAGTGTCTTTTTAGATGTACTTCAGCTTCACTCACATGAAAAAACCAACAGCCTCTTCATTAAAAGCACTAAACCGTTTGACCAGCGTGTGCCTCATAACCTGCCATATCAAACACGTCCACCTGTGGATTCCCTCATAAACACACAAACACACCGTCTGTCCGGCTATTTTTAGTCCTTCTCTGCAGGACGAAACCTGTCATTCCTCAAAAACGTGACTAAAGAGTGTTTAAATATATCACAGCCTCATCTAGAGGATTTACTGCACACATGCTGAGAACATTCACAACAACATGCGTTTAATAACCTAATAATCATTCAGTCACTGCTAAAAAGTTCTAACCTGTTTTACAGACATATTTATGATCATCAAACTTAAAAAAGTCTTCAATGTCAAATTAATGACACTGAAATTAACACTTTTATTCGGCAAAGACTCATTAAATAAATCAAAAGTGACAGTAAAGACATTTATAATGTTACAAAAGATTCTATTTCAGATAAATGCTGTTCTTTTGAACTTTATATTCATCAAATAATCCTGAAAAATAAAATGTATCAGTTTCCACAAAAATATGAACATTGATAATAATCATAAATGTTTCTTGAGCAGCAGATCATCATATTATAATGATTTCTGAAGGATCATGTGACACTGAAGACTGGAGTAATGATGCTAAAAATTCAGCTTTGATCACAGGAATAAATTACACTTTACTATATATTCACATAGAAAACAGCTGATTTACATTGGAATAATATTTCGCAATTTTACTGTATTTTTGATCAAATAAACGCAGCCTTGATGAGCAGAAGAGACTCTTTGAACTTTTGAGAATATTTCTATTATTTTATGGTGCAAAAATGAGTCAAAGATGTAAATCTGTTCTGAAAGACACGAGCAGATGGGTCGGTCAAAGACAAGAGGAGGCTGGGATTGTCGGTCAACAGATGCCCCTTTCCACCCCACTTTTCCTGGCCCACCTGTCAATGGCGACGGCCGGCCGTCTGCGAGTGTGTTTGGATGTTGTGTGCATGAATGCTGGCACGTGTGCGTCAGCGTCTGCTCTTGTGCTGATGAAGCCGAAACGATGAAGGCCTCATTATGAGGAGATAATCAACAAACGTGTGTGTGTGTGTGTTCATCTGAAAGCGCACGCGTGTTGGTCGCGTCGTTTCCTGCAGGAAGAGGGAACGGCGTGACGAACCCCTGCCACTGCCACACGCCTGACCACCTGCTCTGGGATTAGGCTGCGCGCAGATTACTTGCGTCACAATGGAAATACACTAACGCAAGTACACCATAAACACCAACAAAGAGTCAATGCAAGACAATCTGATGATTACAGGAGCATCTGAAGAACTAGTGCTGAAAGCTTGTGCTTCAGACATGAACCAACATTTTCACCATAAAACAGCTGAAAAACATCCCACAGACGACACTGAAGGATGAACACGAGCCACAGACCAGAAAATACAATATTATTTTTAATATTCATACTAACATAAAATTCTAACACACTCTCTAAAAACTGTTGTTTTGGGTTAAAAACAACCCAAGTTGGGTTGAAAATGGACAAACCCAGCGATTGGGTTAAATGTTTTATTTAACTCAACTATTATTTAAAAATTACTGTATTTCTTGCTTAAAATGAACCCAAAATATGTGGGAAATTGACATTTACTAATATGTTTAATAAATGAATAATATTTCAATAATAAACATTTATTGAACTGCTTATTAATAAATGTTCACCTTTTGATTATTATTATTTCCTCTAGTAATTATGTGTCTGATTTCTAATTTCCAACATATTTTAGGTTCATTTTAAGCCAGTCATTTTTAAACAATAGTTGAGTTAAATAAAACTACCCAACATGTTGATCAAACATTTAACCCAACCGCTGGGTTTGTCCATTTTCAACCCAACTTGGGTTGTTTTTAACCCAGCATTTTTTAGAGTGTATATTTCCATGACATATTTATTTGATTGTAAACTAGGTGAACCAATGAATATAATTCATATTAAGTCACTGAGATCACATCAGTTTCACTTTATGAATTTTACCTGAAAATATTTCACTCTTCTTGATTAATCTTAAATTTTAACTCATTAATTATTAATTAAAATATGTAATGTTGTGACTATTATTAAATATGTTAAAGGGTTAGTTCACCTAAAAATGAAATTTCTGTCATTAATTACTCGCCCTCATGTCGTTCCACACCCGTAAGACCTTCGTTCATCATCAGAACACAAATTAAGATATTTTTGATGAAATCTGATGGCTCAGTGAGGCCTGCATAGACAGCAAGATAATTAACACTTTCAAATGCCCATAAAGGTATTAAAAACATATTTAAATCAGTTCATGTAAGTTCAGTGGTTCTACCTTAATATTATAAAGCAACGAGAATATTTTTTGTGCGCGAAAACCCCCCCAAAATAACGACTTTTTAACAATATCTAGTGATAGGCGATTTCAAAACACTGAAGCTTCGAAGCTTTATGAATCTTTTGTTTCGAATCAGCGGTTCGGAGCGCCAAAATCACATGATTTCAGTAAATGAGGCTTCGTAAAGATTCAAAGCTTCATGAAGCAGTGTTTTGAGATCGCCCAACACTAGATGCTGTTGAATAAAGTTGTTGTTTTGTTTTTTTTTGCGCACAAAATGTATTTTCGTCTCTTCATAACATTAAGGTTGAACCACTGCAGTCACATGACTGTTTTAACGATGTCTTTAGTACCTTTCTGGACCTTGAAAGTGTTGATTATATTGCTGTCTATGGACGAGTCATAAACCTCTCGGATTTCATCAAAAATACCTTAATTTGTGTTCTGAAGATGAACGAAGGTCTTACGGGTGTGAGGGTGAGGAATTAATGACAGAAATTTCATTTCTGGGTGAACTAATACTTTAAACGCAAAACATACTGTAGTAAAGAGAATGAGGTTTTTTTATTTACAGTAATTTAGGGGTAATTATATTTTAATTGTCATAGTGCAAAAAACTTCTTTGTTGATTTTGTGCTGAATGTGAGCTGATCATGTTTCACAGCGGAAGAACAAAAGTCATAAAAGAGTCACTTCATGGTGAAAGAAACTTGTGTTCTTTCTCAAACGTGTGTGTGTGTGTGTGTGTGTGTGAAAGAGTGTGTGTGTGTGTGTGTGTGACCCGTAACTGTGCCCTACTTTCAGAAACAAAACACTTGTTATGGTTGGTGACAGAATGGAAAAATTTAAAGAATGGTCTGAATGATACTAAAACAACTAAAGCAACAGGTCAAGGGTGAACATTACAGATGGCAGCCATTGATTCTGACCTCATTATCCCAGAGCTCGTCTCCCAGCAGCTGATTAATTAGAGAAAGCATCAAATAACGAGTCTTTAACAGGACGTCACGGACCCGAGTCACTGTCAGGAGACACAAAACACCGAGAAAATTAACAGATTGATCTTACATTAGTACAACTCTGTTTAGTGTGTGTATGCTAAATTAATTTGAAAGAAAATAAAATAAAGATAAATATAAATGACTAGATATAACTAAATAAATAAAAATATATATGTAAATGAATACATACATACATAAATGTTTATTTTCACTGTCAGGAAAATTTAACAGACTAAACTTACATTTGTACAGCCTAATTCTGTTAAACTGTAGTATATATCTCTATATAGTAAGCGAGATCTCTTTAATATCACAGTTTGTTCCTCTTAGACAGCAATGAGAGATCTCGCTATTCTCTCCACTTCTCTATTTGTTGGCTAGTTCTTGTGTTTTATTGAATTTCGCTCTCTCAGTTCTGCTCAGTATCTGGTGTTTTCAGCTGTAAATCCGGGTTTCTTTGGATGGGATCTACTTATAGACTCTGCAGTCGTGCTGGAGAGAGGACAATGAAGAGAGAAGAACGGGCCGGGTATTATCATCCCGCGGGATGGAGGCACTGATGGCATTTCCAGGCTTTATTCCTCTTCCTAAGCCGCCGGCTCCACTTCCAATCCGATTGGATGATACGGCCAGGCATGCAAATGAAATGCAAAGCAGGGAAAGGTTTCCATTCTGTTGCCAATCTCACTTGAGTTTGTCCTCTTCAACACATACAGTCTTTGTAAATACTTTTGTCTTTTCTCAATTCAAGAGTTTAAACAGTGCTGCTCTGCGATTGAGTCCTGAAATTATGCAGATATAGTGTAGTAGCAGGATAAATTCATAAACACCGGAAAACAATGGCATATGACGCAATAATACATTAACTTGTGCAGTTTTCTAATGTGATGCTTCCAAAACTATAAGTGTTTCTTGCTACTTTGTATCTATACATCAGTCAGCTAGTAAACATGATCTCAGCGACAAAAATAAGCAGATCTTGCAACATAAATATATAAAACAATCACAGAAAACCAAACAATTAAAGTATATGAGATTAATGAATGTAAAATGTTCTGACATCTAAAGCATAAACTGTATTAAGTTCTGGTGATTTTGCATGTTTACATTTTCTCCAGTAATATCTTGTATTATTAATGTAACTATGAACTACAAAGAATCTCTAAAAGACTCATTTGAATGCCACAGAAGATTCTCTGAATTAGCTTTACTGTGGTAATATAGCAGTTTGGTTCAGTAATGTTATCTGTAAAATGCTTCACGTTCAACTTTCGTCTTCATCGCTGAACAAAGATTTGCGTGTTTATTTTAGGTGTTTGTGGGTATTCCAATACTGTTTTTTTTTTATGCTTATTTTATAGCGTGATAAAAATGATTCAGTGAGTGAGCTGTCCAAATGATTCAGACTGAATCTGTTACGCTAACTCAGAGATTCACACACTTTTCCGTCATCTGAACTTTTTGATCTAAAATATTTATTTGAAGATCTCCTGAGATTCTTATTATTGTTTTAAAAATAATTTATTCATTTGAATTTTACGGTTTTAATGATTTAGCTTTTCATCAACTCGCGTACACCAGATTGGGAAAACCTGCGCGAACTCATTTGACCAACACTTGGAAAAGAACCGACTCAGTGGTTCATTCACAAACCGGTCATCATAAATTCGGATTTTCCGACAGAAAATACGCCTGACACTCGACATTATGGCTAAAATATTGTGTCAATTATTTTCGGCTTATTTTTAATGATTTAGCTGCTCTCAGTTTAGGAAAACCTGCGCGAACTCATTTGACCAACACTTGGAAAAGAACCGACTCAGTGGTTCATTCACAAACCGGTCATCATAAATTCGGATTTTCCGACAGAAAATACGCCTGACACTCGACATTATGGCTAAAATATTGTGTCAATTATTTTCGGCTTATTTTTAATGATTTAGCTGCTCTCAGTTTAGGAAAACCTGCGCGAACTCATTTGACCAACACTTGGAAAAGAACCGACTCAGTGGTTCATTCACAAACCGGTCATCATAAATTCGGATTTTCCGACAGAAAATACGCCTGACACTCGACATTATGGCTAAAATATTGTGTCAATTATTTTCGGCTTATTTTTAATGATTTAGCTGCTCTCAGTTTAGGAAAACCTGCGCGAACTCATTTGACCAACACTTGGAAAAGAACCGACTCAGTGGTTCATTCACAAACCGGTCATCATAAATTCGGATTTTCCGACAGAAAATACGCCTGACACTCGACATTATGGCTAAAATATTGTGTCAATTATTTTCGGCTTATTTTTAATGATTTAGCTGCTCTCAGTTTAGGAAAACCTGCGCGAACTCATTTGACCAACACTTGGAAAAGAACCGACTCAGTGGTTCATTCACAAACCGGTCATCATAAATTCGGATTTTCCGACAGAAAATACGCCTGACACTCGACATTATGGCTAAAATATTGTGTCAATTATTTTCGGCTTATTTTTAATGATTTAGCTGCTCTCAGTTTAGGAAAACCTGCGCGAACTCATTTGACCAACACTTGGAAAAGAACCGACTCAGTGATTCATTCACAAACAGGGCGTTCGGATTTTCTGGCGGCAGAAAAAAAAAAATAATAATAAATAAATTCTGGCGAAAACACGCCTGACACTGGATGTTATGGCTAAAATATTGTGTCAATTATTTTCAGCTTAGGCGAATGACAAAAATATCTCTCGCCAGTCAAGAATTAATCGCTTAAGTGTAAAAAAAACAAAAAAACAAAGTATTTTAAGGTAATTTGGCGCCAAAAGTAGATCGCGGACTGGTAAAATAAAATAACTTGGTTTAAAATAGATAAATAAACAAATTAAAAAATAAATCAGAAAAAGATCAAGAAACGTATTAATTGACGCTTTGCGTAAATTATGGGTGTAACTTCCGTTAAACTGTACACAATCAGTAATATGCTTTTTTCAAAAACTGGGCAATGAGATATTATTCTAATTCTACTCACACTAAAATAGCCTACCAAGCGTTATTCTAATGACGTCTGAAAAAATAAAAAATAAAAATAAAAAAACATGAAGGAAATTTGAAAGCTGATTCAGTCAAACTCAAGTTTATAATGTGAAATTATGCGTTTCACTCTTTTTCAAATGAAGTTACCCAAACCGGAAGTATCACCCATAATTCAAAACGCAGTAGGCTCGTCAGGAAAAAGGTAAATATATGATAATTCATAAAAGTCTCTGAGAGAGTTAAAATTGCACACCTGTGTCTGAGTCGATAGTGTCCGTCCAACGGCTGCCAACACGTTGACATGTAGTGATTAAAAGAGCGACAGCGGCCTCTACTGGTCGACACATGCAATCTCACCCTCATTAACCGGTCATTCCATCATTGCAGGGACTTTCACAGAGACCCATTGATTGTTTATTAGTGCAAACACCATGTTACAGATGAAACATGACTGAGATATCTGCCATAATACAAACCCAGAGCTCTCAAGAATCAAAAAGACACAGCAAATTGTGTTTACCTTTTGCATCAATCTAGAAATTATGCACATTAGAGAAAAACTAATATAAAATGTAAAGAATTAAAAAAGCCTGTATGCATTTTCAAAAGATCACTTTTATTCACGTGATGATTTGTGATTGTCAGTGCACCTTGGGTTTAAGCATCAGTTTGGATCCGCTCGTACAGGTTTAAGTGCATTGTGGCAGTGGAAAGGTCAAAGGTCAGGATTCGTGTCTGAGATAGAGGTTTTATTCAGTGAGTCAAACACAAGGTGCAGTATCTTCACATCTCATTCGAAAGCAACAAAACAGACAACACTCAAACTGTTGAATGACAGCAGATCAGTCACGAGTTGTACAAAAGTCCCTCAGGACGAACACAAGCGATCCTGTCCGCCGTTTCTCAGAGCTACTGACTTTCAAATACTGAACAAACACAAGTTGAATTTGCACTGGAAATGCCATTCCCGTTGACCTCTGAGACGGAAAACCCCGATGCAGGCACACGTTCGACAGTCCTAACCCTGCTAACCTACATTTGTAAACTTCGACTAGTGTAAACCTGAGGTCGAGAATGGGAGTGGAGGTCGTTTGGAAGACGTAGAAACCGTCCGTCTCGGACACAGAGTTGGATTTTCTGCTACAAGACGCCGCGGATCAGCATAGATTGTAATGTCTAACTAACACAGACTTTCAACGACTGTTTCTCAGTCTCAGAGAACGAGTTGGAGGGGAGCAACATGTCCAGATTAAAGCGACAAAAAAACGTGATGTCGATCCCAACCCGTATGGATTATAAAACATCTCATTCACGCAGCTCTTTTCTGCGCAGCGACGCTGAGAATCAGCAGCATTTTAGTGTTGATGATGTCAAACGTGGCGCGATGCACCAATGCAGCATTTTTAATATGAACATGAATCAGTGCATAGCGACTGTTCCTTACATAAAGCATCATATATAACTTGAAATATTGTGCATATGGATTTTTATTCAAAAAAAATTGTCCTTTGCATGGAAAAGAGCTGCATCAAGAAGAAGCATTTCTTCCAAATGTGTCCTTTTATTTTTTAAGTTTCACAGAAAAAAGTGCATACAGGTTCTGAACGAGCACACAACAATTGTCGGGTGAACTATTGCATTAATTTGAGAATGCATAACCTGATTCATGCTTAACCATCTCATAATATCTAGGGAACACGACGTAAGGTGAAAAATAATCCAAACGGCTTTATCGGAGGGTAAAAATAGGGTCGTATACTGAGGTCTCTTCTATAGCTTGTGAGGTAAAGTAGAGCTGTTCAATCTCTAAACCCTGCAATACGAAGCTTTGTCGAGTACTTAGCTTATAATGCTTGGAGATGCACAGTGCGAGGTGTGCAGGCATATGTGTGACAACTACCTGTAACACTTTATAAAAATAACTTTCATCAATAACATTTTTGCACTATAATGTCATGCATCTAGTGTGTCATGAGTTGCTGAGGTGTTCTCGTCCACTCTAATAACTAATATAAAATGCATTAATTAAAAAAAAAAAACATGTTCGCCAAATGCATGAATGCAAATGTAAATATAGCTGCGAGCAGCAATTAAGGGGCCAAGCATGAAGGCAACATGGCTGGGAGCGTCAGACCAACTGCAACAATGAGCAATTAAAGGTATATTACGATGATTTTAGTTAGAAAGGCTGAAATACAGTCATTTGTAATTTGATTTAATGCTTTATCTCGTTCGATCAATAGGTGGCGCTGTGACTAAATTGATGTGGTGTGGTCAGAGCAAGGTGACAATGACACTTGCCAAGTTTGGTGTCAATATGCCAAAACATTGAAGCCTTTAGAGTCATTTTGGCAACATGCCTCAAATTTGTTGCTGTGATATACGAAAACGGTTTTGCCTATCGAAACGAAATCTATAACTTTTTGTCGGCACAGTTTGAAGATGATCTGACTTGAATTTGGTGAAAATCGGACAAATGGTCTAGGAAGAGTTCGAAAAAGTAGGTTTTTAAAGAAAATCAAAATCAAAATGGTGGACAGGAAGTTCAGCCAAGTATGGCAAAATTGGTATCTATGTTCTTGGCATGACCCAAGAAATATATAATTACAATAGGCTAATTTAATCAAAAGTTATTACCATTTTTAAAAATGTCATTATAACTTTGCCCCAAAACGTTTTGAGCACCGTCAGGGCATGGTCCCAAAGACGCATACCGAGTTTCGTAACAATACGCCAATGCGTTTGTAAAATATAGCATTTGGCCGATGCCCAAAATAGCCGATATGGGAAAATTGGGTATCGTTCAACTCGGCATGCTACACCGAATCTAAAGAGAATCTATTTTTGGTCAAATTGTTCAGAAGTTATAAGCAAAAATAGCCATTTTTCATATCTCCTGACCTCTAGGTGGCACTGCGTTGAAACGGTGCAGGTAGCCTCAGGTCATGGTTATCATAAAACACACCAAGTTTAGGTATCAACTTGAATTCCATAACATTTTGTTGACATGGTCTGAAGATGATCTGGTTCAATTTTCATGAAAATCAGAGCAGCGGCCGAGGAGGAGTTCGGAAAAGGAGGTTTTTAAAAAAAATCAAAATGGTGGACAGGAAGTTCAGCCAACGATGGCAAATTGGTATCTATGTTCTTGGCATGACCCAAGGAATCTATTAAGACCAGTTTCATTACAATAGGCTAATTTTTTTTTTTTTTTATCAAAAGTTATTAGCATTTTTGAAAATGTCATTATAAATTTCATTATAACTGCCCTGAAACTGTTTGAGTACCATCAGGGCATGGTCCCATAGACGCATACCGAGTTTCATAACGATACGCCAATGCGTTTGTAAAATATAGCATTTTATGAAAAATTCACAATGGCCGATGCGGGAAAATTGGGTATCGTTCAACTCGGCATGCTACACCTAAACTAAAGAGGCCAGTTTTGTGATTTTTGGCCAAACTGTTTGCAACTTATAATCAAAAATAGCCATTTTTCATATCTCCTGACCTCTAGGTGGCACTGCGATGAAATGGTGCAAGTAGCCTCAGGTCATGGTTGTCATAACACACACCAAGTTTGGGCAGAATATGCTAAAGCGTTGCGGAGATATAACCTCACGTTCATTTTGGCAGGCACTTTGATTGCGCGTTATTCTAGAACGGTTTGACGAATTGACTTGAATTCCGTAACATTTTGTTGGCAAGATCTGACGATGATCTGATTCAGTTTTCATGAAGATCAGAGCAGCGGCCTAGTGTGAGTATATGCTACATACCAAATTTCGTGCAAATTGGACAAACCCTCTAGGAGGAGTTAGAAAAAGTAGGGTTTTCGGAAATTTTAAAAAGACGGAAAAATTTTCATGACGGAAAGTGATGTCATAGGGTGCAATCGAATCGTCATGAGCCAAGGAATCAGAGGGGAAAAGCCCTTATGGTCCCAAGTTATTAGCACAAATGTAAGTGAAATTTTGGACAGTTGGTGGCGCTAGAAGGATTGAGTTAGACACTCTAAATTTGGTACAGTGACAGTTCAGACCGTTCTCTATCAGTCTCCCAAATTTCATAACTTTCCCTCCAGCGGTTCTATGGGCTGGCATAGACTCAAGAGCAGATTGATTTTGTTAAACCATTCAGAAGTTATAAGCAAAATTAAAAAATTTTATATCTCCTGACCTCTAGGTGGCACTGCGCTGAAATGGTGCAGTTCGCCTCAGGTCATGGCTGTCATAACACACACCAAGTTTGGGCAGAATATGCTAAAGCGTTGCGGAGATATAACCTCACGTTCATTTTGGCGTCACATTTCGCACATTATTCGAGAACGGTTTGACGA
Organism: Hypophthalmichthys molitrix; assembly: GCA_037950675.1. NCBI lineage: Eukaryota > Metazoa > Chordata > Actinopteri > Cypriniformes > Xenocyprididae > Hypophthalmichthys > Hypophthalmichthys molitrix. Next base: position 32,815,623 of record CM075511.1, on the reverse strand, counting down.
ATCGACTTGAATTCCATAACGTTTTGTTGCCAAGATCTGAAGATGATGACATTTTCATGATGGAAAATAGGGTGCAATCGAATCGTCATGAGCCAAGAAGAAATCAGAGGAAAAAAACCCTTACAGTCCCAAAAGTTATTAGCACAAATGTAAGTGAAATTTTGGACATTTGGTGGCGCTAGAGAGATTGAGTTAGAGACTCCAAATTTGGCATGGTGACATTTCAGACGATCTTCTTTCTGTGCGCCAAATTTCATAACTTTCCCGCAAGCGGTTCCATAGACTCAAGAGCGGAAAAAGAAGAAGAAGAATGCCAACGGATACAATAGGCATCTACACACCTTCAGTGCTTGGCCCCTAAATATATAGTAACTGCTCTTAAAAATAAAGGTTCTTTATAGGCATCAATGGTTCCATGATGCACCTTTTCATTGTAATACTGATAACCACTAATATAGTCAACAGAGCATTAGTAAACGCTTCTTATCTGAGCGTTTGTTCATGACGTATTGATGAAAGTTATCATAAAGCGATGAAGCGAAACAATCAGTGAAGTTTAGCGTGAAAGAATCGTTTGAAATCGTCGTTAGCACCAGGGAGATCGTAGACGGTAACAAAGCGCCGGAATCGTACATTCATCATACGGGACGCGTGTCGGCACAGTGAGGCATTCCTTCTTCAGCAAACTCTCCTGGACTCAAATCATACCATGTACAGAAAATAATATATATATTTATATTTATATATATAATCTATATACTGCTATATGTGAAACACTTGTATATAAAACAAGTTACTAAACAAGCTTAGTAACACAGTCATGTAGAAAAATATGACATCTTGACAATTTCAAACGACTACGGCATATACTGCAGCTACAACTGTCATTAAACGCTAAAACATTCTAAAAATAAAGGAAAAGAAACAGAAATCAGGAGGGCTGAACTGTTAGTGAGCAGTAAAGCCCTTCGGGTGAAGGCCAGGTTGAGGAAGTACACGGCTCGAACCGCTTGCATCTCTCTGGTTGATCTTCTAGTTGTGTTTATTGCTGAAAACAAGCGTTTTAATAAAGGAGTTTGTACTTTCTAGTGTGTGTTGTGTGAGATGTTGAGGTTCGGTCTATGTACGGAGAGCGCGTCGGCCGTCGAGGGGCGAAACGGGTCGGGAATCTCTGCGGCTTCAGAGCTGCATTACAAACCAATACTGCCTTCAAGAGCTCAACGTTTAGCTGATTTTGCTCAGAATGACTGATGAACACTGGAAGTTGTTTTTTTTACCTCCTTTTTGGCTTGTTTCTAGAAAAGTACGCTTCGGAACTGCAGTCACACTACTGAAAACTTTGGTAAAAATTCTGTAATCATTGTATGGATAAAAATACAATGGAAGTCAATGGGAACCAAAACCGAAAATTCTTAAAAGTATCATCTTTTGTGTTTAGCAGAAGAAAGAAGACATAAGAATGAGTAAATGATGACAGAATGATAATTTTAAGGTGTGACTAACTGCAGTTAACATTTAACTTATTAATTGTCACCCCAAACTCATATAAATGATATATATATATGATATTCATGAGTTTATGACTTAAAGGCAGCATAATTCATAGACGCCGAGCTACTATGTGCACACGGAGATGTTAATATTTTTATGTGTCACATTTAAACTGGCGGTCAAATTTTGGAATAATTAATGTTTTTTTTAATGTTTTTGAAAGAAGTCTCTTTGTTTATTTGATCAAAAATACAATAAAAACTGTGAACAATTCTTACAATGTAAATCAGCTGTTTTCTATGTGAATATATAGTAAAGTGTAATTTATTCCTGTGATCAAAGCTGAATTTTCAGCATCATTACTCCAGTCTTCAGTGTCACATGATCCTTCAGAAATCATTCTAATATGATGATCTGCTGCTCAAGAAACATTTATGATTTATTTTTGTGGAAACTGTCATCTACATTTAAAATTTTGGGGTAAATAAGACTATAAAAATAAATAAATAAATCAATTAGCAGTTTAATTCTGATCAAAAGTGACAGTAAATACATTTATAATGTTACATAAGATTCTATTTCAAATAAATGCTGTTCTTTTGAACTTTCTATTCATCAAAGAATCCTGAAAAATAAAATGTATGATAATAATAACCATAAATGTTTCTTGAGCAGCAGATCATCATATTAGAATGATTTCTGAAGGATCATGTGACACTGAAGACTGGAGTAATGATGCTGAAAATTCAGCTTTGATCACAGGAATAAATTACACTTTACTATATATTCACATAGAAAACAGCTGATTTACACTGGAATAATATTTCACAATTTTTACTGTATTATTGATCAAACAAACAGTCTTTCAGAAACGCGTTTGACCCGCGGTGTGCGAGTGCAGCCCGTAGTGAGACTCCCGACCCCTTTCGTCTCCTCGTTCGGCCCCCTCATCAATCGATCGGCCCCTGGAAGATGAGGCGCGTGTACCCGGGGCCGCCCGACAGCGGGGCCGAGCAGAACGGGCACGTGGGTCTGAAGGCGTGTGTCCCGTGAGGCAGCGGCGTCTCGGCCCAATACCTGACCGTCTTCTCGGAGCACACGTGGCCGCAGGGCACGAAGGCGTGAGTCGGTGCGCCCGCGTCCACGTAGAAGGCCGGTTCGCAGCCCAGCCACAGCGGCACGTACGGCCCGACCGTTCGGCAGAGCGGACACTCCCGCCGGCCGCCCGTCCCGCCGCAAGCGCCTTCCTCCCGCTCCCGGTGGCGCTCGGGCCGCTGGCCCCAGTCGTGCCGGCCGTGGACGTGTCCGCAGGCGAGGTAGGCCCAGGGCTGCCGCTCCTCCAGGCTGTGGCTGCGTGGGAGGCTGGGGAAGGCCAGCGTGCTCAGGCCCACGGGACACTGCGGCCGCGCGGCGTTCAGCTCCAGGCGGAGGGCGTCCAGGTGCCGCAGCGTGGGCGCTTTCAGCAGACCTTCAGCGGTGCGCCACAGCAGCGTCGCTCCGCACAGATCCACCAGAGAGCCGTCCTGCAGCGCGCTGCTCTCGCCCTGCGCCTGCAAACACACACACACACACACACACACACACACACACACACACACACACACCGGTGACAAGGGCTGCCATTGTTCTGACTTCCTGACTGCGCTTTGAAAAAAACAAGTCCAGGTTTGCAGTGCTTGTTTGCAGGACTGCACAATTTGGCCAAAATGTTGTGTTTATACATCAATATGGCTATAAAGTAATAATAATTATTATTATTTTTATTATTACTACTAATAAATGTAAATATAAAAATTACTAAGAAATAAATTGTAATATTTCACTCTAAAAAAAACCCCAAAAAAACAATTATTCAATGTATTAATTTTATTTTACATTATTATGATGATAATAATAATAAATATTACTATTGTAATATTTTCTAATATTATTATTAGTATTTAAGAAAGTAATAATATGAAAATAATTGAATAAAATAATAATATAAAGTTGTAATAAAATAATTTTATTCTACAGTACAGCAGTAATTACAATATTAATATTAAGGCTGTCTTAATTTCTTGTTGTACTGCAAAATAAATTATCATTACATTATTTTCTTCATTTCTAAATAAAAATATAAAAATAACTAAGAAACAAATTAAGAAATATTACTATTGTAATATTTCACTGTAAAATAAAAACATTCAATGTATTAATTTTATTTTACATTATTATGATAATATTGTAATATTTCATATTATTGTTAGTATTTAAGAAAGTAATATGAAAATAATAATTAAATAAAATACTATAATAAAGTGAAATAAAATAAAATAATTTTATTTTACAGTAAAACAGTAAAATTACAATACTAATATTAAGGTTGTCTTAATTAAATTTAAATATTAAATCTATGTTGTACTGCAAAATAAATTAATAAAAATCTCTAAATAAAATTTAAATGAAATATTAAAATAACAAAAAAATATTACTATTGTAGTAATATGAAAATTAAATAAAATACTTTAATAAATTTATAATAAAATAATTTTATTTTACAGTGCAACTGTAAAATTACAATACTAATATTTAAATGTTAAATCAATGTTGTACTGTAAAATAAATAATTACATTATTTTCTTAAAGAAAATGTCTAAATAATATTAAAATAAAGAAAAAAAAAGAAATATTACTATTGTAATATTTTACTGTAAAGTAAAAACATAAGTATTTAAGAGAAATAATACAATAATAATAGTAATTTTACTTTACAACTGTTGTATTTTACAAAATATTTGAAAATGAAGAAAATAAGCCATAAATATTAGCATTGTTAATTATTTATTATAATAATTTATAATTAATTATTTGATTATAACTGTATTGTATTATTTAATTATTGTTATTATTTTATATTATTACTTTTTTTAAATACTAACAATAATTATATATATATATATATATACATTCACGATTTTTTTGGCTAATTTGTGCAGCCCTACAAACAAGCGCAGTAGACCTGGAGATTTTTTTATGGCATTTTAAATCACTTTTTTTTTATTAATTAAATTGTATTAATTTAATTATTAATTTTTACAGAGAAAAAAAAAAAAAAAAAAAAAGCCGTACCACAGACGGTTCATCTTATCTCTTCAAAATATTTCTTTTTCAGTGATCTGCAGATTTTTACACCAAACACTTCATGCACAAGAGCAAACACTGGATATAAACAGGAAGTAATCAGCTGAATAAAGCGCCTTCACAGATTACCCATCAGTCAGAGAGCTTTTACTGCAGCTGTAAATCACATTAGCAGTGCGGAAGCGCAGGCCATCAGCGCGCTCTTGTGGTTCACAAAGTAATTACGAGCGATTGTGATTCACAGTGTTGAGTAGATGAGGCTGTTATTAGGTCAGCACATCATTTAACTCCAGGTTACCAACACTCAAATTTACCAGCTGTCTGTGGATCGGGCCGGATCGCGTCTCTCTGAGGGTGTAGACGTCTCCACACACCGAGATCTCTCTCCACAGGCCCTGCTTGGGCTCTTCTGGGAATCCCAGCGGATGCATCACCAGCACACCATTGGTTGTGAGTCCGTCCATGTGACCATCCGGATTCTTCCATTTAGTTGCTTTCTCCTGCATGAGAGATGCATTTTGACTATTGCATGAGCTGAAAAACGACTACAAACATTGATTGTGTCCAGTATCTTTCCCAGGATAAATACCGACCCCGAGGAAGATGTTTTTGGAGGAGTCGAAGCCAGCAGCGTAGATGCGCGCGGTGAAGGGAGGGTTGCGGTCGCAGACGACCCTGCAGGCGAAGCGGGAGATGGTGCTGGGCGCCGAAGACGAGTCCTCGCTCTCCTTGGATCCTCCCGGTGTGTCCGTCACCACGAAGTCTATGGGGCTCTCCGTGGAGCGGCCGATCTGCAGAACACGTCAACGGACAGATCGGTCTCAGAGTCGCTTATTTCACGTGACTTTTAAATTGTTTTCCGGCTCACAAACATTACTGAGTTATAATTATAAAGTTACATTTTGCAGCAATACAAGCGCTGAGATTTGCTTTATATTATATATTTCTGTGTATGCGGATAAAGTTGGACATACTTATACATCCAATTTTATATGTACAGAGTTGGGCGAAAATATAGTGAATATTAGTTAATATAGTTAAAAATACTGGTTAACTTAAGATGTTTGTCATTTAGGGTCATGAACGCCTGTGAGGTTTTCTGGAGTGAAATTTCCATTAGATTGTGATGTTTGACCTGAAGATTTCATGGATAAAGTATTTATGTATTTTGTTTCGTCAGGGTTTGATCTACTGTTCAGAAATAATGATAATAATAATAAATAAATCAACATTTCACATTTAAAATGAAAAAATAATAATATTTAAAAATATAGTATATAATATTCACAAACAAATGTTTAGAAAAATATTATTAAATAGTTTTAAAAATATATATTTTCATCAGTGTTTTGTCAATATTTATTATACACTACTATAGTTAATATTTTTATATTTTCATTTTTCAAAGTTTATATACTCAGAAATTGTGCTTGTCATTTTTATTAGTTGCTGTTCTTTCTAAATATTGCTATTTAAGCGCAAAAACTAAAACTGAAATAAACACAAATTAAACCTTATTTCAGTTTATTTCCAAAACAAAATTTCTGAATTTCATTTATCTTACGTTTTTCCATCTAATATTTATATTTTATTCTATTTCAGCTTTATTTTGCTTCACAAAAATAGTTAATGATATTAACCCTAACTTTAATGTTAAATTTTTTTTTTTTTTTTTTGTTTAGAAAAAATTTAAAAAGTATTATTTATACACAACTACATTTTATATTAATATTTTGAATTAGCTTTTATTTTTATATTTTCATTTTTCAATTTTTTAGTAATTTTGTTACATGCTTTTGTCATTTTTATCAGTTTTTTTTAAATATTGTTATTATTTGTTTTTATTTCAGTTTTAGTTTTTACTCATTTCCAGTCATTTTAGTGCTTCAACTGGAACATTTCTAGTTTTTTTTTTTAAATCTAATATTTACATTTTATTTTAGTTTATTTCAATGTTTTAGTTAATGATATTAACCCTGATCCTCATGTTTGTTTTTGTAATGTGTGGGAATTGATTCATTTATTTATTTACATTTTTGTGATTTAATTGCACTGAATCTAATTAGGGTCGTTTTGACCCGGACCCAGAACACAAGAGAACATGATGTTCTACAGACTCACCTGGAACATGTCGGTGTCGTTGTCATGGCAATATTCCACCACCACGGTCTGGTTCCTGGAGAGGGTGAAGGAGATGCTGTGCTGCCCCCTGCTGTTCACCGCCTGCAACGAAAGGTCACACAGTGTCACTAACCCTCCAGAGGCGTTTCCCTCGGCCGGTGCCCTTCACTGCACCTGCGGTGTGCTGAATAAAACACGCACCTTGCTGTCGTGAGGGTTGGTGAGGATGTGCACCGCGCTGGGCTTGACGCCGTTGGCTTTCGCCCTCCTGTAAAGAGCGAAGCGGCTCCTCTTGCGGCCGCGGTCTCCACCCGGCAGAGAGCCATTATACCTGCATATATTACACCAGAACATGATTTTACCTCGTCAGTCACGAGATGCATCACCTTATATCACACTGTACATTACATTAACTGTTTATATCAAGATATTTTACTGGTAAAATCAATTAAAATAGTGAATTTTATAGTGAAGGGGGCGGGGCCATGCTGGGCTGCTTTAGAGAAGAGGAAGAGTTGTTGTAGTAGAGTGTTGTTGTCATGCCGTCATTTTACACCGGACTGCTTCACAAACGAGGGTCAATTCAACACAAAAGATTAACATGACGGCACATGCTAGTGGATGAGTTGAATCAACTCCACAGCAACTACATAAATTTATCCACTAACCATTCAGAAACGTCTAAAAGTTGTAACTTCTTCCTGAGTCTCTCCATCAGTGTCGACTCCGGTTTGAACAATGTAAGGCTGAACATCATTTTGGCTGCGTGAGATTCTCCAGCTTTGTTGTTGTTGAGCTGTTAAAGCTCCGCCCTCTTCTGGAAAGGGGGCGGGAGCAGCAGCTCATTTGCATTTAAAGGGACACACACAAAAACGGCGTGTTTTTGCTCACACCCAAATAGGGGCAAATTTGACAAGCTATAATAAATGATCTGTGGGGGATTTTGAGCTGAAACTTCACAGACACATTCTGGACACCAGAGACTTATATTACATCTTGTGAAAGAGGCATTATAGGTCCACTTTAATAAATCCAGTTTCATTTTCTAATCATCTTCGTCTTCTTTGGATCAGCATTACACTTTCTTTTTTGTTTTTTTTGCGCACACAAAGCACTACACTACATAAAATTAAGGTTAATCCACTGGAGTCACATGGATTACTTTAATTATGTTTTTACTATCTTTCTGTGGCTTGAAAGTGAGAGTAGCTGTCAATGGAAGGACAGAAATCTCTCAGATTTCATCAAAAATATCTTAATTTGTGTTCTGAAGATGAACGAAGGTCTTACGGGTTTGGGACAACATGAGGCTGAGCATTTAAGGACAGAATTTTCATTTTTGTGTGAACTAACTCTTTAAGACCAAAAGCATAAGCAAACTCAAGAGTTCAATCAAGAGATTTGAGGATATTCGGAGGCAATCGCATACATGTGACGTCCATAATAAGCTAATTAACGAGCTCTGATCTGCCACACTAACCTCAGTATACGCCGTCCAGAAGAGAAAGACGCTTTTGTTCAGACTCGAGGAGAGAACGAGGCGTGTTGTGTTTCAATGGCACAGCTGGGCTCAGAGCGTGTGATACTGCCAATCTTTTATATAAACCACAGCATTTCAGGGCATACGAGCGGCTGAATATTCATATGTGGCATAGATGTTGCTGTAAAGCAAGCCTGACTGTGTGGACAGCGGTCAAACTGCCACTTCAGCACTGTACACTGAGACCGGTCACAGCCGAGATTGAGTTCGCATGAATGCATGCAAACACACACACACACACACACACACACACACACAATGAAATATTCAAACGCTTCTCTTTTCTCTATATAGTCGCATGCTGACCTGCCACTGAGGTAAACGCATATGGATCAATGAAGCGCTTTACACAATACAGATGGTTTAAAAGCATTTCTACAGAAGACAATAGTGTCATTATTCAGTTCAGCTCCTTCAGTGTGAATCTGAGGGATTTTTCACCAGTTTTATGTGTTTTATCTGATCACTTAAGCTACATTCGTCTGGAAAAAGCATCTTTCTCTCTGAGTTTTGTCCTTCTGTTCACACTAGCTCCGTTTTCATCCAAAGTTGCGAATTTAACTTGGAATATTGCATGAAACATCTGCGAATAAAGAAGTGTTTCCATCCCAGACGCGTTCGGATGCTGGATTCTGATGACAGACTTTGACTTTGCATTTCAGAACCACCAAACCAACATTTGAGATGCTGCAATGTGATTGGTCCGATGGTTAGTCCAGTTATCCAATCACAGCCTCTGCTGAGGCACAGTCACCTGAGGTTTTTGAGGGATTTATTCGGTAAATGTGTTTCCATCGTAGTTTCTCAAATACAAAATTATCCAACTCGATTTTTAGAATTTATGCGCATCTTTGAGTTTCCATCCAGCGTTTTTTTAATGTGATATCCCAAAATGCACTTAAAAATAGGTGGATGGAAACACTAGCGAGACGCATTTTGTCTCGCAAGCTTTTTGAAGTGGTTAACATTGAAAAAAGAAGTTTTCATGTTGTGGTTTGAACTGTGAAAACGGAGGTCTTTGAAAACCATGACACGTGTTTGTTCATGTGACGCATATATCTGCACCCAAAGCAGGGTTGCCAGGTTCTCACAACAAACCCCGTCCAACTGCTATTCAAAACTAACATTTCAGGCGTGGATCCCCAGGTAAAATTTGTATTCCAGGGGCTAAATATCATGTTATTTAAGGTCGCTTCAACCTGCGACATAAATAAACAACCCGTGATAGCCCAATTCCACAGGAAAACAGAGGACTTGGCAACACTGACCCAAAGGTATGTTTATATGTGCTATTCACTTTCATAGTGTTGTACTTCATATTACATTCCTGCAGACACGACAACATCAATGAGGGCAATTGTGTTTTAGATGGCGATTTTAAGACGCGAGATATTTTGCTGATGCTGCCAGAAGAACAGCACATGAACTTTACTACATCTAGTCTCTCGGTTTCATCTCAGTGAGCTTTTATTACATTTTATGCTAAAATAATACCAATCCATGCCATTAATGAACAGAGAGACTGTTTCATTTCAAACTGTTCTCATACAAGAACAACGAATAACAATAAAAAGCTGCACTTCAACAAAATACTTCATGCATGTAGACCAGAGCAGCATCGCTGGAGCTTCCTTACACAGATTATGACTCAGTTTAATCATTATTTTTCCAGTTTATTACTGTGAAGCTGCTTTGAAAGCGGGCTTGACTTGATTGTGGTCTGATTCCCTCTGCACTAGGTCAGATCATGTGAGGAAGGTGAAGCATGATGAAGCAGAGTGTCTGTGTGGATATTAGAGGAGTTCCTGCCCCTGCAGAAGCACTTCCTGATATGAGACACACACACACACACACACACACACACACACACACACACACATGCGTGGGTGGAAACATTTTACGCTCTCATTTCCTGAGTGGATTATGTCACGCGCTCACAACTATGAGCCTCTGTTAATAACTCTGATAGACTGATTGATAATATTTGGCCATTGTGAAGTGATCAGCATCGACCGATTCATCAAGCAAAAACTCTTTTGTTTCCTAATCTATGCTAAACTCAGCCATTCTCAGATTATCTGCTTAACTTACAGAACGTACGGACATGTCAAGTCTGCTTTATTTCTACAGTACAGATTGTTTCAAAGCAGCTTCAAAACAGAATCAATGATACAAACTTCATCAAAAATGAGACTGATTCAGATTCAGCTGTACAGCAGCTCTACAGAAGACAATACAGTCATTATTCAGAACAGTTTTTTTTGTTGTTTTTTTTTCAGATCAGATTCATGTGCATATCGGTCGACGACTAATTAACTTCATTGACAGGTTCACTCCCACTGCCATCCATTCAGAACACTGTTAATCACAGCCACGATGATGTTAACAACAATAAAATTATTGATTGTTATAATGTAAACGTGATGAAAATACGCTTAATAATAAAATAAATTGCATTATAGGTCAGGGTATCTCGTCATGACGCAACAACGTTGCCACATTGTAACAAATTTGTTTAACTCCAACAATGTTGTCAAACTAACAAATTTGTTGTAATCCAACAATGTTGCCACATTGTAACACTTATTTAAATGTAACAATGTTGCCACATTGTTACATTTAAATAAAAGTGTTACAATGTTGCCATATTGTAACAAGTTCGTTTAAATGTAACAATGTTGCCACATTGTAACAAATTCGTTTAAATCCAACAATGTTGTCAAACTAACAAATTTGTTGTAATCCAACAATGTTGCCACATTGTAACACTTATTTAAATGTAACAATGTTGCCACATTGTTACATTTAAATAAAAGTGTTACAATGTTGCCATATTGTAACAAATTTGTTTAAATCCAACAATGTTGTCGAACTGTAACAAATTCGTTTAAATCCAACAATGTTGTCGAACTGTAACAAATTCGTTTAAATCCAACAATGTTGTCGAACTGTAACAAATTCGTTTAAATCCAACAATGTTGTCGAACTGTAACAAATTCGTTTAAATCCAACAATGTTGTCGAACTGTAACAAATTCGTTTAAATCCAACAATGTTGTCAAACTAACAAATTCGTTTAAATCCAACAATGTTGTCAAACTGTAACAAATTCGTTTAAATCCAACAATGTTGCCACATTGTAACACTTTTATTTAAATGTAACAATGTTGCCATATTGTAACAAATTCGTTTAAATCCAACAATGTTGTCAAACTGTAACAAATTCGTTTAAATCCAACAATGTTGCCACATTGTAACACTTTTATTTAAATGTAACAATGTTGCCACATTGTAACAAATTTGTTTAAATCCAACATTGTCAAACTGTAACAAATTTGTTTAAATACAGCAATGTTGTCAAACTGTAACAAATTCGTTTAAATCCAACCGTATTGCCACATTGTAACAAACCCATATAATCGTGAATCTCGGAGCTGCTGAAGTAAAAGCGCATCACTCACCCGAGAATCACCAGTTCGCCGTATTTCACCGGATCTTTTGAGCGGGCATGTTCGTGCTGGTTCGGCTGCAACATGGGACTGGACACACCGTCACTCTGGTCCGCTCTCGGTGTCACACAACCGGATCGAGCCCCGGAGAGCCGCGCAAGTCTGTCAAACAGATCAAGTGTCGATAAGAAGCGACGGGTTTAAACGGAAAGCGCGCGTGAATCTCCACAGACGGGCCGTCTCGAGCGCATGGCTCTTCCGCGGGTCGTAAAGCGTGAAAATTCGGAGCGAATCCGTTCATCTGGTCCAGAAATGAGCGGTGGCGGATGAAAGAACAGCTCGCGGCGGAGTGGAACGTGCCATGTGTGCGGCGGGGGGGACGCGCATGGTTTCATCGCGCTTCTCTGAGTCTAGGCCGGTTCAACATCATAAACTTTATGACTTTTATTCGACTAGTGTGTATAACTGACAGTCGTGAAGGATTAACGTGACGTTTTGTGCGTTTTTATTCATAAATCTCTGAGGCGCGCGCACCCCTCGGTGTTGCGCGCAATGACGTGTCCCGGATTGCCTTTGAGCATTACGTCACTGTAAAATAGAGTAAAACTGTGTCTGATGATGAACATAATCCAAAATGGATCATAGAGGAGAAACTAAATCTCGTTTTAAAACTATGAAGCACATCGTGATCGAACAAATACTGCTAATGTAATATTATACAATTAGTAATATTAAAGAGGAAATTACTCTAAACCACTTGTTTATGTCATAAACACAATTTTTATTGTTTGCATCATTTGAATATTTTTTTTTTTTTGTGGTTTTCATTTTAATAAAAGACTAAATAAAATAATATGCATTATTAAAACTAAGAGTTATTAAACTCAAATGAACTTTTTTTGGTATTCTTGCTGTTTTAATGAAGTTACCGCTGCACTTTCAGTCCTAAAGTGGTCATTAATATAAAACATCAAGTGGTTGTAATTACATTTTGAGTATTAATAAATCAACATGATTAAGCACTAAACTGAGGCGTATAATTACACACATCATTTTCTGTTGTATATGTTTAGTGTGAAGCATGGGAATTTGCTGAAATAAGTGCTATAAGAATTAATATATGTTAAATCTGCTTGTTCAGTTCACAGAAAATCTAAAAAAAACCCTCTCTTTTACTTCAGCTTGAAGAACTTTTTGCAAGTTGTATTTAATGAGTGACTTAGTAAATATGAATATCTGAAGCATGTATTCTTTATGACTGCTATAGCATGTTTGCAGCATTCCTTCAACAGGAAACAGAGCTCAGAACGACTTCCTCTCCTTCCTCTGGATTGTTTGCTGTAAAGAACTGCATTAGAACACAATAGTAGCAGCAGTTAGTCGCCACGGAAACAAAAGAAACATCCCTGAGAAACAAGATTACAGTAAATATGATTTTATCAGTATGTGGCATATTATGTCAGTGATCTGAACAAACCCCAAACACTAAATCATGTGTCTTGTGTTTTAACTAAAAATAAAACCATAAAAAACATTTGTGTTACTTAAAACAAAATAAATGTTAATGGAAATACAACTATTATTTTAATATATACATATATATATATATATATATATATATACCCTAAACTTAGATGAAGGCAAGATTTCACATTTTCAGTTGAACTTGACTTGAGCTCGAAACTAAAGCTGAAATAAAAAATATTAATAGATGTGTTTACAAAAAAAAAAAAACACTAACTAAAAATGAAATTACTAAAACTTTAGGTAAAATGAAAATGTAAAATATAAAAATGAAAACTATATAGATGTGTTTACGAAAAATGAAAACTAATAAAAATGGCAAAAACAAAACTAAAATTACAATGGAAAATACAAAAATTAAAACAAATTTTAAATATTAATAAAAATATGGAAACGCTTTACAGTAAGGTCTGAATTGTCATTCTCATTAATGCATTAGCTAATATGAACTAATAATGAGCAAAATATTTTTGAAAGCAATTTTTGATGAGGTTTTATTAGTTCATAGTGAATTTTAAAAATTGTTAAAATTACCAGTAAGATTATTAAATGCTAGAAGTGTTCATTGTTAGTTCATATTAATGAAACCTATTTTAAATTGTTACCAAAAATATAACAGTGAATTATCATGATTGTGTTAAATTCATGTTCCTCATAATCTTGAATCAGAATATCTTCTCCTCCCTCTTTCAGCATCTCTTCTCTGATGACGAGGGCGGGGCAACCTGTCACTCACATGAGATCCACCAATAGCAAACCACAACCATCCAATCAATTCCCCACAGACAAAATCAAGCCCCGCCCTACATTTGTTCTTGTTTGAGAAGCGTTTCATATACGATAGAGAAGAAAAGACCAGCGCGACTTCTGTTTCATACCGACTTTAAATTTTTAAGTTCAATCCAGTTGCATATAGGTATTGTTTTTCAAGTAATTATAAACTGACTTAAAAATCTATTTGAATCTCATGTAAAGTTAAAATAATTTTGATGATGTAAAGTAATGAGAAAACACATCTTGAAATGATTTATTGAAATGATCATATCATTTTTTACAGTGTGACATATCACACAGCAATGAATTTGGACATTATTTTCCTGGTGATGAAACAGGTTTAACCCTCACGGGATCATCTAAACATGAACATGTGCTGAAGTGAATATCCTGAGCATTAAAACCTGTTGATTTCACGGTGAAACCCCAGACGGAGCTGCGCCTCATGCGTTCGGAGTCTGTAACGTGTGCACTAACACTAACACATACTAATGGTGTCCTGAGCGACTCTAATGGGACGGTGGATCAGTGTCTGGTCTCTATCTACAGTCCAACTACATCACGTTCACTGCTGAGAAATCTGAAGTGTGGGAGAAAAACTTTATGATTTAGTTTTATCACCGCCAAATATGGCAGAGATCAATGCTGCAATGTTTCCGATGGAGAAAAGCAACTCAAGAAACACTATAAAAGGACTGGATCTGAAGTTCCTGAGATTTCTCTGTTTACAAGACGCTGGCTGAAAGCAGATTATCAACAGGGGGTGTGAAAATGAGTGAAGAAATCACTGGGAACATGCCACAGATTCCATAAAGTCTCCACGTTTAGAACAGAACATCCTCCCGGAAACATTCGGTAAACCTGAACACATGTTAGTGGTGTTTTCTGATGCAAGCATCACTTTAACTCACATTATAGGATGGACTTGAGCTATTTCTACAGACCAGAAGATCACTGAGAGCAGGATATGGGTCGAATGAATAATTAAAAGTAGAGAAAAGATTCAAAATATTGATAATACTACGAAAACCTTAAAGGGTTCTGTCAGGCACATGGGGTCATTATGTATTTAGGTTTAATTAATTAAATTTAATTAATTCATTTTTAATTACATTTTCTGAATTAAACAGCTCGTAAACATACTTCATCACTAGAAAAAAACTGAAATAAACGTGAAAGTGTTATGCAATCAGTTAAGAGATTTCTTCCTATAGAACCTATAGAGCCTATATAGAACCTTTTTGGCATAAAGTGTTCTTTAAAACCGAATCAAGAACCCTTGAGTTTCTATACAGAACCTTTTTTGGAATAGAGGGTCCTTTAAAAATTTAATCAAGAACCCTAGAATTCTATATAGAACGTTTTTTGGCATAAAATGTTCCTTAAAATTGAATCAAGAACCCTAGAGTTCTATATAGAACCTTTTTTGGAAGAAAAAGTTCATTAAAACTGAATCAAGAACCCTAGAGTTTCTATACAGAACCTTTTTTGGAATAAAGGGTCCTTTAAAAACTGAATCAAGAACCCTAGAGTTCTATATAGAACCTTTTTTGGAAGAAAAAGTTCCTTAAAACTGAATCAAGAACCCTAAAGTTTCTATACAGAACCTTTTTGGCATAAAATGTTCCTTAAAATTGAATCAAGAACCCTAGAGTTCTATATAGAACCTTTTTTGGAAGAAAAAGTTCATTAAAACTGAATCAAGAACCCTAGAGTTTCTATACAGAACCTTTTTTGGAATAAAGGGTCCTTTAAAAACTGAATCAAGAACCCTAGAGTTCTATATAGAACCTTTTTTGGAAGAAAAAGTTCCTTAAAACTGAATCAAGAACCCTAAAGTTTCTATACAGAACCTTTTTGGCATAAAATGTTCCTTAAAACTGAATCAAGAACCCTAGAGTTCTATATAGAACCTTTTTTGGAAGAAAAAGTTCATTAAAACCGAATCAAGAACCCTAGAGTTGTATATAGAACGTTTTTGGCGTAAAGTGTTGTTTAAAAATGAGTCCAGAACCCTAGAGTTTCTATACAGAACCTTTTTGGCATAAAGTGTTCTTTAAAAACCGAATCAAGAACCCTAGAGTTCTATATAGAACCTTTTTTGGAAGAAAAAGTTCATTAAAACCGAATCAAGAACCCTAGAGTTGTATATAGAACGTTTTTGGCGTAAAGTGTTGTTTAAAAGTGAGTCCAGAACCCTAGAGTTTCTATACAGAACCTTTTTTGGAATAAAGGGTCCTTTAAAAACTGAATCAAGAACCCTAGAGTTCTATATAGAACCTTTTTTGGAAGAAAAAGTTCCTTAAAACTGAATCAAGAACCCTAAAGTTTCTATACAGAACCTTTTTGGCATAAAATGTTCCTTAAAATTGAATCAAGAACCCTAGAGTTCTATATAGAACCTTTTTTGGAAGAAAAAGTTCATTAAAACTGAATCAAGAACCCTAGAGTTTCTATACAGAACCTTTTTTGGAATAAAGGGTCCTTTAAAAACTGAATCAAGAACCCTAGAGTTCTATATAGAACCTTTTTTGGAAGAAAAAGTTCCTTAAAACTGAATCAAGAACCCTAAAGTTTCTATACAGAACCTTTTTGGCATAAAATGTTCCTTAAAACTGAATCAAGAACCCTAGAGTTCTATATAGAACCTTTTTTGGAAGAAAAAGTTCATTAAAACCGAATCAAGAACCCTAGAGTTGTATATAGAACGTTTTTGGCGTAAAGTGTTGTTTAAAAATGAGTCCAGAACCCTAGAGTTTCTATACAGAACCTTTTTGGCATAAAGTGTTCTTTAAAAACCGAATCAAGAACCCTAGAGTTCTATATAGAACCTTTTTTGGAAGAAAAAGTTCATTAAAACCGAATCAAGAACCCTAGAGTTGTATATAGAACGTTTTTGGCGTAAAGTGTTGTTTAAAAGTGAGTCCAGAACCCTAGAGTTTCTATACAGAACCTTTTTTGGAATAAAGGGTCCTTTAAAAACTGAATCAAGAACCCTAGTGTTCTATATAGAACCTTTTTTGGAAGAAAAAGTTCATTAAAACTGAATCAAGAACCCTAAAGTTTCTATACAGAACCTTTTTTGGAAGAAAAAGTTCATTAAAACCGAATCAAGAACCCTAGAGTTGTATATAGAACGTTTTTGGCGTAAAGTGTTGTTTAAAAATGAGTCCAGAACCCTAGAGTTTCTATACAGAACCTTTTTGGCATAAAGTGTTCTTTAAAAACCGAATCAAGAACCCTAGAGTTCTATATAGAACCTTTTTTGGAAGAAAAAGTTCATTAAAACCGAATCAAGAACCCTAGAGTTGTATATAGAACGTTTTTGGCATAAAGTGTTGTTTAAAAGTGAGTCCAGAACCCTAGAGTTTCTATACAGAAACTTTTTTGGAATAAAGGGTCCTTTAAAAATTGAATGAAGAACCCTAGAGTTCTATATAGAACCTTTTTGGCATAAAGTGTTCTTTAAAAACCGAATCAAGAACCTTAGAGTTCTATATAGAACCTTTTTTGGAATGAAAATTTAATTAAAACCAAATCAAGAACCCTAGATTTCTATATAGAACCCTTTTGGCATAAAGAGTTCTTTAAAACTGAATCAAGAACCTCAGAGTTCTATGTAGAACCTTTTTGGCATAACGTGTTCTATATAGAACCACACTGAACCTTTTTTCAGTGCTGTGCATAATGAGAAAACATGCACCGCTGAAATTTCCATGACGTTTCAAGGTCTGTTAAATAAAATGGTAAAATTTGTGAATATTTGTAAACACTGGATAATGCACAAATCTGCGCCAAAGTAAGGCTCCTTTCAAGCCACATTTTGTCTAAATGCAAGTGCATTTTTTGACCACAATGCAAAAAATGTTCTTATAATAGTGTGTGTATTTACAAATGAAAAGGCAAAAGCAGACGGACAGCAAAGCTTTAATGTGTGAAACTCCAGTCCATCTCACAAATCCAGGGGTCTCCAAACCGGGTCCTGCAGAGTTTAGCTCCAACTTGCCTCATGAAACACACCTGCCTGGAGGTCTCTAGTATGCTTAGTAAGACCTTGATTAGTTGGTTCAGGTGTGTTTAATTGGGGTTGGAGCTAAACTCTGCAGGACAGTGGCCCTCCAGGACCCAGTTTGGAGTCCCCTGCACTAAACAAACAGCAGAGTGTTTCTAATCAGCAGAAAGATCGAGCTCATTTCTGTGGTTGTGTGTCATCCGGGTGTCATCTCACGCCTCTCTCGGTCTGACATCATTGCTCAGTTTCCATGCTGCCATGCTTCACTTCCCTGTAATTACCTGATGAGTTCACCAAATCTGCTGCAGACATCAGGTCACATTTCACAACAACATCAAACCACAGTTAGAAATCATTTGTTGCGTTAAGAAAATAAACCTATTAAACTATTGATTATTTTGTTAATTTTTTCCATGTGTGTTTAATTGTCATAAAAATATTGTTGCAGTATAAAGCTTTAATTTTAAATTCAATTTCAAAGCTTACGTCTATTCCCAGACTAAAATGCATTTTAACTTAAAGCAGCATATCTTAAAATATGTCAGTGCCATCGTTTGTCTCAAGATGCACACCAGTATTGTTTTTTTCTAAGGCATATTAATAAAAGCTACTTAAAGGTGCAGTAAGCAATTTCTGAAAAATGCTGTCAATATTTGAAATCACCAAAAACAAACACGCCCCCACCCAAAAGGATCACACCCCTATCTTGATAGCTCCACCCCCAAATTCACAAACACCCTATGCAACACAGGCATGAGTGGACACGCCCCTTACTGCTGATTGGCCCACTTCCAACAGCAATTTTCTTCAGAAATCGCTTAAATGTCCTAATAATGTAAAACCAGGCCACAGTTTCTTATTTTTCCCTTTTAATTTCGGAGTCAAATGTGAGCAGAACATGTTTTAATCAGGTGTGCATTAGACATTCAAATATGAGTTATGAAATCATTGGCGATGTGTACCAGGAAACGGCATTAAATTAAACTTTGAAATGTTTGTTATTCAAATAGATTGTAAAACAGAAGCATTACAGGAACTCCTGCGTTCTGGAGGGCATAAACTGAAATGTGCTTCAACAAATTGATGAATGCTGCCCGAAGCAATTCTAATCTATGATGAACTTTAACACTCTTTTCATATGTGCTCCGTGTGAGTGAAAACACAGGGAAATGGAGGATCATTTGAGCCTGAAACCAAAGAAGTCATCATTAATTCACCTCACAGGGTCAGATATACATACGAAAACAGGCCTTCTACCAAAACACACGGTCTTACGTTGAAGATTCACGACATTCTTCACATGGTGACAATGGAATACTTCCGAAATTATAACGCTGCATTTTCTGTAAAGCTGTTCTGAAACAATATGCATTGTGAAAAACGCCAAAGATATGAAGATACGATCACATTATACTTGATATATATGTATAGATATATATAGATAGATTTTATTATTTCTTCAGCATATCATATAAGTCAAAATAATAAAACAAAGCATTAATTTAGCAGGAGACAAAAGAGGCTTGGTGTGATTTGTGCAGTTTACGATACCAGAACCTGGACAGACACGGGTTATAATGGATGATGGATTAGTTCAGAAAAACAATCAAGAAGCTAAAGTTGTTTTCATTACCCATAAATCTCCTGGATTTAAACATGTAAATGTAATCAAACGCTCAGTTTCTTCATGGAAAACAAATTCTTTCTGCTTGGTTTTGTGTGTTTATTTGAATGCTCTGCACTGCAGCTATTCTCCATACATTCGATATACGCGATGGCACAGAGGTAAACAAACAAGCTGCCATTTTTGGACTATAACAACTGGATCTTCAGACAAAAAAACCCTTCCCACAGCTTCTGAAAGTAATACTTTACGGAGATTCAAACGTAACAGAAGGACTATACAGAGTGCTGAAAGCAAAGAATGGACGTACGAAAGAAAAGTAGACGAAATCAAAATAGTTATTGGTTAATTGCTTCTAGTCTTCGCCCGCATTAGGATTTGTAATTCGACGTGAGCCAGGTGAGCCCTTCGTAGAGTCCGTCGCCAGTCGTAGCGCAGGACGGCTGAACGTACCAATTGCGATCTCTGATCCGGGTCAGGCCGAGCTTCTCCTGGATCTCGTGCGGTTTCATGGCGTCCGGCAGGTCTTGCTTGTTGGCGAAGATCAGGATGATGGCGTCCCGCATCTCGCGGTCGTTGATGATGCGATGCAGCTCCTGTCTGGCCTCGTCGATCCGATCTCGATCCGCACAGTCCACTACGAAGATGAGTCCTTGGGTGCCGGTGTAATAGTGCCGCCACAGGGGCCGGATCTTGTCCTGACCGCCGACGTCCCAGACGTTGAACTTGACGTTCTTGTAAGTGACGGTTTCCACGTTGAAGCCCACCGTCGGGATGGTCGTGACCGACTGTCCCAGTTTGAGTTTGTAAAGGATTGTCGTCTTTCCGGCAGCATCAAGTCCAAGCATCAATATTCTCATCTCCTTGCTGCCAAAGATCTTCGAAAGCATCTTCCCCATTTTGTTGGCTGTGCATATAGTATGTTGGTTGCAAGAGGAGGAAAGTGTGTTTTTGGTCCTGCAGCTTTGCGTTCGGTCACAGAAATAATGTGTGCATCAAGTCTCAACTTTGTTTGCTTTTTTAAAAAAAAGAATTAATCTAATGCAGTAGGGTGCATAGACCTCAAAATGCATAAAAAAGTATAGATCTGTCACAGGCCTCTCCTATCTGACTTCCTTCTTGTGTACCGACTGTCGGGTCGCCGCTCGCTCGCGCTCATTCCCTTCCGACACGCTTCAGATCATCAGTTCTGTTCCAAAAAACTCCAAAGGTCAGCGATTCATCCCGAGTTTCCCCTCTTCTGTCCCTGAAACACAAGAGAAAGCGAATGAGAAAAGGGAGGGGTGTCCAACACAACTAACTTTATTCGTGTAGTTTCCCTACTCGTACTAAACGCGACCGCGTGAGCGCGACAGCGCGCGCTGCTTTACCTCATATAACAGCCCCCCTCTCTCGCACCCCGGGTCGGTTCTGTCCCCTCTTTCCTCTCCGGTCCCTCTTTCTTTCAGCCCCGGTCGTGCTGCTGCTACTGCTGTCGGTATTACCGGAAAAGGTGCGGACCTGCTTCAGCCGCTACTTCCTCTCTTTCTTGCTCAGGCGCACTGCGCCATTTGGCATTCGGATCATCCTACTACGGCGAAGGCTCTGCGATTAATATTCATGACGCGTGTTTCGGCCATTGGACAGATAGCGGCTGCGTCAGCGATGTCGTAGTTAATATTAAACAGACTGGTATTTGCTATACCTTCATAACACATTAAAATTAACCATTCTCCTTGGGAAGTTTTGTTTATATAGCTATTTACATAAAGCTAAGTTATTAGGCTACCTAATCCCTCATTTAGGTTCTAAAAAATATTTTATGACTAGAAATATGTGCAAATGAATGAAACAATACTATTATAGTAAATAGTGTTTTTGAACCATACTATGGTAAAGTGCTTGAATTAATTTGTTGTGGAAATTCTATAGTTGCTGTGGTAATATAACAACTTTAGTAATATAAACTAATTACTTTACCCAAGTTTTCTACAACTATACAGTAAATTATATTACAATACACTACTGTAGTAAAAAGTAAAGTATACTACATTTTATTACAGTTAATCCTTGTTAATCCTACAGTATGCTGTAGCATTCATCAACAAACTTTTGTATACTATATGCCTAATATATACAATTTACTATAGTATGGTTCAAAAACACTATATTATTTACTATAAATTACTATAGTATTTTTTCATGTTAACCTTTAAGAAAATATGTAAACTGATCAAGATCTTCTGAAAAAGCAGAAATAGAAAGATCTCTTACTGTATCCTCCACTTTTGTTTAATGTTAAATGTATTTGTATGTTTCTTGAAAGGCTCATTAAAAACATTGGGATCAACAAGCAACTCGAGTATGACTTTGTAAATATATTAATGGAATTAAGAATTCGCTTTAGTTGAAATATCATTTTTTAATGTATTTATTTACGTATCAGACGTTTTATCCAAAGAGATAATTATTATTCCAGCAACGGACGCATGACCTAATTAATATTCAAAAGATGAACGTAAGAACCTTCGCCGTAGTAGGATTCGTAAGACCAAACTGAATGAAATGGACGCCATTGAGACTCGGAAAAATATAATTGTGTTGTTTTTAAGAGGCTAATCTGTTTAAAATACCGTTCAAATATATGATGTTTTCATTGCAATGAAACGTTTTTAATGTTCGACCACATCAAACGGAGGAGTTTTTGCATAACTGTCCTTCTAATCCTTCACTGGCGTCATTTTACGTTAAAGGGGCGGAGCTCGTTACGTGACATCGAGTTCAAAAAATGCCTCTTTTAAAACACCATTCAAACCTTTTAAATACACGCATATTTGCGTTTTTTCCCCCGAAGAATGGGCTTTTTACACGCGTAGCAAATAAATCAAACAGCCATTGAGCTTTTAATGATTTATGTCAAAAAATTAACATGTCAAAGAGAACTCATATAGTTCTTCCTTATATAAAACTGGACTCAAGAGGCCATTTACATCCGTGAAGCCCAGCATTTGAAATACACAACATTTATTTCCAAATAGCCTGTTTTAAATGTTGATCATATGTGAAAAGGTCTTGAAAATACACTTCCATCAGTTATTCCAATCAAAACAGGTTTTTGACTAATTAAGCCCATTTTCGCCATATATATATATAAAAGAAAAATCATGCTTCTTTAAATTGAAAATCTGACTTAAAAAGTCATAATGACATAAAAATTCATAATTATGACAAAAAAGTCGAAGTTGTGAGATAAAAAGTCATAATTATGACACTTTATGTCACAATTTCGACTTTTTAAAATTTTATTATGACCTAGTATTCCATATAAGTCATAATCAAGATTTAAGCCCGATTTTTTCCCCCCTTATGTGGCGGAAATGAGCTTTCATATTTATCCCATAGGGGAAAAATGCTTCTGTAAATCATAATTATTATGACATAAGTTGAAAATCTGACTTAAAAAGTCATAATGACATAAAAAGTCATAATTGTGACATAAAAAAATCGAGATTGTGACATAAAAAGTCATTATTCGACCTTTTTTATGACCTAGTATTCCATAATTTCGACTTTTTATGTCATAATCAAGATTTAAGCATTATTTTTATTCCTTATGTGGCGGAAGTGGCCTTTCATATTTATCCCAAACTGACTTGTATATAGTATTTTTGGGCCGTATTACTCCCCTATCGGTATTACTACAGTATGACGTGACTAGTCGCCTTTTTTGTGTTTTGAGTTTCGTCGCGCAGTGCGCATGCGCAAAGCATTCGTGTCCTTTCCTCATCGCTCGACGCAGCTGGTGTTGAATGCGATAGAGCGCGGCTGTTCGACCACATGTTATCAGCCGCATAAAACTTCGAAGAAGTTGTGCAAATATCTGCTGTTTTAACCCAGTTTCATGGAAGATTCTGGTAAGTATCCTTTCCTCCGTGTGTTTCCCGCGGTTTGCGCGCGGTCTTTTCTAGAACACTCTGAGGTAAATCAACGGCGTCGGGTCGTTAGCAGTTTAGCTAGCGCGTGAAGAGACCAGGCCGAAACCAGACCGATGCAATTGTGAATGTTTTCGTAATGTTATAACATATTTTGCTGTTTTGAAAACTAACCAGCCTTTTAAAACGAATTATAATGGCGCCGAACGCGTTTTAAAGCATGTTTTGATCAGTAGGCTAACTAATTTTTGCAAAACAACTTCGACGAATCATCGTGTGTCGTTTGACCAGGAAACGCGATAGAAACATTCAATATAACCATAAATAAATTCTCAAGGCTTTTAAAGATTTCATCTCCATTCATGTGTGTTTTTGGTGAACATTCTAAAGCGTTTGAGTTGATTTGATGTAAAATTTTGCGGTTTTTTACAGAGTTTGTAGATTCAGATCAATCAAGCCTGCTGTTTTAAACAGGCTGAAACTAAATTCAAAGCATGAAAATAGATGCAAATTGGGCGTTATCTTATGTAATGGGCCATATTGCATCACAACTGACTTTTTTTTTGTGTTAGATCTACATCACAAAGTCTTGTTTATGCTGTAATAGAAAGGTACATTAAATATAAATCTTGCTTAATTTTATATTGCCAGCAAAAACATTGATTGTTGTCTTCAGATTTGCTTCTGTATTTTATGTTGAAAAGTTTAGGGAAAATAAAAATTTGTTTTAAATAATAGAATCTAGATATAAATAAAAGTTCATCCAACAGTTGAGAACCAAAATGAGAAGAAACTTAATTTAATAAAGTAATATTTTACGTTTGTGTAGTATATCGATTTTAAACTAGTAACATGATGTTAGCAGCCTTTTTAATTTTAGGATGGGGGTCCATCGCCTGGCGATTATCATATTTGGGGGTCTTTGGTATCAAAAATATGTTTTATCTAACTGTTTACCATCGGTTTGTTTCAGGTGAGCCCATGACCGGGATGTTGGACACGAATGCCCCTGACAACGGGGATGCTCCTCCGATGGAGGGTACAGGGGCCGATTATGGCACAGACCCGACCGCAACCGACTGGACGACAACACAGGCTCCTCTTGCAAACCCGGAAAGCCACGAGTACGAGCAGATCCAGCCGGCGTCTGCCGTGGAACAGTATCAGCTGTACTCGATTGAGCATTTGAAATCTGCAGCAGAGAACATTGACCAGAAAACCAGTCCTTCAGAGCCCGTTCCGGAAAACTCAGACCAGGTTGTCGGGCAGCAGACGGAATCAAACGGAGAGCACGTGGACCAAATGGCGGAGGAGGATGTGGCGAAGCAGACGGGAGACTCGGAAAGCCCTTCCAATATGGAGCTAGAAGATGCGCCCAAAGAAGAAGCAGCGGCAGAACCAGGAGCCGAACCAGGAGAAGATGCAACCACGGCACAAGAACCTGAACTTCCTACAGAATACGAGCGTCTTTCTAAGGTCGTGGAAGATAATCCTGAAGACTTCAATGGCTGGGTCTACCTTCTGCAGTATGTTGAGCAAGAGGTAAGTCCCTTACTTTAAAGGGTTAGTTCACCCAAAAATTAAAAATTCTGTCTTTAATTACTCACCCTCATTTCGTTCCACACCCTTAAGACTTTCGTTCATCTTTGGAACACAAATGAACGCAACTTCCACTTTCAAGCCCCAGAAAGGTAGTAAAGACATCATAAAGGTAATCCATGTGACTCCAGTGGTTTAACCTCAATTTCATAAAGCGACAAGAGTGCTCTGTTTGCATAAAAAAATATAATTTACCACTTTATTTACAAAATATTAATCTCCAAACATAAATTAAGATATTTTTAATGTAATCCGAGAGTTGTCTGTCCCTCCATTGAAAGTTTATTCACTCAAAACTTGAGAGTTCGCACATCAAGTACAGTTGTGCTTCCTTTTAAGATATTTGAGTGCTTTATCTACGTTCGCTGATTAATGTTTACATGTGAGTAAAAGCCTAAATTGAATCTGTTCATCACATAATGCAATCATGTCTCTTTAGAAGACTTGGATTTAAGCTGCTCCATTCATGTTTATTTTATCTCTTTATTAACATTTTGAAGCATCAGAGTTTTTAACAGAGGGACGGAAATCTCTCAGATTTCATTAAAATATCTTCATTTGCGTTTCAAAGATGCACAAAAGTCTTAAGGGTTTATAACGGATTTACTTTTTGTTGAACCAACCCTTTAATACCAAAGCATCACAAGCATTCATCAGTGGCTTATGTGTGTTTCTTTTGTTTCAGAACCACCTGCTGGCTTCGAGGAAGGCATTTGATGCGTTCTTCCTGCACTATCCTTACTGTTATGGGTACTGGAAGAAGTATGCTGATATTGAGAGGAAACATGGCTACATCCAGATGGCCGATGAGGTGAGTCAAGCTGCAAAACTCATGAAAATCATTTTTGTTGTCATATAGTCACACAAAAAATGGGTTTAATTTTCTTTAATACAATTATATAGCCATATCTTGACAGCTAAATTGCTGGTATCAATGCAAAACGCAACTATAAGGCACGGAGATGATATAAACATCAACATCATGATTTTTTTGTAAAGCTGCTTTGAAACGAGGTGTTTTGAAAACACTAAATTGAACTTTCAGAGTGAAATATTACGCTTCCATGAGATTCACACTTTCAGGTTGTCTTCTCTGTAAAGGTGATTTAAAAAGTGTCATACAAACGAACTGATTTGAATCTTATTTCCGCCACAGGTGTACCGCCGAGGTCTGCAGGCCATTCCGCTCAGCGTCGACCTGTGGCTTCATTATATCACTTTCCTGCGAGAGAATCAAGATACCAGCGACGGAGAGGCCGAAAATCGCATCAGAGCGTAAGTGCACAAACCTGAAGTAAAACTAGGAGTTTCATAAATAAGTTTAGCTTGTATGTTAACCGCAGGTCAGTGTTAGTTCACCCAAAAATGTAAATTCTGTCATTATTTACTCACCCTCATGTCGTTCCAAGACCTTCGTTCATCTTCAGAACATAAATTAAGATATTTTTGATGAAATCTGAGAGGTTTATGACTCGTCCATAGACAGCAATATAATTGACACTTTCAAGGTCCAGAAAGGTACTTAAGACATCGTTAAAACAGTCATGTGACTGCAGTGGTTCAACTTTAATGTTATGAAAAGATGAGAATACTTTTTGTGCCCAAAAACAAAACGGCTTTATTCAACGATCTCTTCTCTTCTGTGTCATTCTCATATGTTTTTTACGTCCAGCGCTTCCAGGTTCTACGTCAGAACGGCGACTCATTATTGGCCGGCACCATCACACGCATGCGTCGTGCTGATCACGTGATCAGCTTTGGCCAATACTGAGCCGGCATTCGGACGTAAACACGGAAGATAATGACCGGGAAGAGAAGAGATTGTTGAATAAAGTCGTTAATTTTTTGTTTTTGTGCACAAAAAGTATTCTCGTCTTTTCTTTTGAACTATTGCAGTCACATGACTGTTTGAACGATGTCATTAGTATCTTTCTGGACCTTGAAAGTGTTGATTATATTGCTGTCTATGGATGAGTTGTACACCCCTCGGATTTCATCAAAAATATCTTAATTTGTGTTCTGAAGATGAACGAAGGTCTTACGGGTGTGGAACGACATGAGGGAGAGGAATTAATGACAGAATTTTCCTTTTTTTTGGAAAAAAGCAAAACTGCATATACCCTGGTTCAGTGACGTGCCTGTGTTCTTTCAGGTCCTATGAGCATGCAGTTCTGGCCTGTGGAACGGATTTCCGCTCTGATCGTCTGTGGGAGGCTTATATCGCCTGGGAGACGGAGCAGGACAAGCTGGCCAACGTCACGGCCATCTACGACCGCATCCTCTGCATTCCCACACAGCTGTACTCGCAGCACTTCCAGAAGTGAGCACGAGACATTCGCATTGAACACTTGTGATGTCTGCAGCACATTAATGCATGACTTCTAAAGTTCATTTGTACACTGAGAAATAAATTCGTGATGTCAGTAGGTAGTGTTTTCGATTTGTGCAGGTCTTAAATTTGATTGTGAAAACGCTGCCACTCTTTGTTCAGGTTCAAAGAACACGTGCAGAGCAACAACCCCAAGCACTTCCTGTCTGAGGAGGAGTTCGTGCAGCTGCGAGTGGAACTGGCTAATGCTAATAAGCCCAACGGAGACGACGCCCCTGGTGAAGAGCTTCCGCCGGGCACGGAGGACCTGCCGGATCCCGCCAAGGTAAGAGTGCCGTCTGCCGTCTGTGGGGTTATCAAACATGGCAGAGGTAGGCAGGGGCGTCTAGCTGATCCTGGAGACAAGCAAAACGTGTGCAGGTTTGAAGAGGTGTCTTTCCGTTAGCAGCCAATGAAAACCTGAGGGTCCAGGTTGGCATCCAATCAGGGACTTGGGCTTAAAGTGGGACGGGCTCGTGACGAAATGACACCGTCCCTCCCAGCACCGGGGCTTGGGCCACAGCTGATTCACTGGGTGTGCAAACCGTACTGTTTCTGTCAAACTCATGGTGACGTAGACCTTTTGCGTAGCTGGACATCAGACGAGATAAAATGTTTGCACCTTCATGATGCGACGCTCAGGACGCTGTGTTTTGCCCTTTAGAGAGTGACGGAGATCGAGAACATGAGGCACAAAGTGATCGAGACTCGGCAGGAGGTGTTCAACCACAACGAGCATGAAGTCAGCAAGCGCTGGGCCTTCGAGGAGGGGGTGAGTGTCTACTAGGACTCATGATTACAAGCAATGTTTATGTGCACTAATCAAAATAAATCCAATCCGATTTCAGTTTCCAAAAATTCTGTTTATGTGAACCTCAAAAACGTTGCAGTCTGATTCATGTATTCGATCGGATGTGCATTACATGACGAGTTTTTTAGCAAATACTTACTAATTATTCAGTCTCAACCACTGACCAATTTGTAAGACATGATGCGTAAATATATGCACATTTGAAAGACAATGTTTGTTACTATGCAGTGCATTGCACTTGTGCTGTAGGTTATTTAAAAAAAAAAAGATTAATTGAGAAAATGCTCAAGCGTTTATATGCTTAATTTTTTCCAGTTGATTGAGTTATTTTAAGGCTGGACGACCTTTCAATTCAATTTAAAATTTCATTAAATTTTCAGTTTGAGTCGTCATTCTGATTATAAACAGATTATTTGAGTGCATGTAAATGTATCTACTGTTGCTTATTTTTATCTGGGTTTTCGCAGGTGCTTTAAAAGGTCTAAAATTCAGTTTGATCAAACTTAAGGGTGTGTTCACACTTGGCATGTTTGGTTCGATTAAAACAAACTCTGGTGCGGTTCGAATGATATATGAACGCAACACGGACCAAAGACATGTAGACGAACCAAAAACAGAAAGATGAGACCCTAAGAAGTACAGAATCCTCATGCATATCGGTTTTTCTCGTCATAGTCGCGAGTTTGCCCATCACAGGCGTCAGATGCGCATCTCCACGCAGCAGATCGTTTGTGTGTGTGACGGAGGGATTCCCGCCACTGTTTTGACTCCTTTACACATTTTATAAGCTCTTCACGAGTTCCCAGCGTATCCCTATGCCTTTAGGTTCGGTATCTTTTTGTTCGGTGATAAAATTGCAAATCTGAATGCTAATCGGACCAGGACTAAATGTTTTTTTTTTTTCCCTTTTTGGTCCGGACCAAACGAACCGAACTACAAGTGTGAACGCACCCTAAGATTGCTTAAGGTTTTTTGTACTTTTTATTAGGTGCTTTTTTCCCTTTATTGTTTGTTTTTTTTTTTTTTTGTTTTTTTTTTTTTTTAGATTTCAGTTTGGTCTCTTTTTAAAAACGCCACTTTTTATGAAATATATATTTTTCAAAGCATGTTTTACTCAAACTGCAAACAAACAAACAACAACAAAAAAAAAACATAAATCTAAAGTTGTTCCAAATTTGAGGTTGATATCTCAAATCTCAGTGAGATTTTGTTTGGACGCAGTACCAAATGCTTCCACTAGATGAAATTAATTTCCAGTACGCTCACTTCTGACCACGAGGAGGCATGCAACTTTTTTTTTTTTTTTTTTTTTTCCCACAATCACTTATCCTTTTATAATCATGTCCATAATTTTTCTGTTCATATAGCAAGTGCCAAAACCTTTACAAAGTTTCATACCATTCCGATGAAGTAAAAATTCTAATAATTTCACCTAATATTTTATTTCAGCTTTATTTCAATTAACAGAAATATTTTTAATAGTTTTAGTTAACAATAATAACCCTGGTTTGCACACAGAAAACTTAAAAACAAAAAAACAAGTTTTTTTTTTCTTTTGCTGGTATTGAGCGATTGGCGGTAAAACCGTCTCATCCCCTTAACAAACTCACAGATCTGACGAACGTTGGTTTTGCTCTGCAGATCAAGCGTCCGTACTTCCACGTCAAAGCCTTGGAGAAGACCCAACTCAACAACTGGAGAGAGTACCTGGACTTCGAGCTGGAGAACGGGACGCCGGAGCGTGTGGTGGTTCTGTTCGAGCGCTGCCTGATCGCCTGCGCGCTCTACGAGGAGTTCTGGATCAAGGTAGATAGACGGCGCTCTCGTTCCCGCGTCATTCCCTCTGTCCACCCCTTTGCTTCCCCATCAACGATATCATCACTTCCACAGTAAAACTTGCTGCACTCTTTGCGTGTAACGTTGATATTTGACTGTATCTGTTATATTAGGGGATGGCCTGCTTGCCACACAAGATTTGACTGCAGCATTTGCCAACTACGTTGCACCTCTCCGTCTCCTTCTACCTTACAGAAACTTATCTTATTGGTTCCATGAAGGTGCTGATGGGTTTAAAACAGAAATTCTCAAAACGATCTTGTCAATGGAAATTCACCAGTGCGGGGATGTGAAATGAAAGCTCAAGTTTTATGTGTTCTTTTCCCTCTTCTTCTGTTATTCCTCCTCTCTGTCGCTCTCTCTCTCTTTCCTGTCCTGCTTGTCCTGTGAAGTACGCCAAGTATCTGGAGAGCTACAGCACCGAAGGCGTCCGGCACATCTACAAGAAGGCCTGCACCATCCACCTGCCCAAGAAACCTGCCGTTCATCTGCTCTGGGCGGCTTTTGAGGAGCAGCAAGGTAAGATGGTTTTGCTGTTGACTTTGTGAACTGTTATTAAACGATACGAAAAGTCAAGTAACGTATTTTCTGGAATGCAAGTCATGTTTTTTTTTTTATAGTGATGCGCTGAAACTGAAAATTTAGGATGCACTTGACCAAAAACCAAAACCTTTTTTAAAACTTAGTATTTTAAATTATTATTTAAATTATTTAGTATTATTCTAAACCGGTACGCTATGTGGGCGTCCATACGGGTTTAGCACAAAAGATGAACATGACGGCACATGCTAGTGGATGAGTTGAATCAACTCCACAGCAACTACATAAATTTATCCACTAACCATTCAGAAACGTCTAAAAGTTGTAACTTCTTCCTGAGTCTCTCCATCAGTGTCGACTCCGGTTTGAACAATGTAAGGCTGAACACGTCGTCATTTTGGCTGCGTGAGATTCTCCAGCTTTGTTGTTGTTGAGCTGTTAAAACTCCGCCCTCTTCTGGAAAGGGGGCGGGAGCAGCAGCTCATTTGCATTTAAAGGGACACACAAAAACGGCGTGTTTTTGCTCACACCCAAATAGGGACAAATTTGACAAGCTATAATAAATGATCTGTGGGGTATTTTGAGCTGAAACTTCAGACACATTCTGGAGACACCAGAGACTTATATTACATCTTGTGAAAGAGGCATTATAGGTCCACTTTAAAAAGCTGTGTAAACAGTTTAAATATACTTATCTATGAACATGGAAAACAGAAACGTACAGCAGGCTAACATTAACAGCATTAACCTGTCGCCCTTATCTGCGTCTTTGTGTTCTTTTCTCAGCCTCAGTGATATGTAGCACTGAGCATTGTTAGAGATTTCATCTCCTAGCCCTCCTTTTTTGCTCTTTCAATTGCAGAACTTGTACATCTACATTCCATCTTCATTCTCACAAAACCCATGACAACACACAACAAAAACACAGCTCCGATCACATGTCCTCCAGGTGTTGAATGTCGTGCTCAAATGACGTCTCTTTTGGCCTGCTCACGTCACTTCAGGGTTCATACTGATGGAGCAAATGCAATCAGGAAAACCTCTAGGGCTTATAACAGTTCTTATAACCACCTGGTGCAAAAACCCCTAATGCTCCTCTCGAGTTATTTTTCTAGCTAAATATTGAGTTTATGGTGATAGAATGGCTCTTCTGAGGTAAATGTGACATTATTTTACTCCAGCTGTTATATTGTCATCTTTCGGCAGTTGAAACAGTGATTGATGGATCACGACACATGATTCATTTCAGTAAATTGTTCTGTATCTTATGTTCATTCATGTTTATTTGCTGCTGTAACTAGTAGTAAAGAGGAAGAAATGATCGCTTCATGATCTGTCAACACACATTATAGACACACAGACACATTAGTTGTGTTTAAATCGAGGAGATTAAAATCGAATTGTCGTCAACAAAGCCTAGAGTTCACACAACTGACATGTAGTTTATCCATGTTTACACGAAACCGAACACAAAATGTGCCATCAGAGAAGCGCTAAGCGTCAGTTTCAGTCAATGATTTCGTCCAAAATTTTGCAGTTTCTGTAGCTGAAATTTCAGTGCATCACTAGTTTATCATCTGAAACAAGCTGCGACTTATATTCCAAAGCGACTTGTTTAAAGCAATTAACGTTGTATTTGTATTTTTCTCTTTTCATTCCTGTTCTGAATATGGTTATATTTAGAGTTTTTTTTTTTATTATTATTTCTGGAGTGCTGGGAACTAAACTACATCTTTGTAGTGTTTAATGTTTATTTTATTTACCAATATTTTACATTTATTTCTGAATGTAATAATAAAATGTGACTTATACACTGTTTTTTTTTTTTTTTTTTTTTCTTTCTCTCAACAATTCAATTTTGACACGATGCGACTTATTTTCCAGAAAATCTGGTAAATTGTCAAGTCAATTTTATGTGTCCCACCTCTTATAATATATACACATTGATTCAAAGCAGCTTTACAGACAATTGATGTTAATGCTTATAATAACTTAATATTTTCATGCCTTAGTTACATTTTGCGACGATATAAACAATCAAGCAGTTGAGATTTGATATACAGTATATATCACTTTATGTGAGTGTGTACCGTATGTGTGTTTGTCTGATTGCGCGTGTGTGTGTTTGTCTGATTGCGCGTGCGTGTGTGTTTGTGTTTGTCTGATGTTTGACAAAATCTCCACTATGTTCCTACAGGCAGTGTCGACGAGGCTCGGAGCATCTTGAAAGCGTTCGAGGAGGCCGTCCCGGGACTAGCGATGGTGAGGTTGAGACGGGTGAGTCTGGAGCGCCGACACGGAAACATGGATGAAGCGGAGACCTTGCTGCGGGACGCCATCACCAACGGGAAGAACAGCAGCGAGTCGTCGTTCTACGCGGTGAAACTGGCCCGACAGCTGGTGAAAGTGCAGAAGAGCATCGGAAAGGCCAAGAAAGTGCTGCTGGAGGCCGTCGAAAAAGATGAGGTCGGGTTATGTTGCTGGTTATTTCTAGTGCTGCATGATGTTTTATTTTGATATGTATCTTGCATCCCTAATCACTTCCTGTTAACAAATGTGCAAACGTGTCTTTTTCTCCCTGCAGACGAACCCAAAGCTGTACCTGAACCTGCTGGAGCTGGAGTACAGCGGGGACCTCCAGCAGAACGAGGCCGAAATCATCGCCTGCTTCGACCGAGCGCTGAACAGCCCGATGCCGCTGGAGTCGCGCGTCACTTTCTCCCAGCGCAAGGTCGAGTTCCTCGAGGACTTCGGCAGCGACATCAATGTGTAAGTTCAGACGCCGCTTCTCTCTTCTTATTCTGAATGATGAACCGTGTTGTGAGAGATGTGCGGTTCTTCACAGGCTCATGGCTGCGTATGAACAGCATCAGAGGCTTGAGACGGAGCAGGAGACGTTAAAGAGGAAAGCAGAGAACGGGTAAGTCGTTACTTCACTAAACTGCTTTAATCTGTGCTGATGCCGATTTAAATACAACTTTATTAAAAATGCTATTTTCAACATTGAGATGAATGTGTTTTGTCTGGTACGCTGCAGCTCAGAGGAGCCGGATGCAAAGAGACAGCGGACAGATGACCAATCAGCAGCCTCGGGTCAGATGATGCAGGACATGCAGGCCAATCATGCAGGATACAATTATAACAACTGGTATCAGGTCAGTTTCTGACTGTGTATTTCTAGTTTAGATGCTTTACAGGGGACTTTATATGACCGTACACTCACAAACATCTGTTTTCTCTCTTCCAGCAATATAATACGTGGGGAGGTCAGAATTCCTGGGGTCAGTACGGTCAATACGGTCAGTACAACCAGTACTACCCCCCTCCACCGACATAACCGACCACAGCGGCGGAGTGAGCTCCGTTCAGGAGTCCTGCCATCTTTTTACCTGCTCGTACAGCTTCAACATTCATACCGTCTCAAATCAGACATTGTGTGTTTTCTTTTGTTGGCACGTGTTGAAAAAGGAGCTTTTTTTCCCCCTCTGTGTAAGTGCAAGTGAGTTTTTAATGAAGCTTGATTGGTTTAGTGCTTTTGGAGGTTTAGTTGTGTTCGGTGAAAGATTTACATTTGTATGGAAGAAGTTTAGAATGCAACACTTTAACATCATCTCTGCTCTCCTCAATGTGATCCTGTTTTCAGAGATAAACGTGACATGAAGACGTTTTTTTATTTTGACTTGGTTTCATAATAAAGAGATTGACATCCTACACGTCTGAATGTGATTTATTGACTTCTGCGGCTGTTTGAATGTTTATACTACTATAATAATATCTGTGCTACAAATTTTCTATTTGCGTTTTGTTTGGTAACAAACTGTAACAGTTTTAGCATCAGAGATTGAATGCAACTCTTAAATCCTGAATATAATTTGAGAACTATTAATCTGAGACAGTTATTATAGTTTATAAAGTTATAAATATGGATACTTTTCTTACGCAAAAACATAGCTTTGCTTCAGAAGGTCTTTATTAACCCCTTGGAGTCGTATGGATTACTTTTATGATGGATGGATGCACTGTTTTGGACTTCAAAATCTCACCCCCCATTATAAAGCTTGAAGGAGCCAAAATATTTTTAAATATATCTCCGATTGTGTTCGTCTGAAAGAAGATAGTCGTACACACATTGGACGACTTGAGGGTGAGTAAATCATGAGATAATTTTCATTTTTAGGTGAACTGTCCCTTTAAGACAAGTCGTTTCTCTCGGCGGCCATCTTTGAAACCCCTCAGTCATGCAAGTACAGCTCGTATCTGGAGAAACATCAAATTCTCCAAAACTGTTCACCAAGTTTACGATTAAATTCCATATTTGAAATCACAAATGAGATCTGTCCACAATTGTCTCATTAATTTTGTTTCTAAACGCTCAAATCATAGCAAAAGTCGCATGTTTTTTCAGGCTGGACTAGCCAAAGCGCATGCGCAGTCATAAGCGCGCGTTTCAGAACAGAAGCGTCACCAATCAGCGATTGGCCCTTTTATTTAGAAGGCGGGGCTTATTCCGCCGCATTGCGCGCTGCACTTTCTAAACTAAAGTCTTCGATAAAAGCATGTTTGCTTATTCCTCATCTTGAGTTTTGATATCAAAATATAAATCATCTTTTAACTAATTTGAGAATACGTGGTAACGGAGTATGGAGGACTAAACCTGCAGAAATTAAAAATAAATAAATGTAACAGCAAAAAGATTTAAATGTCTTGATAAATTTGAGTTTTATTATTTTTATATTAAGAATATTTTTTAGAAATATATATGAAGTTCTGAATTAATTTTTGTAGTACTTATTTTCTGTATTATTTTTTTATTATATTTATTTCAACCTTTTATGTTTGTACAGTTGAGGCTGGTCATTAGCCTCTTAAAATGTGTGTAAAATTAAAAGTTTTAAATGCTTAATTTCCCAGAGAAAATGAGCTCATGGAAAACATGCATTAGATGAATGTCTGTCTATTCTTTGGTTTTCCAGCATCTTCTGCACATTTCAGCTCTTCTCAACACCGAGATCATTTTTTCAGTATCTGTATTTCAACGAAAGTGCTGATGTTTAGACAATAGATTCACTGAACACGTCACGGTCACGTGGGCAGCGCTCTTCCCAGAGTTCTTTGCTCCGCACATGCGCACCTTCCTTTTCTCGTCCAGTTGTGGAACGACTAGCATCACCCAATGTAAGGCCTGATAATCAAATCACTTTATTTATCGTATTTAACGTCTTTAATGTGCTTTAAAGATACCTGAATGACTTTCATAAGCTTTACTGTCTTTTATATTCAAACCTCGAGCAGAAATATCCGAGTATAAGCAGTTTACGCGCGTTTATTTCCTCCGCGTGTTGAATGCGGCGCTCGCGCACGCGACAAACTCGCCGTTCACGAGTTTCTCTCAAATATACAGAAAAATAATCTGCTTTTACTGTTATTAAACATGTGAGCTGACTCGATTAAGTCGCATATCTGTAAGCAGATAACAAACAGTAACTGTAAGAACATATCCGCCTTGTTCCACCAGGAATTAGTCAGAAATTATTTGTTTTCAGGAAAATAAAAGTACCGGAAAACAATTTAGTACCATTAGGAGAAAATATAAAAAATAATATAAAGTGTGTATAATATGCGTGTGCATTTTTATATATATATATATATATATATATATATATATATATATATATATATATATATATATATATTAAAAATACATACCCACATTTTGTGTGTGTGTATATATATATATATATATATATATATATATATATATATATATATATATATATAAAAATATATATAATATGTGTGTGTGTGTATATATATGTGTGTGTGTGTGTATATATGTATATATATATATATATATATATATATATATATAATTTTTTTTTTATTATTATTATTAGTGAAAACAGATTTAAATACATTTTCAGCACTAACTTACTGTATAAATGTAACAAGTTGGTTACTGTGTAATTCTGATCCCGTTCACACTGTCGAAGTGGTTTGTTGATCGCAGTGATGTTTGATCTGAAGTTGATCTGGTTTGTGTTCAGCGCTCATCATGCAGCTGTTCCTGCGCGCTCAGTCTCTGCACACGCTCCAGGTGTCCGGACAGGAGACCGTCCGTGACCTCAAGGTGAGTCGGTCAGCATGTTCACAGGCGTGTGGTCAGGTGACTGTGCTCTGGTCTCATGCTGTGATGCGTCTCTGTAGGCTCATGTTCAGACTCTGGAGGGTGTGTCTGTGGAGGACCAGGTTCTCCTGCTGGCTGGAGCTCCTCTGGAGGACGACGCCACCCTGCTGACCTGCGGCGTCACGGAGCTCTGCACACTGGAGCTCGCCGCCAGACTGCTGGGAGGTACACACGTTTATTATATCTTATATATTTAAAAAAAAAAAAAAAAAAAATTATGTTTTTATCATTTAGGAACATCATTTTAGAATTTATTTCAATATTATACAGTTTATTATTTATTAATTTATAATTCATAAATAAAGATTTAAATTTATTTTAATATTGTATAATCTAATGAAAATGTATAATTTATTAATTTATAACTTAATTATAATGTACAAGCAAATATTTTAAATGTTTTAATATTATATAATTTATTAAATAATTTCATTATAATTTATAAATGTATATTTTAATATATAATTTCATTTAATCTGATTTATCAATAATGTATAGTTAAATATTTTAATATTATATAATTTGATTTATTTATTAATTTATAATTGATTTAAATATTCCAATTATTTTAATATATAATCTTCAATATATTTATTCGTTTATAATTGTTTTAATAATTTATTATACAATCTATAATTTTTATATATTCATTCATTTATAAGTTATAAATGCGTATTTCCATTTTAATATTATAATTTATAAGTTCGATTTTTTTTCGTTTATAATTGAGTAAATATTTCAGTTATTTTATTATATAATCTGCGATTAAAATGTTTATTTATAATTAAATATTTTAATTCTATTATACATTCTATAATTTTACATTTTAAACAAAAACATTTCTAATCTATAATTTATATTTATTCATTTATAATTTATAAATAAATTCATTCATCATTTTAATATTATATAATTTATAATGATTTATTCATTTAAAATTAAGTAAATATTTCAATTTTAATATCATAATTTATAATTATTTTAATATTTATTAACTTTATAATTAAATATTTAATTTATTTCAATGTTATATAGTCTAATTTTATTCATGTATTAAATGTTTTAATTTATAATCTTAAAATATATAAATGTATTGAATTATTTATATTTCTTCATTATTTCATTAGTGTTTCAGTTCATCTGATGGTCTCATACATGGTTAAAGTTTCTTGTATTATGGGATGTAAGAAGTTGATCTGAAGTTGTAGTTTGTGTCTGTTGATCAGGTAAAGTCCACGGATCTCTGGCTCGTGCCGGTAAAGTAAGAGGACAGACACCCAAAGTGAGTCGTTTGTTTGATTATTATTATTATTATTTTCAAACGAAATGCATTTCCTAGAATCTCAGATGAAGTTTAGTCGGTTAACGTCAGCTGTCGTCTCTCTGTAGGTGGACAAACAGGAGAAGAAGAAAAAGAAGACGGGCCGCGCCAAGCGCCGCATCCAGTACAACCGTCGCTTCGTCAACGTGGTTCCCACCTTCGGCAAGAAGAAGGGTCCCAACGCCAACTCCTAAATGATTCCTCACGCTCGTCTCTGAGAAACCGCTTCCATAATAAAGCTTCTTGAGCTGAAATGGGTCTTGTTTCATTGATGTTGTTTCGTTCGTTATATATAAAAAATTTGTTGATATTTATGTATTTAAGTAATTTAAAATGCATGAATATTAATAAAGTATACAAATAAATATATATAAAACTTCACATTTCAGTTTAAGAACACACACACACGAGACGCTGTTCAGGGTTTGTGTTTATTGCAGCTTTACAATCATGCAAAAATAGTCAGAAAACTTCTCTTTGTCAGACTGAACAACATGTGATAATACTGAACATGTTTCATCCTCTCAAACAAACGTTCCCTCCAAACCGCCGTCAGCGCTTGTGTGGTTCCCGTCGGTCGAGACGTCACGATTATTGATTAATCAATAGAGACCAGCTCCACCTCGAATATCAGCTTTGCGTTGGGTGGGATTCTGGGTAATGATGGTTAAGGCCAGAGGAACCTGATCAGATAATCCACACTTGCAAAAATATCAATCAGTGAGATGATTAATGAAGGATACTTTGAATCCGGAAGGCCTTTCCTCCCGTACGCCCAGTCCGACTCGATCTCCAGCCTCGCCGTCTCGCCTTTACTCATCGTCAGCAGACCTTCGTCCCACTGCCACAGAACACATGATCACTGTCACAGGGTCATGTGAGGATATCTGATGATCAGCGAATCACAACTCACCCCTCGGATCACTCGGCCCAACCCAACCTTGAAGCTCAGCGGTTTGGACTGTTTCTTCTTTTTTGCAGCTGAAACGACAGAAGAAAATCAAATCAAAGAGGATTTATAGTGACTCTACCTCTGCTGCCACCTGGTGACCAGAAACTGCCTGTGTGTGATGTGTCCTAAAATAAAAAATATAACTAAAATAAAATATTAAAAACAAGTTGCCGACATTATTTTCATTTAGCACTAAAATAACTAAAACTGAAAATTAATTAAAAAAAAACTATAGACATTTCTTTTTAAAAAGACAAACACAAAATTAACGACTGAAATAAAAATGAAAACAAAATATAAAACTAAGTAAAACTATAGACATTAAAAAATAAAACCATTAACAAAATATGAATAAAAACTATAGACAAATGTAAAAGAAATTAATAAAAATGACAACTAAAAATTAAAAAGAAAATATAAAACTAATTAAAACTATAGACATTAAAAAATAAAACCTCAAATTTATAAGACTTTAAAAAGAAAATATAAAACTAATTAAAAACAAAAATATTAATACAACTATATAGACAAAATGTGAAAACCTATAAAAATTCAAAAGAAAACAGAATAAAAAAAAATTAAAACAATACTAACAAAATATTAATAAAAATATAAACATAAAAAATATAAAAATGACAAAACACACAATTAAAATTAACTAAAATTAAACTAGGAAATGTAATTAATTGTATGTAATTTAATGTAATTAAACCAAAAAATAATTAAAACAAAATAAAAATGACAAAAACACAAAACTTTACAAACATAAATAATTAATGAAAAAATATGAATTAAATATTATTAAAAGGATGATTTTAATAATGTGTAAAACATTAATAAAAACTATAATAGAGGCTCAATGACACTAAAATAACATTGGATGACCCGAGAACTCATTGAAAAAAGGATAATTCTATATAAAACATGTTATTAAAGTCACCAATCGTTCGAGACGGTTAGTTGAAAAACTGAAGTGGATGAATAAAGCACAAGCAGTATTTCTAAAGGCGTGTTCTCACATGCGGGGATGTTGGTGTCGAAGACGGTCCCGTCCTCCAGCGTCCCGCTGTACCAGCAGCTCACCGTGTCGCCCTTCCTGGGGAAGTTGGTCTTGTCTCCTTTCTTCAGGATGGACTTCGTGAACTTCGGAGGACCCTGAGGAGAAACGACACGAGCTCAGTGAAGGTCAAACACTCATGATGATGATGATGATGGTGGTGGTAGTACCTCATCCACAGCCTCTGTCTTGCTTTCTTTGGGAGCGTCGTGGATTTTCACAGCTTGAACCCCTTCTGTCACCACGTCCACTTCTGTGCCCTTAAACCTCTGAGAAACACTCGAGACGTTACGCATCAGAGCCATCCATCAAATCAAGTCAGCCTTTTTCAGGCCTGTTTTGGAAAATTAAGCAGCAATAATGTTGAATATGAGATGTTGAGTGTGTTTGTTACCTTGCTCTCAAACAGCTGGTTATACGCTTCAATGAGCTGCTCTTTTTTGGCTGTTTTTGCCACATTCTTGATGTTTCCAAGAAGTTTGTGTTCAGCTAGAAACTGCAAACGAGAAGATGCATATATATATATATATAAACCCAATTTATATTCCACAACACCATATAATGCAAACTCTTCTGCTTTATCATGCTCATTTAATTTATCATTGCTATGCAAATTTATCTCTATAAATAACTTATTATACGGTTTAAAATAATGATGCAAGAATATATTAATAAGTAAATATGTGAACCCCCCTCTCTCTATTTATAGGCTACATAAAACATGCATTTGATTTTGACTGTTTCGACACATCCACCAAACACACTCTGCGCACAGTGTCAGTGTTTTATCGTAAATGTGAGAGCAGTTGTAGTGTGTACACTACCGAGTGTGCTGCGTTGTCCTGGATGAATTTGATTAGCTCTTTTTTAGGCACTTCTTCAGTCTTGAGCTGCTCCTCGTTCCACACTCGCGCTGGATCCGCCGCCATCTTGATCAATGCGCCACAAACACCACGTGCTTGTAACAACCAATCCCGGCGTAGAGCGTCTTAAAGGAACCTTGGTGCATTCACGCCATGTCGCATTACCTATTTTGTGTTTGCAAACAGCGATGACGTTTTTTTGTGGGCGGAGCCTACCGGGTGGTAGAAAATGACAGTTTTCCCCCTCAGAATTGTGATATAAACTAAAAAAATGGTCTATTACTTTAATGGACCCTTTAAATTGTTTTCTAGATTTACAATGATAACTGTGGGAATGCGTCATCACATTCTGTGAAAAGGGTCTATTATGAGATTTCAGCTTGTAAAAAGTGTTCTTGTCCAGAGCTCGTAATTACAACTTGTAAGCTGGGAATGTTCTGAGAGCTCTTGCTTGTACCACATGACCACTGTACCACGTGATTTCTGCAGATTAATTTCTGTGTTGATAGTGTTGCCATATTAACGCATATTTTCCAGTCCAAGGACGTGAACATCTCTGAGTAGTCACATGTTGTCTACTGTCTTTAAAGGTTTATAAAGGCCTGTTCACACCAAGAACGATAACTATGAAGATAACTTCAGCAATAACTATATTAGCATCCGCACCAACGAACGATAACAGTCTGTTTATTCTAAGCTCACGCGCTGCGGTTTCAAAGTGTGTACAACATGTTTTTGCTGTTCTTGTTGCATCTTGAGGCATTGTCCTCGGCATGCTATGTTTCGAGTGAATAGCTAGTGTAATCGATCTAATCTAATTTAGCTGATGAAGTCAATATAATGGAATAAAAACAACGCCTAGTGTTTTTCACTGCAACTTCAAAGGAAGCTATATAATGGTGTCGAAACTAGCGGTAATTTATGTTACACTGTTTGCTAGCCTGACATAATCGTTAATACTTCTCACCATTTA
This sequence comes from Hypophthalmichthys molitrix, assembly GCA_037950675.1. Taxonomy (NCBI): domain Eukaryota; kingdom Metazoa; phylum Chordata; class Actinopteri; order Cypriniformes; family Xenocyprididae; genus Hypophthalmichthys; species Hypophthalmichthys molitrix. The sequence goes on along the minus strand of CM075511.1, from coordinate 32,773,551 downwards.
TTCTGAGGGTATGACCGATTGTTTTCCATATATCCATTTTCTTTAAAAAGCATCATTGAAAAAGGGGTTTGACTTGTCAAACAGTGGTGGCTTTCCTGGACCTCAGCGATTAACTTCTCCGCAATGTTGTCTGCCATTTTAAATGCGCGAGCCCTTAAATTATGGCTGTCAGTGTTTTATCGTTCAAAAATCGTTCTGAAAGCGATCCCAACGATATCGTTACTCTATATCGCTGTGGTGTGAACACTGCTATTCTTGTATATTTAGAACGTTTTTTAGAACTATATCTTAATCGTTATCTTTATAGTTAACGTTCTTGGTGTGAACGGGCCTTGAGTCATCATTAAAAATCAATTTCCGATATGGATGAATGGACTTTTAACTTCTGGAACCCCACTGTTGCGCTCTATAAGAGAATCTTCTTCATTTTTATTATATAAATATGTCATTAAAATGGCTACAAAATTATAAAATTGATCCGAGGTCGTGTAAAAACCGTGGTTCATTTCAAGCAGTTGCCTAACGAAGCCGCGCTTATTTAAATCACGTGACTTTGGCAGATACGCGCTCCAAGATCCGAAAATAGTTGAAACAAATGATTCGCAACGGTTTCACAAAGCAGTGCTTCGAAAGCGCCCATCACTACAGTGAAGAATCGCAAATATGGAGAGAACACCGCGAAAAACCTTCGTGTTTGTAGTCAACATTATAAACTGGATGATTACAGCGTTTTAGGCCAAACGGAGGGGAAAAAACGGAAAGAAACGGCCGTTCAGTCAGTTCATCCCGAAGCAAAACGACGTAGTGTACTGGTAAGAAAGCGGTTTCCATTGTGTGTCCATAATGCTGTTTAAATAGTAGACAATTTTCAGTGATAAACGTTCTCTTACAATAACTGTGCTATTAATAACCGTCGCTAATCCGACTGTCCGTGGGCGGGAAAAATGCGGAAGTATAATCTGTAGTTTTCACGAAAGCATGAAGTTGTCAAAATTACTGACAAATAACGTGAATTTCTCGGTACAGATAACACGGAGAAAGAGTAAACAATGTTCATTTACATATAGGCCTAATACCGACATCGTAACAATACAAAGCGGGTTGAAAATCGGCAAATTTACCGTTTAAAACAATTTCCTTCACAAACACGGAGGGAGCTTTAACATCTAATATTTTTCTCATATTAAATAATATGTTCTGGGAACAGTGATTTCAGCTGGACTATTAATTATTTCAGCAAGAGACTGGCAGATTATAGTCTAAACAGTACTGAAAATATGTATTCATTTAAAATATTGTGACAGATGAAGCAATGATGGATTATTTGTGTTTTTGTTGTCTTGTGAATCCAAAAAAAACATCAGATCTGAATGAGCTTGTTTAGCATTGGAGACATTTAATGTGTTCATTTCAACTGTTCATAACATCTGTTTAGCCCAAACTTTAGTGGCTCATTGTGCATGATTTGATGGGTAGGTTATGTAATTCTGGGTTAGGCATGAGTGACCCATATGCACACATCTCAGTCTCTGATGTCTGAGGAGATCCGCAGCTGAACGTGGGCGATTTTACAGAAAACTGGCAGCTGTGGTTGCCGGAATAATTCCATTAAAATACAGTACAGAACAACCTTTAAATGTAACAAAATTAAAAACTGTGATTTACAAAAAATAAAAAATCATGACTTTTTAATTTCTGCTTTAGTTCAACATTCTTCAATCACAAAACAACTCAATAATACAAATTAGTTTGAGGACCAGAATGAAGCTTCATAAGAACTAGTGTATTCAGATATTCCTTCATTTAATACAAAATAATTTATCAGATGAAGCAAAACCTGCCTGAAGATTTTTAGAATAGAAGATAACAACAAATCAACAAAAAAGTAAATATATTTATTTATACTTAATATATAATTAATATTTAAGAGAATGTATAATATATATTTATAATGTAATTAAAAATAGACATTTATATTTTCTAATAGAGCATTATATATTCACACGTTCATTGGCGTTGAGTGAGTTTGAGCGTACAGACACACGAGGGCAGTAGATTCACACTCATATTGAGCTGGAAGATGAAGCTCTCAAATACAATAATTCATGTGCATTCACAGCATCATAAAATCCATAAACAAAACAAATTCCTCATCACAAAGGCAATTTTACATTCGGTTTAAAGCCGTAACTCTGAAGGCGTCAAGGAAATCAATTTATATTTTAGGAAAGACAGCTGTTTTATGTCTTATTGAGTCTGAGAACATTGAAAACTGATGCCAGGAGCTGAAACTCATCATGAAATCAAAATGGACAATTCATATTTTTCTATGGAACAGAATAATCACTGTGTGATTAGATGGACATCTTTCTTCTGTCCAGTCCAGATATTTTGTGAATAAGAGGAGAAAATAACTGCTATTATCTGTTTACTAAAGCAACAGGTTTCTGCTGTCTCACTCAATATTAATATCATAGCCTGAAGTCTGAGGACATCTGAATGGAAGCCCATTTCTGCCACATGAGAAGAAAACATGCTTCGGTAAATCATATAAATATGACATAAAAAGTCTAATTATGAGACAAAAAAGTCACAATTATGATTTTTGTCATAATTTCAGCTTATGTCATTAGTAGGGCTTTCTACATAATCATTTTAACGTTATATGTCATATTTATGTCATAATTATGGCTTTTTAAGTCAGATTTTTCACTTAGTATATCTTTTCTGTTAGAATTATGACCTTTCATCTCATAATCATGACTTGGCATGTCATAATTCTGACTTTTTATGTCATAATTCTGACTTTTTATGTCATAATAATGACTTTGTATGTTATAATTATAACTTCATCTCATAAATATGATATGAATTTTGACTTTTTATGTCATTTTAACTTTATATGTCTTAATTTTGACTTTTTATGTCATAATTATGGCTTTTTAAGTCAGATTTTCCACTTAGTATATCGTAATTTTGACTTTTTCTGTTAGAATTATGACTTTTTATCTCATGAATATGACTTTTTATGTCATAATTATGACTTTGTATGCTATAATTATAACTTCATCTCATAAATGTGACTTAGAATGTCAAAATATTGACTTTTTGTATATCATAATTATGGCTTGTCATAATTTTGACTTTTTATGTCATAATTTTGGCTTTTAAGTCAGAATTTCCACTTAGTATATCATAATTTCTTCTTTTCTGTTAGAATTATGACCTTTCATCTCATAATCATGACTTGGCATGTCTTAATTCTGACGTTTTATGTCATAATTATGACTTTGTATGTTATAATTATAACTTCATCTCATAAATATGACAGTATGTCATAATTTTGACTTTTTATGTCATAATTATGGCTTTTTAAGTCAGATTTTCCACTTAGTATATCGTAATTTTGACTTTTTCTGTTAGAATTATGACTTTTTATCTCATGATTATGACTTTTTATGTCATAATTATGACTATGTATGTTATAATTAGAACTTCATCTCATAAATGTGACTTAGAATGTCAAAATTTTGACTTTTTGTATATCATAATTATGGCTTGTCATAATTTTGACATTTATGTCATAATTATGGCTTTTAAGTCAGAATTTCCACTTAGTATATCGTAATTTTGACTTTTTCTGTTAGAATTATGACTTTTTATCTCATGATTATGACTTTTTATGTCATAATTATGACTATGTATGTTATAATTAGAACTTCATCTCATAAATGTGACTTAGAATGTCAAAATTTTGACTTTTTGTATATCATAATTATGGCTTGTCATAATTTTGACATTTATGTCATAATTATGGCTTTTAAGTCAGAATTTCCACTTAGTATATCGTAATTTTGACTTTTTCTGTTAGAATTATGACTTTTTATCTCATGATTATGACTTTTTATGTCATAATTATGACTATGTATGTTATAATTAGAACTTCATCTCATAAATGTGACTTAGAATGTCAAAATTTTGACTTTTTGTATATCATAATTATGGCTTGTCATAATTTTGACATTTATGTCATAATTATGGCTTTTAAGTCAGAATTTCCACTTAGTATATCGTAATTTTGACTTTTTCTGTTAGAATTATGACTTTTTATCTCATGATTATGACTTTTTATGTCATAATTATGACTATGTATGTTATAATTAGAACTTCATCTCATAAATGTGACTTAGAATGTCAAAATTTTGACTTTTTGTATATCATAATTATGGCTTGTCATAATTTTGACATTTATGTCATAATTATGGCTTTTAAGTCAGAATTTCCACTTAGTATATCATAATTTTGACTTTTTGTTATAATTACTTAATTTTCATCCCATAAATATGAGTTAGTATGTCGTAATTTTGACTTTTTTTTTTATATCATTTTAACTTTATATGTCATAATTATGTTTTTTTAAGTCCGATTTTCTACTTAGTATATCATAATTTTGACTTTTTTTGTTTATGACTTAAACTCATAATTATTGCTTAGTATGTCATAATTTTGACTTTGCATGTCATTATTATGGCCTTTTATCTCATAATTTGTATCATAATTTTACTTTTTAGTGAATTTTTTATGGAACTATTGACGCCAGTGAGGAACCTTTGTGTTTTTAAGAGTTTGTTCTATCACTGATTACCACTTACTGAGTACATTTCTATCTCTCCTAAAGTTACTGTTGGAAAACAGCTAGTCATCAGATGTTCAGTTGAGTCCTGGTGAAGCACATTCCCTGTGAAGTGTTCCACATTACAGAGATGTTCTTCTCTAATTGTTGTTGTTTGGTCACGAGCTCACAGACGTCAGCGGTCAAACGCTTCCAGCTGCTCTGAGCTCACAGAGGAAGGTCAGTTTTCCACACACGGCTGCGAGCCTCTGTACGGCAGTAATTAGTTTTTCCTTGGCAAACGAAAACACTCATGTCCTCCAAAGAGAAGTAGGTTTAACAACTGAACATTTTCCAAGACTTAAAGCCCTCAAAGCTTCGTGCCGCGTGTAGAAGCACGTCTGTGGCGTCGACTCTAATCCACAGCCGTGAGTTTAACAGACGCCCGTCACAATCGTTTATCTGCTGGTTTTTCTGCATCTAATTAGAAGCTAAAATTTGAGTTTGGAGTTTCAGTTTAATTGCATCTCCATGAGTGGAATTTCTTATAAATGATAAACCCTTCAGGAAACGCAGACACATTTCCATCAGTCATGACTCGTTCCATGTTCTTCCCAATGAGGAACACGTTCAAGAACATAAAACCTCAACAGAAGCTCATATTCTCTAATCTAAAGTGACTCACGTTAACTAATGTTAACAAATGAAACCTTATTGCGAAGTGTTTTCTCATATGCTTATTTAAATACATCCACATCTGTTGTCGAAACATAAGCCTGAAACGGCCAAGAATTCTGCACATATTTATACTGAAATAAATTATAAATCCTCAGCTTTTTCTTTTCTATGGCAATGCTGTCAGAAATGCATCACAAGCCTTGACTGTAGAGTTGATGTTTTCATGTTCGATCTCTGCAGATGTGATCAATATGATCGTCATTATAATGTGTTTCAGTCTGTCCTCAAGACAAACAACGGAGGGTTAAAAAAAATCTCCCCAAATCTTCAAAATCCATCATGTTCGGTCTCAACTGAATCGGTCTCCTCTGATATGAGATGTCAAAATAATATAAGAAAACAATCTCTGGAAGTGGAGGAATTATATGCTGCTCTGTTTCATATCAGAAATCTAACAGAAAGCTGAAATGGGCTTTTGTTCAAGATGTGTTTCATTGTCAGTCCTAAAAAGTCATCACAGATTACAAGTCAGAGTTTGAGTTTTGGGAAACCAACTTTATTATTTATTTATTTGATCAAAAATACAGTAAAAATATGAAATAATATTACGAATCACAGTAGGGTCATTCCGAGTCAAATCAACCAAATTTCGGAAACCTCCCCGTCTCAAATTTTTGATTTTGTTAATATTTTTTCTGTAGAAAGACAAACATAAATAGTGATGAAAGCCAAAATATTAAACATCACAGATGTATATTTTCTGAGTAATCCACTATTTTGTAGAGGAGGTCAAAATGACAGTTTTACCCTGAGATTTGGAGCCAAATTAAAGGAGTGTAAAAATGACTTTATAAAGATGGCAGCATCATTATTTTATTTTTACACAGAGATTGGTAGATCTATTAGTAAAATCTGTTGACTTTATCAATCTTTGATTCATTATATGCCAACAGTGACGGTTCAAAAATGGCAGAAAAGCACTTCTTGTGTTTTTATGCCTCAAGTTTGCTTGCCTGTAACTCAAGAAGTGTTAAAGATATCTTAATATCCTTTTACATTCTGCTTCTTAATAAACATTTCTTTTGGTATCTTCGTTTTAAAGGCGCTCGATGGTTCAGTCCCAGAGATATGGAGATCTTAATGCGGCTCCATGAGTAAATTGTACACATTTTCAGTGGTCAGAAACCACATGTGGGTCACTTTTCATACAGCTGATACTTTTTTCTTTTAAAGAGGAATATCTGAAGAACAACTAATGTTGAAACTAGAAATGTATCTCTTGTTTTTCTATCAACTCATTTGCATAGAACATAACCATCTGAGTGCCATAAATACTTGTTTTCCAAAGTTTGCGTCCCTGTAACTCAATAAATATTCAAGATATCTTAAAATCCTTTTAGATTCTGGTTCTTAACAAACTTTCCTTTTGGTATCTTCATTTTAAAGGCGCTCGATGGTTCAATCCCAGAGATATGAGGATCTCAAAGCAGCTCCAACAGCTGTTTTCTGTGTGAATATTTAGTAAAATGTTATTTATTCCTGTGATCAAAGCTGAAGCCCTTAAACTTGTATAATTGCATAACTTATATTATGCAGAATATAAGATGGTAAATATTTAAATGATGAGTTGCCAATACAATATATAATATAATTTTACCCTAAAATTCAACATATTGACACACAATGAAAACGGCAAATCCACGTTTCGCTGTCTGGAGTCCAGTTGTTTCTGTGAATTGCAGCGATCCATGTGTTTCTCTTTTTGGCAGTCTGTAAAAATATACCTCAGATTTCTTGTCAAATCTATTTGGACAGTCAATCGCAAAGCTCTTTTCACATTTCATGTTTTGTTGCTTTCATTGTATAGAAATATTGATTGATTTTAAACAAAACAAACTCATGCCAACACAAATACACGATGAGCGTAAGGTGAAAAGACGCTCATGGGTCGCTCTGGTTTCTCAAGGGATGCCGGTAAATGATTTAGACAGTCTAATCGTTCACATTATTCATGTATGGAAACATTGGAATTCATTTACTTTCCAATTAATGAAGCATGAATTATTCAGGAGAAATGAAGCTGGAGGTGTTTCATAGAATCGTGCGAGCAATTCCTGCACGACAGAAAGTAGGATATCTGCTCGCTAACACCATAACGATCCTTCTAATGTGCTGAGTTTGACCCGTGACCCAAACGACTGCCGCCGTCACACCGGCTGAACCTGAACATGTTCCTCCCTGATGCTGCAGTTCATTATAATGTGAAAAATGAGTCAGCAGCACCTCCTGCTTTTCCCGCTTCATTTGTCAGGCCGCAAATCATCTATGTTTCACGTAAAGCCGCCATCTGGGGCGTCACATCACACTCTGGGGGCCGTCATCTCTGACAGAAATAAAATGAATTGGTTATTGTGAGCTTGAATGTTTTGGGGGTCACAGAGGGAGTGAGGTCACACTTTGTAATCAGCAAGTAAAAGCATGTCTTTCTTTCTCAGTGTTTTATGTGGCCTCTAACATGTGCTATATCTGTACTAAAGCAACAGAGTCTCAGTTCACTGGTGGATTCTCTAGTTTAATAGCCTTGCAAATGAGTTTAATTTGCATCTTATTGGATATACATGAAATTTTGGCTGTAAAATTCCAATTACAAGAAGTTGTTTTTAATCAAAAGATGTTTTTTAAAGTCATGACAAAGATTTTAGCTCTTTTAGGACTTTGTAGTTAGAACTGTATGCGTTTTTAAACATTTAAACAAATCTACAACAACAAGTAATGGTAATATTACATTGTTTGGCTATTAATTAACATCTTTTTAGGTCATTCGTTAACAAATCCTCAGTCACGGATGAAATAAACATGAATGAACATCAGAAGGAATGTTGAAAGATACAGAACAACTTATTGAAATCCGTGTCATGTCTCATGTAATTGATCAATATGCGTTTCAAACATGAAAAGGCGTCAATAAAACAGCTTGTAAACAGTGTCATATAACGTCACATTTACCTTAGAAACGTTCAAAAAATTATCTTTTGCTAAATATATGCACTATATTGCATGTTCATTGTATTTTTACATGTTCTTCAATTAATGTATGTTTGAATAAATCATTTTATAGCCACCATTTAAATGTTAATATTAAAAAACTGGTTGGAATGAGAGGTAGAGCTGTGTTTCATCAGAACAGCAGTGATGTTTCTGAATGACAGATCCCGAGAAGAGAAGCGGTCCCAGAACCGAACCCTGAGGAACTCCAGTAGCTAGATGGTGCAACTTAGACACTCCAAGACACCCTAAAGAACCTACCTGAGAGGTAAGACTTGAATATATTGTAAAATGATCATTACTTCAGTCTTCAGTGTCACATGATCCTTCAGAAATCATTCTAATATAGTGATTTGCTGCTCAAGAAACATTTATGATTATTATCAATGTTGAAAACGGTTGTGCTGCTTCAGATTTTTGTGGAATTATCTTACCGTCTCAATTCACTGGTGGATTCTATAGTTTAATAGCCTTGCAATGTAATAATAATACTATGTTCTGTTTGGCTATTAAATGTCCTCTTTTTAGGTCAACAAATCTTGAGTTGTGGTCACAGAAAAGCGAGCTATTTCAAGTTGATTTTGATCTTGATGTGACTCAAAGTGATGAGAAAATGTTTGTCCTCTTTGACATTTACAGAGGTTTTCATTTATGCATTTGGCAGATGCTTTTATCTAAAGTGACTCAGAAGGTCTGCATTTTATCAGTTCATGTATTTCCTGGGAATCGAACCCATGAAGGAAAATCGTATCCGAATTAAAACACCCTTGTTGTGAATATTATGCAAATCAGTATGCTAATGATGCAGTATGTAATCTAAGTACAACATGGTAGCAATAAGGCATGTATGGCACTGACGCTTGAACTGTAAAATAACAACATATTTAATGCTTTGAGTGCAGCTCTTGTGGGACGTGACGTTTCATTAATTCTTAATGTTTTTAATGGCAGATGCGAGGCGGTTTACTTATTTTGATCTCCAATAAAGTAATGATTCGTACAGAATTATAATGATCTTTTCTCTTGAGGGAGTTCTGAAAATCAAAGAGCAAAACAGATTATGTTTTTCCAAAAACAAATGTCTGTGTGTAAGTGTGTAAAATATATAAATGTTTTATAATATAATATAAACTATAATAACCCTGTATCAAGATCTGACCTCTGAGGAGCCAGTGTTGATTATCAGTGATAATTGTGTTTTTATTATTAATTGTAATCATGTTGGAAAGGTCATGTGATGTAGGCAGAAGTACCGATCCAGTGTTTACAAAGCGAACGTGCAAAGACTAAGTCAAACGGCCTTTACAAAAAAAGGTAAAACAATGATGTCGGACGATTTTGAAGTTGGAGGAAAAAATGAGATGGAGTTTTTCGCTCTACTGCGGTACTTCAGCCTACGTCATGTGACCTTTCCAACGTGATTACGTAATGCGTGGAGCATCACAGAGCAGTGCAAGACGAGCATTTGTGGTTAAAAAGTATATAATGTTTATTTTTTTTAGAAAATGGCCGATGGTTTCTCTAGATAAGACTCTTATTCCTCGTCTGGGATCATGTAGAGCTCTTTGAAGCTGCACTGAAACTGACATTTGGACCTTCAACCCGTTGAACCCCAGTGAAGTCCACTATATGGAGAAAAATCCTGGAATATTTTCCTTAATTTCTTTTCGGCTGAAGAAAGACATCTTGGATGACATGAGGGTGAGTAAATGATCAAGAAATTTTAATTCAGAAGTGAACTAATCCTTTAATTGCATAAAGTTACAATATTGATTTCACTTGGTAAAACATGTATAAACTGCTGCGCTAACATTTTCCGTGAAAAAATAGTGTGTCAGGAAAATTTGGGCATTGAACATAATTGCAAATGATAGAGGTCAGTCAACAAGAGCAGGCTGAAATTACTGCAGACGCAAACAAAAAATCAATCAGCGAGAGCAGCAAGAGGAGACAAAGTGTTCCTGCATGTGTTTAATGAGCCAAGAAACTTTCTTAATTCACACCAAACATACACAAACCTTCCAGACACAGAACTGTTATGGGTTGGTTAGCTAGTTTCTCTTTGAACCAAATAGTGTTTAGAAAAACAAAAGCGTGTGAAACCCATCATGCTTGAATGTTGATGATTTTCCTCATATTCTCCATTGTTCAGCTCCTCTCTTCCCAGTCTGTCAGTAACGCTCTGTTTAGTTCCTGTCTCTATGAAGCCCCTCCTTCTGAAAACCACAGTGTGCTCTGATTGGTCGGCTGGAGCAGTGTGTTGTGGGAAATGTCCCGCCCCTTACCATAACCACCAGTTTCAACACACTACTAACTAACTCAACCAGGCCGCGCCCCTTTATTATGCATATGAATTATTTAAATGAGGAATATTGTGAAGAAAACTCAAGATGGAGGTGTTTCAGGAGTTCAGAAACACTGACACTGACACAGAGAATAATAATAATAAGCTTTTTCATGCTCAAACAGCAACATTACACACTAGCAGAACAGGTCCTGTTTAAATAAAATTTTGACCAATTTGCCTTTGTGTGATTTGATACCCAAGTCAACACTACTGTGAGAAATCCAAAGCCTTTAATTAGACCGTACTTGCAAAAATATGAGCTTGCGCTCTAATATGTATATCAGCTCAGAAGTGGATGCGTTTGGACGCTGCATCGTCTTTCTTTTTTTTTCAATGCATTTTCATGCAAACACTAAAATACCTGCCCTTAAACTGCCTCTCTGTGGCTTCATCAGCTTCGACAGCTTCTCTTGGCAGTGGTTGATTTTCAGCTGGGCGTTTTGCATGTTGTTATTGCTCTTTCAGTGTAACACGAGAGTCCATCACCATCTGTAGTGGCAGGAAAAAATGCACTTACACTGGAAATGTGACAGCTGAGCTCATTCAGGAGAAGACTGTCAACATGACATCATATACTGAGACTTTACCATTGTTATTTACAGTTTTCAGGGGGGTTTTGTTGAAAACGTGGCTTCTTTTGAATTAGCCCAGTTCACATGACTAATATAAGCACAGTCAAATCTAGTATTATATTGTTTGAGCAGTAATTTAGTACACATGTAAAAAGTACATGTGAACGCAGGCCGGCGTCGATGTGCTGGTGTGGGCTGTGTTTACTACTCTAAGGGATCGTTCTGTTCCTAACCAGCTAATTAATTCACAGCATGCGCCGCGGTGGACGGGATGCTTTAATCTCCCTGAGATGTCATTGTGTTTGTGTAACTAACAATGCTAAATCTTCATTCGCCACACATAAATAAATGAATTAACTCGAGGAGGAGAAGTAAATTGTCTCCAGTGCTTCTAAAAACCTTACAGAAATACCAATCAGGTCTCTGGGCGTCATGGGCTGGGCGACCGCTGTGAGAATAATACAGATAATTAAAATGCACAGAGCGACAGAAATTCAAGGCAAACATCTCTAGTGAAGAATGAGACCTTGCACAACAATCACTGCTCGATTTGAAGGGTGTCAGACTGATGTATTAGCCGGAATATGGAGAATTGTTTTGAATGTGTGAAGTGTATACTTCAGATAGAGTGACAAAAGTGTCTGGCAAATGTGGAAATGCACCGAACAAAATGTGTTGGAAACTGTAAAAATGATTTTTCGAAATTGTAAATGAAGATTATTGGAGTCTGTTATACAAGAATAGGTTTTTTTTGTAATAATCTTTTTTTTTAGTGTAGGATTTACTTTGAAACAATTTACTAACAATTTCTGAGCGAAAATGGTTTCTACACCAATTTTTGTTGATGTAGAAGTTATTTTAAAGCAATTTGAAATTTCTGAGCGAAAATGGTTTCTACACCAATTTTTGTTGATGTAGAATTTATTTTGAAGCAATTTGAAATTTCTGAGCGAAAATGGTTTCTACACCAATTTTTGTCAATGTAGAATTTATTTTGAAGCAATTTACTAACAATTTCTGAGCGAAAATGGTTTCTACACCAATTTTTGTCAATGTAGAATTTATTTTGAAGCAATTTACTAACAATTTCTGAGCGAAAATGGTTTATACACCAATTTTTGTCAATGTAGAATTTATTCTGAAACAATTTACTAACAATTTCTGAGCGAAAATGGTTTCTACACCAATTTTTGTCAATGTAGAATTTATTTTGAAGCAATTTACAAGCAATTTCTGAGCGAAAATGGTTTCTACACCAATTTTTGTCAATGTAGAATTTATTCTGAAACAATTTACAAGCAATTTCTGAGCGAAAATGGTTTCTACACCAATTTTTGTCAATGTAGAATTTATTTTGAAGCAATTTACTAACAATTTCTGAGTGAAAATGGTTTCTACACCAATTTTTGTCAATGTAGAATTTATTTTGAAACAATTTACTAACAATTTCTGAGTGAAAATGGTTTCTACACCAATTTTTGTCAATGTAGAATTTATTTTGAAGCAGTTTACTTGCAATTTCTGAGTGAAAATTGTTTCAGTGTTTAAAATCATAATAAAACTGCAAAAAACAGTTGTTGGTTAGCAGGATCAAGTTTATATTCCAACATTGCTGAAATATACAGAGATCAATCAAATCTAAAATGAATGTAGTGCAGAAATAGTGCGACAGACTCCGGCCTCCGACCGCAGACAGACGAGGTGAAGCAATCTAGTCTAATAAAGTCATTCATGAGTTATCGGCGAGTTTCTCTGTTCACACACGTTCACTTTCATATAAAAAGCCACGAGGCAGAATAGTGTGTGTCAGCATTATGCTGTCGATAATAAATAAAAAACTCAGCATTTGAGAAATGCAGGATTTGAGATCGCTTTGAGGGGTGAGAATATTTATTCACTTTAATAACGAGGTCCTCTATTGACTTTTCTAGAAATCTAATATTCAGCCCGCAAGCCTGTGCGAATCTCGTAATGCAATTTCAGATGGATCGAGGGGACAATAAACATTTATAACTTTCCACACAGTGTCTTTTCGCCACAAACTTTCTTCATATGATGTGCTTGATTGCTTATTGGTTAGAAAGGAAAAACTCTCTTTTCTGTTGAACACAAAGTAGAAATGTTTCATTGTTTTCTTTTTAGTCTATTAAGGCGAGACACTACAGGCAAAAACATCGTTTTTCATGCACTGGTCAATTCTGAGGTCTGTTTTGCTTCCTAACACATCTTCTTTCAGACTAGTGGAACGAAAATATCCAAAATACACATTTAAGTATTTTATTGCACTTTATCCCCTTGCGTCTGTAGATTTCAATATCAATCCATCTCTTTAAAGGCGTTGAGTTTGAGTCATAATTCTCCACTTCAGCAGCTTCACACACACCAGACTTTACAGTGTTATTCATAGCTATATTCTGTAGGTTTGTTCATACATCATTCGCCTGATTCATTGAACATTTTATTCCTGAACACATGGTGAAAAGGTATTTCTTTCAGTGTTGACAGTATTTTCTGATTTATGGAGTGATAAAAAGAGAAATCCAAAATCCGCTCTGTAAAAACCTTTAACTCTAATATGTCAACAAAACCAAACTAGAATTTTGATCCTGGTTTTATCCAATGTCCTGGAAATGTATGCAAATGTGTGCATATTTAATTAGAAAATACCTCATTTGTATATTTAAACATAACATTTCAGAAAACTTGCCTTAGTTAAATAATTTTATTATTTATATATTAAACCTCTGTTGCTCTTGGTTTGTTTTTGACCGAAAAATTGTTTTGTTTTTTTAGAATTTTTAATTCATCAGAATTGTACGAAACTTGGTAAAGGTTTTGGCACTTGAAAAAATTCATGGACATGATTCAAAAAGGTTAAATGGTGCTGAAAAAATTAGTCCCACACGGTCAAAAATGAGAAATAAATGGGAAACGAATTTCATCTAGTGGAAGCGTTTGGTACTGCGCCCAAACAAACGCTAATTTTTTGAGATATCAACCTCAAATTTAGAACACAACTTGTTTAGATTTATAGCTTTGATTTTCTTGCAGTTTTAGAGTAAAACATGTTTTGGAAAATATATATTTCATATAAAAATTGAAAATATTATTTTTGTGCACTTTTCATAACAATAAACTTAAACTTCTATAACTTTAAGTTTACTTTTTAAAACTTTTTCCACTCCAGCAATAATCTCCCAAGTATCTTCTTTAAAAAGAGTCCAAACTTCAGTCTGTGCTAAAAAGAGAAATCCAAAATCTCCTTTGTAAAAACCTTTAACTCTAATATGTCAACAAAATCAAACTAGAATTTTAATCCTGGCTTTCAGTGTTCTGGAAATGTATGCAAATGTGTACATGTTTAATTAGGAAATACCTCATTTGCATATTTAAACAACATTTCAGAAAACTTGCCTTAGTTAAATAATTTATATATTAAAAATTCATTTTTATATTAAAAATTAAATTATTTATATATAAATAATAAAATATTTATATAAAAATATAACATTTTTATGTTTTATTATTTATATATTAATCCTCTATTGCTCTTCCTTCATTTTTGACTGAGAAATGTTCCTTTTTTTTTTTTTTTTTTTAGAATTTTCTACTTCATCAGAATGGTACAAAACTTGGTAAATATATCAATATATATACAATTTATATTAAAAATAATTTATAATTTAAAATACATTTTTATATTAAAAATAAAATTATTAATATAAATATTAAAATATTTATATAAAAATATAACATTTTTATATTATATTATTTATAAACTAACCCTCTGTTGCTCTTCATTTGTTTTTGACCTAAAATGCTTTTTTTTTTGGCACTTGCTATGTGAACACAATCATGGACATGATTTGAAAAGGTTATATGGTGCTGAAAAAAATAGTCACATTTGTGCTCCTCGAAACGAATTTCATCTAGTGGAAGCGTTTGGTACTGCGCCCAAACAAAATCTGACTGAAAGCTCATTTTTTGAGATATCAACCTCAAATTTAGAACACAACTTGTTTAGATTTATAGCTTTGATTTTCTTGCAGTTTTAGAGTAAAACGTGTTTTGGAAAATATATATTTCATATAAAAGTTGAAAATATCATTTTTGTGCATTTTTCATATCAATAACTTTAAACTTCTATAACTTTAAGTTCACTTTTTAAAAAAAATGTTTTCTACTTCAGCATTAATCTGCCAAGTGTCGTCTTTAAAAAGAGACCAAACTTCAGTCTGTTGCTCCAAAACATTCAAGATCTTCCACAGTTTAAGTTGAAAATTTAATTTTCAGCTCTATGCTCAAACAGTTAATAAATGAATTATAACTGCTGTATAAATATAATTCAGCACCATAAAATATAAAATAAAAAAACATTATCGAACTAAAATATAGAACAATTATTTCATTGAAATAAAAAATCAATCTGATCATTTTTGACCACCACACAAACAGAAACTCTGGCATTGCAAAGTTCATATTCATTCATTTGTGATTTATTTTTTATGCACTGAACAGAATAAAGCCGGCTGGAAGAAGGTCTCTGACTCTGAAGATGTGGAGAGGAATTACAAGGGAGCTTGTGCTGCTTTACCTTTTGTTCAAGATCCCGCCGAATGGCTGCAAACCATATCAGAAGGTAATAACATTGCTTCGCACGGGCAAAAACGTCTCAATGACGGAATAATGATGACAGAGACTGTAGGAGCCTTTCATGTGTGGCTGTTGTCAGTTTCACGGTAGGAGGCCTGAATTAATACATCTCTTTCAATACTTTCAGCTCTTTCTCCTGTGAAAAGAAGGAGTGCGGAAAGCTCGTGAAACGAAATTAAGTTTGCATTCTGTCTAGTTTGTTATCGCAAGCTCCCACGTTGTGTGCGGATTGGTTTTATTCCCATATGTAGGGCGAATGGCCGCTCGCCAAAACCACAGGGAGTTTCGCATTGTAAAGACTCTGGCTTAATAGGCACTGCTTACTTACTGATATTGGAAAAGAGGTTGAAAGCGTAGGAACAAATCAATAATAGTAAATGAGTGCAGAGAAAGACAAACACATTGGCATAATGAGCCCAGCAGGGAGAAATAAGTATGACACTGATTCATTAACACGTGTTCCTCGTTTCCACTGGGACTGTGAAGTTTAGACCGTATGAGACTGAAGGTTTAGAGGCTCTCGCGGGTCAATCGGTTGCTCTGCAAAGAGACGCGCTGTAAATGTTTGCTTTCCTCTGAGAATAAGAGTATGAGAAACTTTCTGCTGTTCACTGATACTGACATTAAACAATCTGACAACATGATGATTGATCATGATTTTCTGGAGGAAGCTTTAAGTGTTTCTATTAAGTTGTTAAAACATTGTTTCTGAATGTTCTCTCAACATTGTGGAACAAGTTAGACGAACTTCAAACAAAACATTTCAGAAAAAACGTTCCATGAACAATGTATAAAGTATTAAAAGACCAGATAACTTTGAACATTCTATTTTCCATCCATCCATCAAATTATCCATCCATCCATCCATCCATCCAATCATCCATCCAATCATCCATCCATCCATCCATCTATCAAATTATCCATCCATCCATCTATCCGATCATCCATCCATCCATCTAATCTTCAATACATCCGATTATCCACCCAATCATCCATCCATCTGATCGTCCATCCATCCGATCATCCACCCAATCATCCATCCATCATCCATCCAATCATCCATCCATCCATCCATCCATCCAATCATCCATCCATCATCCATCCATCCAATCATCCATTCATCCATCCATCCATCCATCTATCTATCCGATCATCCACCCAATCATCCATCCATCCATAAAATTATCCATCCAAACATCCATCCTTCCATCCATCCATCCATCCATCCATCCATCTAATTATCCATCCATCCATCCATCCATCCATCCATCCAATCATCCATCCATCCATCCATCCATCCATCCACCCAATCATCCATCCATCCATCAAATTATCCATCCTTCCATCCATCCTTCCATTCATCCATCCATCCAATTATCCATCATCCATCATCCATCAATCCATCCAGTCTTCCATCCATCCGATCATCCACCCAGTCATCCATCCATCCATCCGATCGTCCATCCATTCATCATCCAATCATCCATCCATCCAATCATCCATCCAATCATCCGATCATCCATCCGATCATCCATCCATCCAATCATCCATCCATCCAATCATCCATCCATCCATCCATCCATCCATCCGATCATCCATCCATCCATCCCCATTAATAGTATTAAATGTATATTGTCATAAATATCAGTATAATATCATATTATGAGAAAACAACAGTTACTTTTACTGCTGTAGAACCATAGTAAATTCATACAGGATCACCTTCAAACAGTGTAAGAAGCTTTTAGATCCTTTTGGTCCTCAACATAACACGGTGAGGACAAGTCCTGCAGGACGACACGCTGGACGTGTTCAGGGTTTGTTGAGTAACGATAGTAATGCTTGACTTCGCTTTCCTTCAGACAGAAGTGATGTGCTCTCAGCTTTGTGTTAATCAAGCAGACATGTCCCCATCTGCGATCCAGATCGCTTTTGTTTTTCTGCTGTGGTTAAAAAAATCATAAGAGGAAAAACATTCCCCGGGGGAAAACTCCACATGACCCCTCCTGATAAAACCTCGGCATGACTCGATCTGTCACTGGTGAGAAAAACATCATTAAAAGCCTCTAAGCTTGATTCTCTGGGGCTGTGAAGTACATTAATACATGTCCAATTTCTTTGTGCTTTCAGCTGAGGAGTGTAAATATCCATATCACACCCAAACCATTAGTGCAAACGAGGGCTTACAGTGTAATGCAGGTAGACAAATATAAAGCATTTGCAGCAGATCCCCAAAGAAAATGGGCTTATATAATAATAAACAACATGGATTTTAACCTTTATAAAGTGCCAACAGTTACTAACTAATCTCCATTTGTTCGTCACAGTGTTGTTTTGTTTTATTGTCACCAAAGCTGTGACACTAATTCTGCATTTTTACCCATTAAACAGAAATGTATGAAATGCACAGGCGCTCGCTAATGAAAGCATATAAAGCACTGAGGTGCCGCTGTGAGAGCTGCGTTGCTTTGCGGTGAGATATCAGTGGGATTTTCTAATTAAGACACAGTCATGTCTGGATAACTGGGTTGTGATTAACCTTTCCTGCATATTCAGAGATAACTAGACAGAGCCATTCATCTGAGAGCTATACGTTTGAAATATGTGTTTTGTTTTGAAGATATGATGAAAATGTTACACCGTTTGAGAAATCCAGAGGAAAATAAGCTGTTGTTGTTTGTAGAAACTGTTATGCTGCATTCAAGTTGTATTGATGCACATGAACGAAGCCACAATATCATCATTACCAATGGAAACCTGCAGGATTTTCTTTAAAGAGGACCTGTTATGCCCTTTTACAGTCTTGATTGTGTTTTTTGGCTCTTCTAGAACAGGTTTTCCTTCTTGAATGTTGATTATTTTCCTCATATTCTCTATTGTTCAGCTCCTCTCTTCCCAGTCTGTCAGTAACGCTCTGTTTAGTTCCTGTCTCTATGAAGCCCCTCCTTCTGAAAAGCACAGTGTGCTCTGATTGGTCGCTGGGAGAAGTGTAATTGTCCTTTATAGTCCCACCAGCATCATAACACGTCCCCTCAGGACAGGAGCACAGCTTTAGCAACAACCTCCTAGTTTTGAGAGGAAAACTAAAGCAGTCTATGGCTGCATAATTGATATGTTAGTGATGGAAAGTGATGGAAAGCTAATGTGTTCATCTAAAATCAGACCCACAGCTTGTTAACGAGGAGATCTGGGTGACGGCAGCCTGCCTTGAAATGACAAACAGTTGGCATTGCTTTTATTATTGTTGTGCATGATTGACAGCAAATATAATTGCGTTTGATTGAAAGCAGCTGTTGCCTCCTGTCAGTCATCATAATCAGCATAAGCAGATTCTTAATAAAGGTGGAGATTTTATGTCTGGATGTTCAGACTAGTGTTTTTACAGACTGTGCTATCTATCTATCTGTCTATCTATCTATCTAGTCTAGTCTTTCCATCCATCCATGCATTTATCCATCCATCATCTAGTGTAGTCTACTCTTTCCATCCATCCATCCATCCATCCATCTAGTCTAGTCTAGTCTTTCCATCATCCATCCATCCATCCATCTAGTCTTTCCATCCATCCATCCATCTAGTGTAGTCTAGTCTTCTCTTTTCATCCATCCATCCATCCATCTTGTCTAGTCTTTCCATCCATCCAGTGTAGTCTAGTCTTTCCATCCATCATCCATCCATCCATCTAGTCTAGTCTAGTCTAGTCTTTCCATCATCCATCCATCATCTAGTGTAGTGTAGTCTAGTCCATCCATCCATCCATCATCCAGTGTAGTCTAGTCTTTCCATCCATCATCCATCCATCTAGTCTAGTCTAGTCTTTCCATCCATCATCCATCCATCTAGTCTAGTCTAGTCTTTCCATCATCCATCCATCCATCCATCTAGTCTTTCCATCCATCCATCTAGTGTAGTCTAGTCTTCTCTTTTCATCCATCCATCTTGTCTAGTCTTGTCTAGTCTTTCCATCCATCTAGTCTAGTCTAGTCTTTCCATCATCCATCCATCTAGTCTAGTCATCTTTCCATCATCCATCCATCCATCCATCCATCTAGTGTAGTCTAGTCTTCTCTTTTCATCCATCCATCCATCCATCCATCTTTTCTAGTCTTGTCTAGTCTTTCCATCATCCATCCATCCATCCATCCATCTATCCATCTAGTCTTTCCATCCATCCATCCATCCATCCATCTAGTCTTTCCATCCATCTAGTGTAGTCTAGTCTACTCTTTTCATCCATCCATCGATCCATCCATCCATCTTGTCTAGTCTTGTCTAGTCTTTCCATCCATCCATCCATCCATCCATCTTGTCTAGTCTTGTGTAGTCTTTCCATCCATCCATCCATCATCCATCTTGTCTAGTCTTGTCTAGTCTTTCCATCCATCCATCCATCTTGTCTAGTCTTGTGTAGTCTTTCCATCCATCCATCCATCCATCATCCATCTTGTCTAGTCTTGTCTAGTCTTTCCATCCATCCATCCATCTATCCATCTTGTCTAGTCTTGTCTAGTCTTTCCATCCATCCATCCATCCATCTAGTGTAGTCTAGTCTTTCCATCCATCCATCCATCTTGTCTAGTCTTGTGTAGTCTTTCCATCCATCCATCCATCTTGTCTAGTCTTGTCTAGTCTTTCCATCCATCCATCCATCCATCTTGTCTAGTCTTGTGTAGTCTTTCCATCCATCCATCCATCCATCATCCATCTTGTCTAGTCTTGTCTAGTCTTTCCATCCATCCATCCATCTATCCATCTTGTCTAGTCTTGTCTAGTCTTTCCATCCATCCATCCATCCATCCATCTAGTGTAGTCTAGTCTTTCCATCCATCCATCCATCTTGTCTAGTCTTGTGTAGTCTTTCCATCCATCCATCCATCTTGTCTAGTCTTGTCTAGTCTTTCCATCCATCCATCCATCCATCTTGTCTAGTCTTGTCTAGTCTTTCCATCCATCCATCCATCTTGTCTAGTCTTGTGTAGTCTTTCCATCCATCCATCCATCCATCCATCTTGTCTAGTCTCTCCATCCATCCATCTATCCATCCATCCATCTTGTCTAGTCTTTCCATCCATCCATCCATCTTGTCTAGTCTTGTCTAGTCTTTCCATCCATCCATCCATCTTGTATAGTCTTGTCTAGACTTTCCATCCATCCATACATCCATCCATCCATCTAGTCTTGTCTAGTCTAGTCTTTCTATCCATCCATCCATCCATCCATCCATCCAGCTTCATATGTCCCTTATGAAATCAAAGGTCAAATCGCTTTCATTCTGTAGTATAGATGCATACTGAGGATGTGCAGTACACACACTGTAAGAGAGTATGAGTAGTGTGTTAGTATGCCATGCCCTCAGTACTGAAGTCACTCAGTCCAGATCACCTGACGCTGTGCTTGATGGTCCAGATGTAATGAAGGTGCGTATGAGGTCATGCTGGCATTTGTGAGCGCGTGACTCTATGAAGGTTTGATTAAACACAGAGCCGTCCTGAATCCGGCCAGGTTTATTCCAGGCTCAGCTCTAAAGAGCAAAATTCATTAATTTCCAGAAGCTAATGGGATATTTTTCATCTCTGCATAGCTTCACCATCTGCTTCAGGGAACGCCGTCTCTCTGGAATTGGAGAAAATGTAACCTAAGAGTAAAACCTGGACAGATGAGTGTAAAGTCAAGCACATACACTGAGAAAAAAATTGGTTTCTGATTTGAGTTACGCACCTGTTTCATGTTATGTTAAGTACATTGTTGTCATGTAAACATACCCTTAGCTCCTTTTGTTCATGGTTTGGTGTCGTTTATATTGATGTGGTTGCGTTTGATCTCCTGCGTGTTCTGAGTTATATTGTAATTAAAGCGTTTTCTGTTCTTTTCCTTCACTGTGTGATTACTGCAGCCCATTGTGACAGTTTTGAATGTGTTTGGAATGAAATACTAGTGTACTTATTTATTGCATTCTTAAACATTAAGGTAAGGAAGACATGATGTGTTGTGAACGTAACTATTGACTAGAGTAGATCAACTAGTGATGCTCGACTTGGCAAACAGCATCAATCATCAGACACAAACAGAAATTCCCCAGAACTTCGTCTGTGAACACAGAGCGTAAAAACAGTGTCAGAGGGCCGAGCAGAGCCAGAAACACTCATCTGAAAAGTCTTTCACGGATGGCAAATGGTGTTTGGAGAGAAACAGCTCGCAGGCATTTGAAAGCCCACTATCTGCTTGCAGCGATTTTCTCTGATGGCTTTGAAATATTCAAGTGAAAAAAGCCTCACAAAGATTTCTGTGAAATCCCAGCATCGCCATCATGACTGGAGACGCACACAAACAGCCGCACCAATCAAGACTCGGTGCTGCAAAGAGAGCAGAGGCGTCTTATGAAATAAATCATGTCACTTATTTGGGATGAATCTTTTTGACATGCTGTTCACTCAGCCCTTGTGTTATGCTCCTCAGAAATATTTGAATGTTATTGACGTTCATCATTATTGAGTTCTCTTGTAATGGACGGAGACGAGTGTGTGTTTGTGGTGAATGTTGCTTTGATGAGCGCGAGCTGCTTTGAGTGTCTCTGGCGCGAGTCCTTGCACAGGGTTGAATAATTGAAGGAGTTTCCTTTTAACTCAACATCATTAGACAGGATTTACAGCTTCTTTCTTTCAGCGCAACACTTTTTTTTTAAAAGGTGTTTTGAAGTCTTTTTTGTTGTTGTTGTTAAATTTATTACCAGTTTTGCACATTGCTGGATGCACATTTTATTATGTTTGGGTGAATCTCTCTCTGTCTCTCAAAAAAAAAAAGAAAAAAAGTCCAGGTCATATTATAACCCAAAAGCAAAAGTAAGAAAATGTGTAGTTTGCATAAAGATTTTTATGACCATTAAATTTTTTGGCGTTATTTTCATGACATTTCACATTTTTAATGTAAAGAGTTCTTTAAATTGAGTCAATATGGAACCTTTATGGTGGAACCTTTATGACCCTATATAGGTTCTATATGGAAACTTTTTGGCGTAAAGAGTTCTTTAAACTGAGTCAATATGGAACCTTTATGGTGGAACCTTTATGACCCTATATAGGTTCTATATGGAACCTTTTTGGTGTAAAGAGTTCTTTAAATTGAGTCAATATGGAACCTTTATGGTGGAACCTTTATGACCCTATATAGGTTCTATATGGAACCTTTTTGGTGTAAAGAGTTCTTTAAATTGAGTCAATATGGAACCTTTATGGTGGAACCTTTATGACCCTATATAGGTTCTATATGGAACCTTTTTGGTGTAAAGAGTTCTTTAAATTGAGTCAATATGGAACCTTTATGGTGGAACCTTTATGACCCTATATAGGTTCTATATGGAACCTTTTTGGTGTAAAGAGTTCTTTAAATTGAGTCAATATGGAACCTTTATAGTGGAACCTTTATGACCCTATATAGGTTCTATATGGAACCTTTTTGGCGTAAAGAGTTCTTTAAAATTGAGTCAAGAACCCTAGATTTCTATATAGAACCTTGAAGAGTGTAGTAATGAAAAACAATGAAATAATACAATTGATCAGACTAGTATTTGTGCTGTTTTCTCTTTATTAAAATGTAAAGTATTTTATTACAATACTTTATACAGAAATACAGTAAACACATAAATCAACTTAACCATGATGAAAATGCAAAAAATCTAAAAAAAAATAGTCCTGAAATAGGCTTCCATTTCTTTAATCAAAATGTCCTTGTTCTTTTGATTTTAGAGGTGACATGTGATCTGGACAAGTTTTCCTTTAATGCTTTTAAACTTTTCATTGTCATTTATTTATTTTGCATTAATAACATTGATTCCCATCACATTATCTATCCAGGCTTTCATTATGTGCTTATGAAACCAGGTCTTCTGGGATCATTTCACTTGCTGCTTTTACATGGAGTGCAATAATTGCAGTTCACAGCATTTTCCTGTTTAAATGCCACACAAGATGGTCTAAATATGACTGAACACAAGTTAATAATGTTATAAAAATACATTTGCATGCTCTAGACTGCTCTAAATTGTGATTCTCATTACCTGAGATTCTTCAGTTTACATGTTTTTCTAGCACAAAACCTTTTTTTAGACTAATTTTCTCTGATCCTTTCAATGAAACAGGCTGTTTGTGCTGCTGTGCCTTTAAGACTGTATGCAAATGACATGTGTTATGATTGACTACGCTCTTACCAGGGTGGGTCACGATGCTGAATACTGAACAGGTGTTGATATGTAAATGTGCTGGTCATGTGCTAATAAGTGAACGTCAAACTGTTTAACTTCAAATGAGCAAGAAAAACCCCACTAAGACTTTTGCCTTAAATACCTGCTGAATGGAAACGAGCGATATTTAAAGATGAATCCACAGACTCAAAGGCGTGATCAAAGCCGTGATATGGCGCGTTCTTTGCCGCGGGCGACGGGAAGTCATTTCAAAGCTCAGGCCTCACAGGCACTTTACCAGATCGTCCATCAAACGGCGCGAGGGAAACCGTTTCTGTAGAAGGACACACTGAACAGGGTTATTTCATGCAGATTGACACTAGATTCCCAAAGCTGTGATTGATCAGTGTAGGTGTTTCATCAGCTGGGAACAAACATCAACACACACAGAAAACACAAAAAACAAATACTGTCATAGCTGTGTGTATATATATATATATATTGACAGCCCTAACATGCTTTGATTAAGTGTACAAGCCTACTTTTGATTCATTCATCCAAGTTTTGTCAAGTTCTGCAGTAAACTCTATTTTTATGACTGGATTCCCCGATTCCGTCTGCTTTTTTTCACATCATAGAGCCGCACACATGCTGTCCTGACAGCTGAAGCCGAGTCTCAGTCCATGTTCAACACTCTCGGCCGCCAGCTTGTGTTTATATTGTACGGCAGTCGGCACATATTGTTCACGGATAGGAACCAGCATCCGGGCCGCGAGGAGCAGATGGAGCGTTTCTCTCTGGTCACATGAGACGGGCCTGCGTTAGTCATCTGACGTTGTGCCGATCACATGACGGCCGCATCAGGCTTATAAAAACACATTTGATCTCTCAGGATTCATCCCGAGGATTCATTTGGTATTCCTGAAACAATTCATTCGTGATGCAATTGACGGCACTTTGAAATGACACTAATGAAAGCGTCATTGTTCTTTGATTAGATCACTGCATGCACAGCGTTTATTGCTTTGTGATTTATGACATGCTGTTGCATATTCTAATATTCTCTCTTATTTAATTAACAGCCCTGAACTAATAAAGTACACGTATTATTAACTGTCATCTGAATCCTGGTGACCGTGACGTCTGAAAGGGAGACGTGAGCAGTAAACAGGTCTGTTTTCTTTCTCATTGATCATCTTTGATCAGTTTTTCATGTCATTGATAGTGAAAAGAGAGAATCAATCACTGGTTTTCTCTGAATCACTTCAGTGTGTGTGAAAATCTACAATCGAACATGAGCACAAAGTCTGGCCTGAAGTAAGAGACTCTACGTCTGATTTTAATTACAGCTTCGCAGTCAAACTCTAACAGCAGCAAATCAGTATGAATAATATTGAATAATTGAGTATTGGCAGTCATTTAAATCTTCTTATGTTGTGTCTGATTGCTTTAGTGCTTATTTCAGTTTCTGAATGGTAATACTTGTTGCCGTTAGACCTCTTAAAACACTCTGTTCTATTGTTTGTAAGTCGTTTCTTCCACTTGTCATCTGTGAAACAATGTTTTCTTCATTCAGAAGAGCTTAAAGCTCAAGCTTTTGCTGTTGTATTGAAATTGGTATCGACTGAAGCCATTATTTGTTTGTCGCATGAAATCAACATTGACTCTATTTACTTCACGCTCCTGCACACTGTCTCGCATCGTTTGGGTTGTTATTTGCCTGCCTATTCTGAGCTCTTTAATAAATCCTGTTCTATTTCCTAATATATCTTTTCATCTTCTTCAGATCAGCGTTACAGAATACCGGACCTAAGAATGGATTATGCAACGAAATTTGCTGCCCTAGACCTAGATATTTTCTTTTACAGAATTCTCTGTTTAAGGACTACAACAAGCTTCTTCCTGGGTTAGTGACATCACAAACTCTAAAATTTACATAAACCCCGCCCCCAAGAACACACAACAAAGGGGGCGGGGCCATGTTGGGCTGCTTTAGAGAAGAGGAAGAGTTGTTGTAGTAGAGTGTTGTTGTCATGCCGTCATTTTACGCCGGACTGCTTCACAAACGAGGGTCAATTCAACACAAAAGATGAACATGACGGCACATGCTAGTGGATGAGTTGAATCAACTCCACAGCAACTACATAAATGTATCCACTAACCATTCAGAAACGTCTAAAAGTTGTAACTTCTTCCTGAGTCTCTCCATCAGTGTCGACTCCGGTTTGAACAATGTAAGGCTGAACACCGTCGTCATTTTGTCTGCGTGAGATTCTCCAGCTTTGTTGTTGTTGAGCTGTTAAAGCTCCGCCCTCTTCTGGAAAGGGGGCGGGAGCAGCAGCTCATTTGCATTTAAAGGGACACACAAAAACTGCGTGTTTTTTGCTCACATCCAAATAGGGGCAAATTTAACAAGCTATAATAAATGATCTGTGGGGTATTTTGAGCTGAAACTTCACAGACACATTCTTATGTGACTTATATTACATCTTGTGTATTAAAGGTCCCCTTTAATAAATCCTGTTTTATTTAATCATCTTCGTATTCTTTGGATCAGCATTACACTTTCTTTATACAGCGTATATTTAAATAAAGAGCAATAATTTCATCATATAATTCTGGAATTTAAAAGGAAGCATTTGCATTGTGATTTATGCAGATGTTCTTGACCTTCAAAAAGCTTAATTTTTTTAGTCTCCAGTGGTGTTTATCTCTGCAGTCCACCGGACTTCATTAATGAAGGGTTTGAGGACCATGAAGCTGAAAGCAGCGACGTCACGCCACTATCACACGGATCCGTCTGATGTGCTTCACCTCACTTCACTCCTATTCTCAGGAACTCAGAGCTCCAGCCGTGCTCCTGTGGGAAAGATCCTTTTGAATCCTCACAATCCCTTCAACCTTGTCCACAGGCGGTCCGTAAACCCCGTTCATGTCGCCACCTCCTCGTGACAAACGACGCAGCAGCGGCCGCAGATGAAAGCCGCGGCGCTTGAGAACGGGTCAATATCAGACCTCTGAATATTCTTCAAAGAGCATCTGATCCCGTATTCAACAGGTGAATATAGAGGAACTGCCCCAAACGCACATAGAGCTTATCAAGAAGCTTCATAAAAAAATTTCTGTGGGTTTGTGAGTCGTGTTCTGACAGTGATGCACTCCAGTTGTCATGTGAAGCCGAGGATGTGATCTGTATAACTGGAGACGGCTTTCGTTTCACGCGGGCCACAGCGGCTGACGTCTCCAGACAAGTCTGAAGTTTACAAGCTCCCTTAATGAGACTGTGATTGTGTTTTGCGTCCTGACAGGTTAAACACTGATGTCTACAAGGAAAGAGAATTACAGTCAATTAAATGTGAAATGTCACTGACAGGCCTTTATCGTGTCACACACTTGCGTGTCTTCAGCTGTATTAATAAACAACATGAAACAGCCGCAGAATTACAGAGCTTCTCACGTTTGTCTACTATACGATACGTATTAAGTGCTCAGAACTTTAGCTAACGTTATGTCAAGGTTCTCTCAAAGTTATGAACAAATGTTCTTCCAGTAACATTAATAGAACGTTCGTTCAAAGTTATCTTTAATAATGTTCTCAAAATGTTATTTATACATCCGTATATCCTGAAATGTTTTAGTAGCATGTTGTCTAATGTGTTTTTTTTAATGTTACTACTTGCTTCAGAACATTCTAAAGTAACGTTCCCATAATGTTTGAAGAATGATACAATGGAATGTTCCCTTAACGTTCACATAACCAAGAAAAAACGTTTTTAGAACATTTAAAAAGCTGGACATTTGAAAGTTCCGAGAAATAGTTTTCAAAACTTATTGAGAATGTTTTTTTGTTTTTTTAGAACATATATTTGTTACCCAGGATATCACCAAAAATAATAATTAATTTTAGTTTCATTTTTAGTTATTTTAGTACATCAAGTTAAGGTAAATGAAAATGAGAAATGTTGCCTTGGAAACAAGTAAAACATAATAAAAATGAATTCAAAATATTAATAATAGTAATATCTCAATGATACTAAAATAACACAATATATTGACTGCAGAAATAGCAGTTTGCTGTTCTGAAATATATATATATATATATATATATATATATATATATATATATATATATATATATTCACCATTATATTTCATATAAAAAACTTATCATATTATCATACAGTTTTTTCATATTTATAATCCATTGTACAAAATGGAAATGTTTTTCTAAATGCTTTGTGAAATGTGAAAAAAAATTACATTTTCAGAAAAAATTATTGTCAGCCTCAGAAAATCAAACTGATTATTTTGCAGTAAATGGGTTTTTCCATTTTTAGCAATAAACATTAAATTTAATGTTATTTTGTTTAATGTTATGTGTAAATAAGTGAAAAAATGAATTGTTGCAAGTTTTCATTGAGATACTATTAAAATTTGTATCTTTTAATTTAAATTTTTAGTAATTTTCTTGTTTGTTTTTGTCATTTTTTTAGTTGATTTTTAAAAATATGTTAGTTTTCATTAATTTTTAATTTCAGTTTTTAATACCTTAAGTTAAACTTAAACTTAAAATAAGTTTAGGTTTTTAATATTTTATTTGATTTTAGTCGACATTTATTTCAAGTAATGAAAATTTGTATGGTTGTAGTGACAAATGAAGCATTGGCATCTGGCTGAAATAAAATAAGTTTAATTTTTTAAAAATATTGTATTTTATTTCAGTCAAATTTTATTTCAAGTAACGAAAGTTTTTTTTTTATGGTTTTAGTTTTGTTAACTATAGTAATCAGCAGCAGTTAGTTTGGCACCAAATGTTGATAAACCGTTCCATAAATGCAAGAAAAATATTTTTTTTTCATACAAAAATATATTTTGGTACATTTTTGTGCAATTTTAGAAACACACTCAAAGCGCTCGACCAATCACAACACACTGCTCCGGCTGACCAATCAGAGCACATTGTGCTTTTCAGAAGGAGGGGCTTCATAGAGACAGGAAGTAAACAGAGCGTTACTGACAGACTGGGAAGAGAGGAGCTGAACAATGGAGAATATGAGGAAAATAATCAACCTGTTCTAGTAGAGCACAAAAACAACATCAACAGCAACATATGGCCTCTTTCATGATTTAAAACAGGAACAGGACACCAAAGTATCTCGAATCATGAAAATCACTCAATCAGTTTCTCTAAAGAAATGCCGAGATGCAGAAAGATTATAAATACAGAGAGAAACGTCAAAAAGTCAGTGCGGTCCTACATGCTTCGTTACATCAGTTTCCACAGTCGAGCATCAGAGGTTCATCCGGATTGTGCTCTACTGATGCTGTTTTTAGCCTCTGTGGACCCCTGATAAGAACCCAAACATCTGGACATCAAGTTAAGACCCTTCAGCTCGGACCGGATCGAACGGCTGCGTCAGATACGTGTCATCATCTCGCAGGTGTGATATCACAATCCCCTCCTCTGCAGATTAACTGCCCAAATTCTCAAATTGGGGCAATAATTAAACGCACCCAGCTCATGTTTATTCACAAGCTTCTTAAAGCCCGACACGATTTGAATTTGAGTGTGAGCTTCACACTTCAGAGGCGAGTTGTCATGTTTTTATGAGGAAAGTGCTGGAATTATTAGTCACACTGACTTTGTCTCTTCTTATTTGGACTTCAAATGTTTCGGATTACACTGATGGCGGCTTTGAAGCAGAATATTCTGACTGTGGAGACGTGATGACTTGAAGATGTTTAGATGGTTAGAATCAGCAGAGCAATTCAGGTTTTCCTGCTTGAATGTTGATTATTTTCCTCATATTCTCCATTGTTCAGCTCCTCTCTTCCCAGTCTGTCAGTAACACTCTGTTTAGTTCCTGTCTCTATGAAGCCCCTCCTTCTGAAAAGCACACTGTGCTCTGATTGGTCGGCTGGAGCGGTGTGTTGTGATTGGTGTTTGGGAAATGTCCCGCCCCTTACCATAACCGCCAGTTTCAACACACTACTAACTAACTCAACCAGGCCCCGCCTCTTTATTCTGCATATGAATTATTTAAATGAGGAATATCGTGAAGAAAACTCAAGACTACAATGGAGTTAAAATCATTGTCAAAAATAACAATTTTGCATGAAGAAAATTAAGTCTTTGTGAACCACTAAAATGGTGAAAATATGTCTTCATACAAAATCTAACTGCAGTTGAGGTCAAATGTCAGAGTACAAATCAGCATTTAAATGTACAAATTTAGAATCGTTTTTGCTCAAAGTCATAAAATGTCAAGTATAACATAAAACGTTTCAAATTAAAGTTCAAAAGTGATATTGTAACTCAGAAGCTGCTGTAGATGTTGTCTACGTGACCTTGCTCTCTCGTCGTCTGAGCTCGTGTGAAATGATTAGCATACAGAGATTAATAAACCTGAAGGATTTAGAGCTGTTTGTGCTCGAGCTCCGGATCCGTTATAATGTGTGTCTGCAGCAGCTCCAGTCCTCCAGTTTTCTTCTCTGATCCATGATGAAGGTAATTAAAGGTGCGGATTTGTATTCTAATTGCCTATTCATACGCAGCATGTTCTGTGGTGTAATTCACAGAGCTGAAGCACACGATGTGCCGATATGTTGATTGTCAAACTGTTGCTTTATTTGATCTTCATCTGTGCATCTAATGCTTTAAACAGGAAAGTGGAATCATGAGAAGCACTGAATCAGAAAGCAGAAAGAATATAAATATAGAGGGAAATACAGAAGCTGCGACTGAAGCTCATGAATAGATCAATCATCTAAAGGTCAGTGGAAACAGCTTCTGTATTGAATCGGTGGTTTGGTAACCAAATCGAGAGAATTATTCGGTGGCCATAATCCAGTCAAGGACATTATAGTTGAGTCAGAGATGATGGACTGGACAGATTTCAGTGTTCGCACAGATTATAGATACTATCTCTGTTTAAGTGATCCTTTCATTTTAGTTTTATTTATTATTTTACTCAATTTAATCTTTACGTGTGTCCGTTTCATTTGGAAGCTCATTTCTGACAAATTAGACGTAGTCATAATTATGACATAAAAAGTGGAAATTATGATGAGAAAAAGTATAAACCTCAAAATAATTTCTACTTAGTATGTCATAATTATGGCTTTGAATCACATCATTTCAACTTTATATCTTATCTCATAATGAGTTTTTGTCATAATTTCAACTTTTTGTCATAATTTCTTCTTGTCATAATTTTAACTTTTTTGTCATACAGTAATTTTCTTTTTTTGTCATAATTTTGACTTTTTATATCATAATTTCAATGTGTCATAATTTCAAGTTTTTGTCATAATTAAGAGTTTTTATGAAATAATTTTGACTTTTTAGGTCATAATTTTGATGTTTTATGCCATAATTACGACTTGTCATAAGTGACTTTTTATATCATAATTTCAACTTTTTGTCATAATTTTGATTTGTCATCATTTTATCATGCCATAATTATAATTTTTTTTTTGTTATAATTTCAACTTGTGTCATAACTTCAATTTCTTTGTCATAATTAAGACTTTTTATGTCATAATTTTAAAAATTTTTAGGTCAAATTTTTGACGTTTTATGTCATAATTTCAACTTGTCGTAATTTTCTTTTTTTTATCATAATTTACTTTTTGTCATAATTTTGACTTTTTAGGTCAAATTTTTGACGTTTTATGCCATAATTTCGATTAGTCATAAATGACTTTTTATGTCACAATTATGACTTTTTGTCATAATTGAAACTTTTTATGTCATAATTTTTACTTTATTCTCAATTTTAATTTTTTAACTCATAATTTCATCATTTCACCTTTTTGTCATCATTCCGACATTTACTATCATAATTTCAACATGCCATATTTATGATTTTTTTACTTTTTCTCATAATTTCATCTTTCTCTGTTGTAATTGTGACTCAATTTTTATCTCAATTTTATTTTATTTTTTATGACTTAGTTTTGTTATTAATTCATCTCTTTATGTCATAGTTCAGATTTTCCAGAGCATGTTTTATTCTTATGTGGCAGAAATGGTCTTCCATAACGTCAGAAGATATTTTGGACTCAGATGATAATGTGCCGTCGGGCTCCAGACGACTGACAGAATCCCAGAAACGCGCCGCTGCTGATGTGAGACTGAGACGAACTCGAATGCCGCTGACTTCTGACACAGTGTGATATAAATGAAATGAGAAATGTGTTTCTGTGAGAACATCCACTTCATGAGCTTCATGAGTTTTCTTTTCTTTTCATCATATTCACATTGACTTCATGTAAAATTGTGCGATTCCACTGCTTCTTCTAGAGCTTTATATCATCTGAGGAGGAAAGCGGATTCATTTCCACAGTCAGAGATGATGATGATGATGATGATGATGATGATGATGTGTGTCGTTTCAGGCTGCAGCGTCACCCTTAATCAGTATGGTAATGTGGCATTTTACTCTGGTGCTCTGAACCACAGCTGCACAAGTACCGCGGTAACCTTCAGATAACTATATAACACATAACTCATTCAAACAGTGTATCTTCATCATCATCACACACCTCATACGACTAACATTTACACTCTTTCCAGCACCAGTTTCAACTTCAGAAACCCTGAAGAGATTTTTCTGTTTTTTCTCAGCCTTTCCATTAAGTGTTCATTCTTAACAAAATTATGTTCATTTCCTTTTGTTAAATGTATCAGTTTTGTAATGTGAGAATCCATACAGAATTTATCCCAGAATTCCTGCTGAGATTCACTGCTTTCATTCACTCTTTAGGAATAGTTATTTGTAAAGCAGAGATTTGACACATTTATCATTCGTTCTTCCTTTTTTTTCATGATTTTTTATTTACCAAAGCATGAAAAAAAGTCAAAATTGTGAGATAAAAAAGCCTAAAAATTTGAAATTGACTTAATATGTCATAATTTTAACTTTTTAAGAGTTTTAAATTCATAATTTCATTTTAGTATGTCATAATTTAGACCAGTGGTTCTCAGCTGGTTTGGTCATGGGACACACATTAAGCCGCAACCCACTTTTTTTTCTTAGGAATTATATATATATACGGTATAAATATATGTCGACACACACACAGTAACGACCCACTTTACTTTCACATAAATTGTAAGAATATGACTGATACTGATGAATAAACAGTATAAGGTAAGGTATTAAATAGCAGTCACAATCTAGTGTTTGTTAATAGAATAAAGTTGGTTAGTTGGTATGAAAATAAAGTGGCATTTTGAGTTACGGAAACAGTTGCCATGGTGAATACACAATACTAACATGAACTGTTAATGAAACATGAAAACCGCTCCTAATAGAATGAACATCATTCCTGCATGCAAATCTAACACACGCCATACCAGTTACGTGATTTATTGGTACTTGTATTTGTTGACTTACTAATTGTCAATGTAACTACGAAGTTGCATGCTCGTAGTTTCTTTTGCGCTTTATGTATAGTGAAGTGAGATACAGTGCAATTGCATAAACTGTATAACGGCTGACAGGACAGGAAAGTTCAGACGTTTAGATTTCATAACAAGCTAATAACGTTAGAATAATGACACTGACAGCATGTCACCTGACCGCAGATACTGAATCAGGACAGCTGAGTCTGACAGAAGACTCAACAGCTTTCACACGTCTTTCAAAATAAAAGTCTCGCATCAGAAAAACATTTAAAATTACGTTTTTTTGTTGTTGGGTCACAACCTACCAGTTGAGAAACACTGATTTAGACTTTTTTAGTCATAATTTTGTCCTATCATGATTTTGTCATGTCAATTTTGACTTTTTGTCATAATTATGACTTTTAAGTAATAATTTCATCTTAGTATATCAATTTAGAATTTTTATGTCAAAAATATGACTGTTTTAGTCATAATTTTGTCGTCAATTTAGACTGTTATAATTATGACTTTTTAGTCATAATTTCATCTTAGTATGCTGTAGTTTTGACTTTTTATGTCATAATTATGACTTTTTATTCATAATTTCGTCTTAGTACTGTCATAATTTTGTCTTTTTGTCATAATTATGACTTTTTTAAGTAATAATTTCATCTTAGGATATCAATTTAGAATTTTTATGTCAAAAATATGACTTTTTTAGTCATAATTTTGTCTTAGTATGTCATAATTTTTACTTTTTATGTCATGATTATGACTTTTTATTCATAATTTCGTCTTAGTACTGTTATAATTTCGACTTTTTGTCATAATTATGACTTTTTTAAGTAATAATTTAGAATTTTTGTCATAATTATGACAGTCTAAACTGACATGACAAAATTATGACTAAAGTCATAATTATGACAAAAATTGTTTTTAGAACTTTTTATTCATAATTTTCTTAGTATGTCATAGTTTTGACTTTTTATGTCATAATTATGACTTTCTAAGTAATAATTTCATCTTAGTATGTCAATTTACACTGACTTTTTAACTCATAATTTTGTATTAGTGTCATAATTTCAACTTTTTAAGTAGCCTAGTTGTAATTTAGTGTCATAATTTTGATTTTTTTTAAGTCATTTCGATTTAGTATGTCATAATTTTGACTTTTTTTCATTATTTTGTCTTAATGTCAATTTCAACTTTTTAAATAATTTTAGCGTTTCATCATAATTATGATGTAATATGTCATAATTTAATCACGATTTATCATGTTTTTTGTTTTTTGGCATGAATGGACTTTTATCGTGAATAAGAAACGCTGCCTGATGTTATTTGTCTTGTTTTTGAATGGTCTGAATGATGCGTTCGGCGGCGGGCGCAGCTCTTGTGCAGTAAGTGATCTTGTCTAAAGGCAATCAGACGCTTTTAATGCTCCATTTGAGCGGCTCGTCCCGCATCGCTGGGGAAGATGTGCTCCGAGACCACAGAACAGCAATTTCTCATCACAGCAAGACAAATACAACCTCAACAAAAAACATCCAAATTGTTGCATTTCATGGACTTCATCTAGAGATGATTCATCCACAATACACAAATCATCCTGAAGACCGAACCACCGAAGGTTATTAAACATGATAAAAATGGCAAATCAAACTGATTAGCATATTGTATTTTCTTAGTGTGACACGTCCGTGACGCTATTACCTGCTGGCTAATGGTGATGCCAAACAGCTTCCAGAATGGAATAAAGATTAATGTGCAGTGCATAAATGAGATGGATCACATTAATACATTACAAAGACTCCCACACTGCACTTTTGGGGCTGATGAGCAATTAGCATATCATCGTCTGCGTTTATATCACGGTGACCCTTCATTTCCATGCTATAATTATGCGTGTAGGGCCGCTCATTTGGAAAGCACTGAACTCATGTAAGGATATTATCGCTAACAAAAGCTATTATAAAAAGAAAGAAAAAAAAATGCAGAACTAAACAGGAACTATAAATGTTCTCTACAATACCAACAAAAGAGGAAACACACAGCTAAATCATGATTACGCCACAGTCTTCTTAATCTCTTAATTATAGGGCTGGTTTCACAGACAGGGTTTAGATTAAGCCAGGATTAGTTCTTACTTCAATCAGGACATTTGAGAAGCTCTAATAAATGTGCCTTGAGACAAAACAATGGCACAGACATATTTTAAGATGTCAGAGCAAGATGCCTTGTCTGTGAAACCGTATGTCATAATTTCAACTTTTTGACTCATAATTTTGCCTTTTTATGCTGTCATCAATACAGTATGTCATAATTTTGACTTTTTTTTTATCAATAATGGCTTAGTATGTCATAATTTTGACTTTTTATCTCAATTTTGACTGTCATTATTGACTTGTATTGTAATTTCAACTTTTTGTCTCATAATTTTGACTTTTTAATCAGAATTATGGCTTAGTATGTCATTTTGACTATCTCATAATTTTGACTTTTTAAAAACAATTTTTACTTTTTATGTCATAATTATGACTTAGTATGTCATAATTTTGACCCTTTGTGTCAGTTGACTTGTAATTTCGACCTTTTGTCATACACTCAAAAAAATGATTTTTTGATGCTGTTCACTTTATTTAAACAACTTATTTTGATTCAACACAACTGTATTAGGTTTCTGGTTCAAATGTAATTGCTTCATGTTAAATTGACTTGAAACGATTACTTTTTGACTTAACTTGATATTTTCATATTAAAATAACATGTTTTAAACAAGTAAACTCAACCAGGACTCAATCAAACAGGACTTTCACCACCCGTCATGCTTTGCAAAGGGGCTGATCTGGGAGAGTAAATGTTGAAATAAAGTGTTATTTTAAGCAGTTTTTAGCAACATGAGAAAATGGAGAGACTTTTTAATGTTTACTGTTCTATTATGTTGGTATTTAAAAGTTTCTGTTATGTTAATGGTTTTGGGGTTACCATTGTGGTGAAGTGTAGAACATGTGCTTGGGTTGAGGACCTGCTAACAACAATTCAAGTTGTTTTAATAATAAAAACAGCTATTTTGGGCATGCTATATATGGAATAAAACCATCTTCTGGCTAACACCTAACAATAAGAGTCTTTACAGAGTAAAGATTTTGTAAAAGTTGTGAAAATGGTTCTTGAACGCATCCACTATATAAACTAATCAACTGAACTGGATTTTTAGGATAACTAAATGTAAAGGTTTTGGACAAAATTAAGAAAGTTAACCTGATTCAACTAAATGGCATTGAGTTAACCTTATGTAATAAATTTATGTTAACTGAAATAAATAATGTTAATTAAATGCAACATAACAAAGTTACGTGGAACCTGTTGACATAAAAAAATTAAGTAAATCCAACGTATCATTTTTTTGAGTGTAATTTTGACCTTTTTTCGTAATTATGACGTATAATTTCTACGTTTTATCTCATTTTGACTTTTTATCATAACTATGGCTTATGTCATAATTTCAATCATATGTATGGCTTAGTATGTCATAATTTGACTTAGTATGTCATCATTTTGACATTTTATGTCATAATTCTGACTTTTTTCAATTTTAACTTTTTATGTCATAACAATGACTTAGTATGTCATCATTTTGACTTTTTATCTCATAATTTTGACTGTCAAAACTTTGTCTTGGTATGTCATAATTTCACCTTTTTATCTTATTTTGACTTTTTATCATAATTATGGCTTAGTATATCATAATTTCAACTTTTTGTCATAAATGTGCCTTTTTAACGTCATAACTTTGACACTTTATAGCATATTTTTAACTTTTTATCATAATTTGACTCATAATTTCGACTTTTATCTTGTCATTTTGACTTTTTATCTTATAATTATGACTTATGTCATAATTTTGACTTATCAATTTTTATCATAATTTTGACTTTTTATCAAAGTCCTTCATGACTTAGCATGTCATAATTTAGATTTTTTTATCTCATATATTTTTTGCTTTTAATCATAATTAAGACTTACCAAAGCATGTTTTTCTCTTTTGTAGTGGAAATGAGCTTCCATGCGATGATCAGGAATGTCACGTGAGGGCAACGGGTTCAAAACGGTCATGCAGATTTGCCACATGGACGAACAGAAATCTGCTAGTTTTAAAAAAAGTGACTTCAGTTTGAGATGTGCTTCATACGTCGCTACACTATTGACAGTAGATAATGGACCTTTTTACCTGCGAATCTTCACTAATGTGACCGTAAGATCCATATGCAAACCCACCAATCACGCTTGCATTGAGAAACACAAACCTAATTGTCCTCATTCCATCTGTAATCTGAAGTGCTGTGCTGCCCATCATTATGGGGAATATTATCGTTGCTCTTCTTCTTCCGTACGGAATGGCCGGTTCCTCAGTCCAGGGATCTTGTGTTTCCGGAGACCTTCCCCTCTGGCAGCTGTGCCTCAGATAAACAAGCACGCGTCGGTGAGCAGCATTCAGTCGGCTGCTCACATCGGCTTGATTAAAAACTTCCCCATGTGATCGCTGTGGCCTTGTTCCTGCGCTGCCCCCCGATGAATACATAAATAAATGCAGCTTGTTGATCCTAGTGGAGGGAAGAGGACCGGAAGGACACATGGATGGGGAACGTGGACGTGAATGGAAGACTCATTCAATAATGATACTATGATTTATTCAGTTAACAAAGTAGTGATGTGTATGTACAGTAGAGCAGTGATTTGTGTTTAAAGGAAGTCATGTGATTTCAGTAAATGCTTCGCAAAAGCTTTGTTTCTCCCATCACTGCCTAAAAGACCATACTCTGTCAAACTGCACAATTATTTTTACAACGATTTGTTTCCGCTCTTGATTTAGTTTGGCTGAGCTGCATACATTTGACTGTCTTTATAAGTGAGCCATTGAATCATTCACTCAAATGATTCTTTCAAAACACTGATTCATTCAGGGCAAATACATTTTACTGTCTTTATAAGTGAGCCATTGAATCATTCACTCAAATGATTCATTCAAAATACTGATTCATTCAGGGCAAATACATTTGACTGTCTCTATAAGTGAGTCGTTGAATCATTCACTCAAATGATTCTTTCAAAACACTGATTCATTCAGGGCAAGTACATTTTACTGTCTTTATAAGTGAGTCGTTGAATCATTCACTCAAATGATTCTTTCAAAACACTGATTCATTCAGGGCAAATGCATTTGACTGTCTTTATAAGTGAGCCGTTGAATCATTCACTCAAATGATTCTTTCAAAACACTGATTCATTCAGGGCAAATGCATTTGACTGTCTTTATAAGTGAGTCGTTGAATCATTCACTCAAATGATTCTTTCAAAACACTGATTCATTCAGGGCAAATACATTTTACTGTCTTTATAAGTGAGTCGTTGAATCATTCACTCAAATGATTCTTTCAAAACACTGATTCATTCAGGGCAAATACATTTTACTGTCTTTATAAGTGAGTCGTTGAATCATTCACTCAAATGATTCTTTCAAAACACTGATTCATTCAGGGCAAATGCATTTATAAGTGTCTTTATAAGTCTTTATAAGTGAGTCGTTGAATCATTCGCTCAAATGATTCTTTCAAAACACTGATTCATTCAGGGCAAATGCATTTGACTGTCTTTATAAGTGAGTCGTTGAATCATTCACTCAAATGATTCTTTCAAAACACTGATTCATTCAGGGCAAATGCATTTGACTGTCTTTATAAGTGAGCAATTGAATCATTCACTCAAATGATTCTTTCAAAACACTGATTCATTCAGGGCGAATACATTTTACTGTCTTTATAAGTGAGTCGTTGAATCATTCACTCAAATGATTCATTCAAAATACTGATTCATTCAGGGCAAATGCATTTGACTGTCTTTATAAGTGAGTCGTTGAATCATTCACTCAAGCGTTTTGTTCAAAAACAGTGATTATTTCAGGAACTAAACAACTGAAGGTCTTTGGGTTGCTAAATCATTCACTCAAAAAAATTTTTATTCAAAATTTGTGTTTAAATTGAATTTGTACAACAACAAACTTGCTCGTTTGATAGTTCTTAATCGACCGATGCCGTTTGGTGCAACTGATGGCAAACCTGGTGAGACTCTATATTTCTTTTTATTATACAGGGAATTCTTGAGAAAACTGAAGAATATCTTAAATATGGGTCTAGGACTTGGGTTATAATGCAAGAATCACATACTGTTACCATACATTAAAAACCGGTAGACATATTTCTTACTCAAGAAAACCAAAAAGCTTTTATTTCAAATCTAATCCTCAATCAGCCAATAAAAGCTGATGATGAGGGCGGGGCAACCTGTCACTCACATGAGATCCACCAATAGCAAACCACAACCATCCAATCAATTCCCCACAGACAAAATCAAGCCCGCCCTACATCTGTTCTTGTTCAAGAAGCCTTTCACTCGGATATACGACACAATAGAGAAGAAAAGACAAGCACAACATGTCATGGACAGCTGACTCTTGTTGGCGGCCAGTGAGGCCTTGAGTAAGTGAAATTGTATTAGGGACATTATCCAGTTGAGCTATCCCATTAACACTGTATTTTCTCATGGGTATAGAAAAACAACCTTCCCATGAGACATTGCTGGAACTGCCCACTGACAGCTGCGTAATGAACAGAATTCTCTTAAAACACGCATGGCTGGTATGATGGCGGAAATGTGTCGAGCTGGAGCGTTTATACTACAGTATATGTATTTATGTGGCTATCAGTGGGAAGGATTTGTCTTTAAATGACAATGCAAACCCAGCTGTACACAAACAATGTGTATATTGAAAATATTTGCTGTAGGATTTACTTACAATTTTCCCAAGTTGAGTCAAGAATCATAGGGTTCTATATAGAACCTTTTTAGCATAAAAAGTTCTTCAAAATTGAGTAAATAATCACAGTTAATCCGCATAAGTGGCTACAATCACACAGTTTGTTGGAGAATGTGGACAGGAACACAGCTCTGCTTGGGAATTGAAGTCTGCCGTCAGTGTTCAGAGAAGCAGCAGTGCAACACGCTGCACCTGCGGCAAACCGACACACGACTGAACTCAACACCTGCTTCACTGTCACTTCAGACTCACCAAGGAGATAATAAGGCTGTTTTCATGCTTTGATTCCTCTCGTCCAGCTCTCTGACCGTCACAGAACACACAGGTCAGGCACGGACAAGCCGATTCTGCCCTGTTCTCATTACAATATGGGGAAAGTGATGTGAAAAGGAAATGTAGCATTTTATGAATGGATAGAAACAGTCATCAGTCGTGATGAAGTGTTGGGTTGGAAAAGAACACGAGCAGTTCTGTCTTCAAAAGGTTGAGTTGAAGGTGGTGGTCCTTCATCCAGCAAGAAATGTCTGTCAGGCAGCGTGAGATGCGAGCAGCTACTGTCAGATCATCTGGATGGAATGAGAGGTAGAGTTGTGTGTCATCAGAATAGCATTGATAGGAAAAAACATGTTTCTGACATGTAGATGGAGAAGAGAAGCGGTCCCAGCACTGAGCCCTGAGGCACTCCAGTGGCTAGATGTTGCATCTTATTCACTCAGTGTTTCTGTCTTGTTTTCCAGCACAAATATCTAAACATATTTAAATGAAGATACATTTACTTGCAAAATAACTTAAGATATTGAAAAAATTTAGTGAGTTTGTGCTTAAAACAAGAACAAATATCTGCTACTGGGGACAGAAATAGAAACTTAATTCAAAGGGAAAACGAGTATTTTTTCTGACTCCACTGGCAGATATTTGTTCTTGATTTCAGAACAAACACTTTTTTTTTTAAAAAAATTTTCAGTAAACACAACATAACATCTCAAGTCTTTAATAATATTCTCAAAATGTCATTCGTGGAATGTTTTTACTGAAATGTTTTAGTTAGATGTTTGTTTAACGTTTTTAAAATGGTACTACTTGATTCAGAACGTTCAGAGAACATTAAAGTAATGTTCCCATAATGTTTCCAAAATGCTCACATAACCAAGACAAAAAAAATGTTTTTAAAGCATTTATACGGAGCCCCGGACATGACATGCAGGAAAAAAATAGTAAGGTAAATCGTTCCCTCGATTTACTAATTCGTTCCCTCGATTTACTAATTCATTCCCTCGATTTACTAAAACGTGCGCACGATTTACTAATTCGTTCCCTCGATTTATTAATCGTGTGCACGTTTTAGTAAATCGAGGGAAAGAAATAGTAAATCAAGGGAACGAAATAGTAAATCGTGCGCACGTTTTAGTAAATCAAGGGAACGAATTAGTAAATCGAGGGAATGAATTAGTAAATCGAGGGAACGAAATAGTAAATCGTGCACACGTTTTAGTAAATCAAGGGAACAAAATAGTAAATCAGAGAACGAAATAGTAAATCGAGGGAACGAAATAGTAAATCAGGGAACGAAATAGTAAATCGTGCACACGTTTTAGTAAATCGAGGGAACGAAATAGTAAATCAGGGAACGAAATAGTAAATCGTACGCATGTTTTAGTAAATCGAGGGAAAGAAATAGTAAATCAAGGGAACGAAATAGTAAATCGTGCGCACGTTTTAGTAAATCAAGGGAACGAATTAGTAAATCGAGGGAATGAATTAGTAAATCGAGGGAACGAAATAGTAAATCGTGCGCACGTTTTAGTAAATCAAGGGAACAAAATAGTAAATCAGAGAACGAAATAGTAAATCGAGGGAACGAAATAGTAAATCAGGGAACGAAATAGTAAATCGTGCACACGTTTTAGTAAATCGAGGGAACGAAATAGTAAATCAGGGAACGAAATAGTAAATCGTGCACACGTTTTAGTAAATCGAGGG
This sequence comes from Hypophthalmichthys molitrix, assembly GCA_037950675.1. NCBI lineage: Eukaryota > Metazoa > Chordata > Actinopteri > Cypriniformes > Xenocyprididae > Hypophthalmichthys > Hypophthalmichthys molitrix. Next base: position 32,731,226 of record CM075511.1, on the reverse strand, counting down.
AACGAAATAGTAAATCAGGGAACGAAATAGTAAATCGTACGCATGTTTTAGTAAATCGAGGGAACGAAATAGTAAATCAGGGAACGAAATAGTAAATCGTACGCATGTTTTAGTAAATCGAGGGAACAAAATAGTAAATCAGGAAACGAAATAGTAAATCGAGGGAACGAAATAGTAAATCAGGGAACGAAATAGTAAATCGTGCACACGTTTTAGTAAATCGAGGGAACGAAATAGTAAATCGAGGGAACAAAATAGTAAATCAGGGAACGAAATAGTAAATCGTGCACACGTTTTAGTAAATCAAGGGAATGAAATAGTAAATCAGGGAACGAAATAGTAAATCGTGCACACGTTTTAGTAAATCGAGGGAACGAAATTGTAAATCAGGGAACGAAATAGTAAATCGTGCACACGTTTTAGTAAATCGAGGGAACGAAATAGTAAATCAGGGAACGAAATAGTAAATCGTACGCATGTTTTAGTAAATCGAGGGAACAAAATAGTAAATCAGGGAACGAAATAGTAAATTGAGGGAACAAAATAGTAAATCAGGGAACGAAATAGTAAATCAGGGAACGAAATAGTAAATCGTGCACATGTTTTAGTAAATCGAGGGAACGAAATAGTAAATCGAGGGAACGAAATAGTAAATCAGGGAACGAAATAGTAAATCGAGGGAATGAAATGGTAAATCGTGCACACGTTTTAGTAAATCGAGGGAACGAAATAGTAAATCGTGCACACGTTTTAGTAAATCGTGCACACGTTTTAGTAAATCGAGCGAACGAAATAGTAAATCGGGAACGAAATAGTAAATCGTGCACACGTTTTAGTAAATCGAGGGAACGAAATAGTAAATCGAGGGAACGAAATAGTAAATCAGGGAACGAAATAGTAAATCGTGCACATGTTTTAGTAAATCAAGGGAACGAAATAGTAAATCAGGGAACGAAATAGTAAATCGAGGGAACGAAATAGTAAATCAGGGAACGAAATAGTAAATCGTGCACATGTTTTAGTAAATCAAGGGAACGAAATAGTAAATCAGGGAACGAAATAATAAATCAGGGAACGAAATAGTAAATCATGCACACGTTTTAGTAAATCGAGGGAACGAAATAGTAAATCGAGGGAACGAAATAGTAAATCAGGGAACGAAATAGTAAATCGTGCACATGTTTTAGTAAATCAAGGGAACGAAATAGTAAATCAGGGAACGAAATAGTAAATCAGGGAACGAAATAGTAAATCGTGCACACGTTTTAGTAAATCGAGGGAACGAAATAGTAAATCGGGAACGAAATAGTAAATCGTGCACACGTTTTAGTAAATCGAGGGAACGAAATAGTAAATCGAGGGAACGTAATAGTAAATCAGGGAATGAAATAGTAAATCGTGCACACAATTTAGTAAATTGAGGGAACGAAATAGTAAATAAGCGATAAAGTGTTTTTAGAACATTTATTTAGCTGGGAACACTGATTTCAATAAACTCTCTCTGAGAAACTGCATCTCTAAATGTACCCCCTGTAAAGATATTAAAACAAATACAAAACAAAAAATCTGATATAGTATTCACCCCTTTGTTGCTTTATTCATTACATTCATTTGTAGTTTTTCTGCTCTTTCAGTACAGAGAATTACAGTAAATTCTCTTGATAATGGACACCATACAATTCAAACACATTTAATATTTATATTTTCTGAGGCTTTGTTAGACCCCTAATGTAAACTGACCTGAAAACAGCATGACGCACGTGAAGCTTCAGACCTCTATTAGAATTAAACTACATTCAAGAACTGGTGAAAAACCATCAACGTGTGTATTACATAAGATGCATTATATAATCAACATGCATCGTTAGAATCCTGTTCGATGCAAAACCGCTGGATTTAATGCGTTCCTCCCCGCATGTGCTGAAGTTAAAAGCCATAATAGAATATTCATAAATATACAGTGTATAAAAGGCAAGGACCCTGCTGTGTGCTGATCCACTCTGCAGTGCTGTAATAATGCCTCATATATATATATATGTGTGTGTGTGTGTGTGTGTTACACGCCAGTGGTGATAGCAATGCAAATCTGACTCATACATACAATTACAGACACTCAGGCTGGTTTTCTCTCTTTATTTATTACATTACATTTACATTTAATCACTCAGCAGACTTTTTCATCCGAAGCGACTTACAAATGAGAACAATAGAAGCAATCTAACCAGCAATAGGGCAACAATATGTAAGTGCTGACGAGTCCCAGTTAGTCTAGCACAGTACATGTAGTAAAGTGTTTTTTTTTAAATAGATATATAAAATAGTAAGTATTAATGGGTCAAGTGTTGATGAAATAGATGCGTCTTCAGCCAGTTCTTGAGTTGGAGTTTGAGAGGTAGAGTTGTGTGTCATCAGCATAGCATTGATAGGAAAAAGCATGTTTCTGAATGACAGATCCCAGTGATGACATGTAGATGCAGAAGAGAAGCGGTCCCAGCACCGAGCCCTGAGGCACTCCAGTGGCTAGATGGTGCGACTTTGACAACCCACGACACCCTGAAGGACCTACCTGAGAGGTAAGACTTGAACCAAACATGCATTAAATCCAGACCACACTACTGCATGAACAAATGCTACACCTGATTGGTTGTTGCTCACAGGCTCCTTATGGTGATTAACTCACAATGACTGCATAATCACCTACTAGAAGTCATTTCAAAACACTTTAAATTAAACACAAGGGCATCCACTCGCATTTGCATTTGCAAGTTAATATCAGGGTTATGCAAAATATGTAAACCCTGTTTATCTATTTATCATTCCTTCTGTCCGTAAGGCCTATAAATATTCAAACTAAAAAGCCAACATTCAAAATGTGTACTTTTCTTGCAAATGCCAATATCTTCCTTACATTTAAATAGCAATTCTGTGTCCTGTTTACTACCTCAATTCAAATTCTATTTAAGGCAATGCAAGTGTATCGATGAAAATGTAATTTATTATCATGATTACAGTGTCTAAGGAAAATAAACTGAAAAAGTGAAGTTGTAAATGAAACAAAGATTATCCGAGTACTTTTTTACTTGAGCTTTTCAAATTTAATTCATTGTGTTTTCTTTGTGAAATTTACTAGCAATTTCTGAGTGAATATTATATATACAATGAAGGGGAAATAACTGGTGATATAAAAATCATGCAAATAATGAGGATTTTTGCTATAAACTCTTGATAGCGCTGCAGAAGGTCTGTAAACAAGCCGTAAAGTGTGAACATCTTCAAAACAGCACATGAGGAACTAGAGGAATGTCGTTTTATGACTTTCGTGAGGCGAGAACATCAATTAGTATCTTCTCGATGAATATGCATATATTTATTTTTACACACCTCTCCATTCCGCCAGATTATTGTGTCACTCTGTCCGGTGTATAATCATATTCTGGTGGTATTATTAAATATAAAAACCTCATTGTCGCTCTCTGACAGCTTCTCTATTAATAAAATGTCAGAATCGTTCATTCTAATGGATCTGCGCTGAGCTGCCTTCAGTCTCCGATCTGTCGCTCAGGTGGTGATATAAGACCTGTTTTCCATATAAAAGACCCCGTCTCGCCGTCGCTCCTTCCTCACAACAGATGGGGAATAAGCAGACTGGGTCTTCTGTGTGTTTGCAGAACTTTAGCACTCTTCGGAGAAAGCTTTCGCACGCAACTTATGTATTGCTTTGTTTCTCTGAGCGCTGCATGTAGATTAGGCCGCTAATGTGGACCAACTGCACCCTCCATCTGTTGAGCGGGAAAACAGATAGTAAAAGAAAAAGAGCAGAACACAATCAAATCAAGCCTTAAATGCACAATGTTTCAAAACGTCTGTTCTGTGGATGATCCTTTATTCTGTAAAAAGATTTCAAATTTTCACATTTCATTCAATGTGTTATTGACCATTTGTGAAATTTACAATCAATTTCTGAGTGAAAATTGTTTCAAATTTTAAGTTTATCTTGATTTTACTGAAAAGCGAGAGAATAGGATTCGTTGCAGTGCCACAACTTTATAACGCAAACCTCATTCTGCATGAATCCATATGAATTCAGGTGTGTGTAGAAGCTAGCATGATGCGCGGGCCGGCGGCGATGAGATGCAGAGAGACGACACACGCGGCGCCGGAGCCGGAAATCCTCGCGGCTGCCGGCCATGTTAGAAGCTTAGAGACGAGATCCCACGGTGAAATTTGAAAACCAAATCAATTTGCATGGAGGCTAAATTTCATCAGTCAGTAAAATATTCAAATCCTCCTGAAAAATGTGGATTATGAGAACTCATTCCTGTGCAACTTCAGGAGAAAGAGACACACAGTTGTCTTGATAGTTCTCTGTAGACGCGGAAAACGACGTGACAAACCTAATGTTGAACTATGAATCTCGCTGAAGAAAGAGACAGTAAGCAGATGTACATGGAGAACCGAATGATGAATATCGGCTGTCATTATGATCTTCATGGCTGATGGGAAGAGCCTCTTTTCAGGGTTGCTGTAGGTGGCTGCTTACAGGCCAAGAAAAAATGTTGAAGAAAACAAAGAAAAAATCACTGACTAGAATATTTTTATTTAAGTTGCAATTGTGGCAAATTATGAGAGTTTTTAAGAGATTTGTGTGTGTGTGTGACCATTGTATCTCTTCTCATAGACACGATGATGTCTGAAGCTCAAGGTCAGTGTTGACATTCTGAGTTTGAGGATCGTCTCATCACGTGTTTATTCGTGAAGCGACTCTCTCACTTTATCCAGCTCATATTATTCTTGTCTTTATTATGTTTCCCTTCAACGCTCAGCACCGATAGCAGTCATTCGCTCCACTCCATCCACGCATGAAAGAACTTCGGCTCATTGGATTTATTCTGAATTAATTCTTTCAACGGCTGTATTTGGTTGTGATTGTCTGTATCTAGTCTCCATCACTCCTAAACATGAACAACACTGGAAGAAAATGATGTGTTTTATAGTTCTTGGAATAATTCTTTGACTAGACACGATCGATGGCTTGCATGAATAATGTGAGCTGTGAAGCGCATTTCATCTGTTGTGAAGGTTACAGTTTAAAATAGCCTGTGATGAGTTCGTGACGACGTGGTCCTGTTCATGGAATCATGGGAGAATCAGGTGATTTCATGTTGTGCTTGTTTGCTATGCAATTACACCAGGTGTTGGGTTAAATGTTTTATTTAACTCAATTATTGATTAAAAATGACTTTATATCTGGCTTAAAATGAACACAAAATAGGTTGGAAATTAAAAATCAGACACATAATTACTAGAGGAAACAATAATAATCAAAAGGTGAACATTTATTAATAAGCAATTTAATAATGTTTATTATTTAATTATAACTAGTTAATAAGTGTTCATTTATTAAACATATTAATAAATGTTAATTTTTAGCATATTTTGTGTAATACAGTAATTTTTAAACAATAGTTGAGTTAAATAAAACTACCCAGCAGGTTGGGTCAAACATTTAAGGTTTGTCCATTTTTAACCCAACTTGGGTTGATTTTAACCCAGCATTTTTTAGAGTGTATTTTGCATGCATTTTGTGTTCTGCTGATGAAGAACAGCGATGGATCTTGACAGAATGTTCCTCATTAAGCTGCTCTATGAGGCCACAGGCTTGCATAAATAAAAACTACATTTCCCATCATTCTCTGTGGCGAAAGGATAATAATAAAGAAACACTGATAAATCATTAATCACACATGTGCAATGCTTTATTTTCCTCCTCCACAATCATATGAATTACAATATAATCATCATTATTAATGTGAAGCCAGCATAAACTCCTTATAGAAAAACAATACATTTCATGTTTATAAGTAGTTTAGAAATAAAAACTAGGACATCTACTACTAGTTCTGGGGATGTATATGTTGCTTGAAAAAAAATAAAAATAAATAAATATGTGTGTATTTAATATATATATTAAAAAACACCTAATAAAAATGACAAAAACACACAACAAAATTACCAAAACTTTAAATAAAATTAAAATGAAAACAGAATATATATGAATATATTTAAACTATAATAGTCTCAAACTCAATTCTTACTAAAATAACACTGATAAAATAAATAAATTCTGAGAATGTATAAATAAATATTTGTATAAATAAATGAATAAATAAATACACATGCATATAATAAAACATAAAAAAAAAAAAAAATTCTGAATGACATAAGAAGATGGTGCATAATGCTTGTAGTTATGACATCTACCAGCTGCTGAAACAAACAGCTGAACTTTGACCCATTGGATGACTTCACGCCCTCTATGGGAAGTAGCAGCCTGGGACTGTTCCAAGATGGCCGCCGAGTCCACTGACTTCCCTCCAAAAGACTTTGTGAGTAACCAAATGGGAAATTTCTGAAACAATTGCTGCTGAACAGGTTTCTTCCATGAGCTTCTCAGAATCGAGATGTTCAGTGTGGAGTTGAGTAGTGTTTTGGTGTAGTTGTGTTCTTCTTCTCTAGTCCAGCGTTGTGTTGCTCATACGGCAGTCGTCTCTTCTGACTGTGTTTGTGTTTTTGTAATAAGCTGCAGACGTGATGTGAGGCTCTCTGATGTTTGTTTTGTCTCATCACATGCTAAATAAATAAACAATGACAAACTATTTGTTATTTATTTGTGGTAATGCAATAAAATGCAGAGCAAGAGTTGTGCATTTGATGCATAACTAATGCTTCATCTGTATATTTTGAGAATGATGGGAAATGTGGTTTATTTCTTGTATTCACTGTAATTCATCTGTGAAGAACGCCGCTCAAATCCAGTGATTCAGGAATATAATCTTCTGCTGTCGAGTGTTAATGTCGAGTCTTGCAAACAAATTGAAACTGTCCAGAGTTGGAGTATCCCTGCCTTTTTGTTCAGCTTTATGATTTATTGTTCTGAACTTTTGCTGTTTTCTGATGTTTAGTTGCAGTTGGTCACGTTTGTTTGTGTATAAATCCAGTGTTCGCAGCCGTAGCGTATTGTTCACAAGCTCTATCTCAGTGTCTGTAACTGCGTGCTGCACCTGGAGGAACATCGTTCTGCTTCTAGAAGATGAATGAATGAACGTTACCTTCAAATTCCCCATTACCGTTTTCTGCTGTAAACAAGCTATTGTACCGGGAACCCGACGGCTCCATCTATTAATCATTAATGCGACTGTTAGATGGTGAAGCTTTATTTTATTTTAAGCAGCTGGTCCAGTTCTGAACTAAAAATGTTTCATAGTTTCATTTTAAGGTTTGCTTGTGCAGAAGAAGTTATGAATAGCTTTATGTAACAATAGGTTGACAGATAGTGTGTGAGGACAGTGAACATCCATCCATCCATCCATCCATAAGGAGCAACTGGTCTAAAGCTTGTTGACCGCTTGGTTGATTTGTTTTTCTCTTTTCTTTGTGATGAGAATAGCAGATGAACATGGAGCCGCATCTCTTTTCCCAGAGCAGCTTAGTTTGGCCTTTATCTGATTGAGTTCTTCCACTCCACTGCGAGGAGCTCTCAGATCCAGCACAAACCTCTTTTCCATTATGCAAATTATTTCCCCCAAGAAAGAAAACCCCTTTGCCTGTGGCCCATCAGACCTGCGGTGTTGAACCAGGCGTTTTTGAGCCGCGCTCCTCTTTACGGTACAGAAACAGGTTCAGTCACATAGCTTCAGCATTTCAGTGGAGTGGGAATAAAAGACGGCCTTTAGCCAATCAATTCACACAAGCCTTTTTTTTTTCCATCAATGGCATGATATCACACAGATGAGTGGGGAATACTGGCTAAAGCGTAAGGTGTGTTATATTGCCTTGGGTTGTTTGGATGGTGATATTGTTATTCTGTCCACATTTCACATCAAGCAGTGGAAATACATTCATAGCACATCAAATTAGCAGTTTATGAAGAAGAAAAGGTTGTATATGGAACCTTAAAGGGTTCCGTCAGGCACTTCATAAACCTTATACACTTTAAAAAAAGGTTCTTTATTGGCTTTGATGGTTCCATGGAGAACCTGGAATCTTTTCATTCTTTATAGTGGAAAAAGGTTCTTTAGTTTTATAAAATGTTCTTCACACTAAGAAAAAATGTTCTTTTAAGACAAAGCTTCTTTTAATTAATTTAGTTTGAATTCATTTTAATTGTAATAAAATTTTATGAATTAAGCAACATACTTTATCACTAGAAAAAGTGAAATAACCAATTAAACATGACAGTATCATGCAATCATTTAAGACATTTCTCCTTATATAGAACATTAAATTTGAGTCAAGAACTCTAGGGTTCTAGAACCTTTTTGGCATAATATACACTACCAGTCAAAAGTTTGGACACGGTAAGATTTTTAATGTTTTTAAAAGAAGTTTGGTCTGCTCACCAATGCTGCATTTATTTAATTAAAAATACAGTAAAAACAGTAATATTGTGAAATATTATTACAATTTAAAATAACTGTTTTCTGTTTGAATATATTTTATAAAGTAATTTATTCCTGTGATAAAAGCTGAATTTTCAGCATCATTACTCCAGTCTTCAGTGTCACATGATCCTTCAGAAATCATTCTAATATGATGATCTGCTGCTCAAGAAACATTTATGATTATTATCAATGTTGAAAACAGTTGTGTACTTTTTTTTTTTTTTTTTCAGGATTCTTTGATGAACAGAAAGTTCAAAAGAACAGCATTTATTTGAAATAGAATCTTTTGTAACATTATAAATGTCTTTACTGTCACTTTTGATCGATTTAATGCAGCCTTGCTGAATAAAAGTATTAATTTCTTTAACTTCTTTTCAAAAAAATAAAAATAAAAATTCTTACTGACCCCAAACTTTTGAACGGTAGTGTATAATGTTACAAAAGCTTTGTGTTTCAGATAAATGCTGTTCTTTTGAACTTTCTATTCATCAAGGAATCCTGAAAAAAAAACAATGTTTTCAACATTAATAATAATCATAAATGTTTCTTGAGCAGCAGATCATCATATTAGAATGATTTCTGAAGGATCATGTGACACTGAAGACTGGAGTAATGATGCTGAAAATTCAGCTTTGATCACAGGAATAAATTACTTTATAAAATATATTCAAACAGAAAACAGTTATTTTAAATTGTAATAATATTTCACAATATTACTGTTTTTACTGTATTTTTAATTAAATAAATGCAGCCTTGGTGAGCAGACCAAACTTCTTTTAAAAACATTAAAAATCTTACCGATTCCAAACTTTAGAACTCTAGGGTTCTCTATAGAGCCCCACTGAACCTTCTTTTCCTAACATGAATGTTACCGTTTTCCCCCCTTTATATATTAAATAAACGTACTGGTTAGTTTCCACTTAACAGATCTTTACTGTAGCGTTTTTACAGTTAAAATTGTTTTACAGCGTTTCTGTAGAGGGACTGAGGACTCATGGATAGACTCTCACAACCCTCTATCATTAGTCTGTCTGACTGTAACCTCCGAACAAACACACGGCAGAACAGCCAGTCGTTTGGCTTTCATCTCAAAGCAAGAGTCGCTTTCACGCCGAGGGTTTTCCTCAGGGTTCTGTGGGTGTTGAAGGGCTTCGGCCGAACCGCCACGAAGCTCTTGAGCTACAGACGAGCCTTTTACAAACCGCTGAATTAGAGCACTTTCACGCTGGAGGTTTTGTACCCGAGTCTGTGTTTGTTTCAGTTTATTGGTGAGAAAGTGTGTTTCTACAGTAGTCCATATGACTCATATATGCTGTATTCCCAGTCTTCTGGATCATCTGCGTCAGAAACAGATCCAAATGTTTGCCTTACATACCGAAAATCTTCCCTTTTGCTGCTCGGAAATGATAAACGACTTCAGGAGCAATAATCATGGATTTTTGGACCATTTTTATTGAATGCTGCTATTTTGCTTAACGTCTCGTAATATTGCTGTTTTATTTCATGTAATTTTTTAATAGTTTTAGTGTTTGTTAACGATAACAACAAAACTGTTCCAAACTTTAATTACTCACCACCGTGCTAATTTATGGAGCAGACAAAACAACAACTATATTTAAATGAGCAGTATGTGTTATTAGCATCTTTCCAGCAGGAGATTGAAGCATGAATATGTATATTTCCCGTTCTGATGCGGTTTCACGATGATCAGTTAATCCCGAACGAACGCCCACGTGACGCGCTGCTGCCATCAGAGCTTCTCCATCAAACAGCGCAGCTTTTTGCATCGATTCCCGTGTTGTTTCTCGTGGGATACGGATATGATGAAGCTCGTGAACTCCACATGTAGAACATGAGATCCCAGTTCTGCCTCTAATGAGAGACTGAGTGGATATTCTGCGGTCGTGCCCCGGTGCCGACTGTCATAAAGAGAATAAGAAATCAAATGAACCGGAGAGAAGAGAGATGTAGAGTCTCATATGTGTCCCTCTCATTACTTCCAGTCGTATGTGGGATATTTCTACTGGATGTGTCCGGAAATGTTGCTGCTCCATTGCCCAAAACAAACCATGAAACTAGGCTTCGTCGGTCATTAATCCAGATGAAAATGGTGTTTTCATTTCTGCACTGGTATTTTAGTGCTATTTGTAGAATATTATAGTTTTTAATACAATTTTGAATTTATTTTTTCAGGTTTAATTTTTATTTTAGTGTAATTTTGTTATGTGTCATTTTTATTAGTTTTTGTTTTTAATGGTTTAGTAAAAGGTTTAATAGTAAAAGTATTTCTAAATTATTTTAGTTAGTAATTTTAGTACATTAATTAGTAATTTTCATACTAGTCATTTTAGTAAGGCAACTTTTTAAATTAATATTTCTATTTTATTTCAGCTTTATTTTTTTAAATTAACATTGTGAAGAGTTTTAAAACACTCTGTCCACACTAATATTTTAGTAATATTTATATACCATTATAGATATTATTAATATTTTGAATCGCTTTTGTTTTTATTTTTTCATTTTAATTTTAGTGTAATTTTGTTATGCTTTTTTTTTTTGGTGTAATGGTTTAATAAAAAATAGTTTAGTAATTAGTAATTTTAGTACTTCTATTTGTACTTCAGTATTAATTATTAACTAATATTTATATTATATACCAATTCACAATGCGAAACATAAACAGTGTTTTTACTGAAAATTATTTCAGTTAGTAATTTTAGGGTTATTAGCTATTTTTTAAACTGATATTTCTATTTTATTTTAGCTTTATTTCAGTTAACAAAAGTGTTTGTGATAGTTTTAGTTTAACAGTAACAACTTTATTTTTAAAGCTATTATAGTTTTATTAGTATTTATTTTGTATAATATTTTGCTTTCAACATTTTAGTGTAATTTTGTCACTATAATTTTTGTTTTTACTGGTTTAATAAAAATATCTCTTAATTATTTTAGTTATTTCCATTAGTAATTTTAGTACTTATTTCAGTTAGTGGACAAGGCAGTGTTTCAACTTTTAAATGATTACTTTTTCATCTAATATTGCTGGGTTTTTTTCAGCTTTATTTTAGTTAACATTGTAAAATGTTGAAAACTGAGTTTTCATTTTAAAACACTCTCTGTCCACAACAGCGTTTCAAGCATTTTCCAAAAGTTTCTCATCCACACTGAAAAGTCGGAAAACACTTAAATCATTCTTCTACACACGTGTAAAACTGAGATACCGTAATAATACTGAGAGAGCAGATATAATGCAGTATAATCTCACGTTATTCTTTTAGCACAATGTCTTCATGTTGCATTCTGTTGTTCTTTTCTCATTAGGAAGGCGTTTAATGAACGCCTGCTTCATAAATCCTGCATTTCTCCACAGAAAATAAAGATATTTTTGGATTTCCACAATGTAGAAGTGTCACTTAAAGGCACAAGATTTATGAAGCAGGCTTAATTCTGGAGATCTTTAAGGGCTGACTGATTATTCTACAGTGAACTCTTATACTCATTTTGCTTGTTTTTATTGACTTCTTTCTCTGCCTCGACCCTCTTCCCTCCAAAGTGCCTTTAGAGTTTCTCTAATAGAAGCTTTTTAAGTGTGTATCCGAGAGCTCAGAGGTTTACAGACGTTTCTCCCTGCGGAGCATGATACGTGCATGCAGAAATAACGAAAGCAAACAGTGGCAAAATCAGTGTTCAGTTACAGTGGATTTGAGTAGGTTTTAATTCAATAACTTTCTTGCATTGATCAAATTAGCATATTTATTAGTCAAAATTTCTCTCACTTCACCCACCATCTTGGGTAGTTTTCTTCACAAAGCGTTCTTTGTGTTTTCATGCCTTTAAAATGCCCTGTCCGTGTGCAGCGCAGAGCCTTTGAGTAAAGCTTCAGTTATGAGCATCAGTGAATATGAAGTTTAAGAGGCCAGCAGTGACTCTCACACTTGTTTTTTGCCTTCCTTTCAAGCTCAGTTTGTGAAAAAGTTTCCGCGTATGTAGAACGAGAAACCAAAGTCAAACCGTCGTCCTTGATGAAGGTCCCTGAAGACATACAGCACTGTTTTAACTGTGAAGGACACAAACAACTGTGTAGGAATACACTGCATTGTTTTCAGAATATATCTTAAATTTAGTTTGGCAAATAGTTTTTTTATTAAGCATAAACCTTTTGTTAGATATACACTACTGATCAAAAGTTAAAATAATTAAGTTTTTTTTTCTCTTCTGCTTACTGAAGCTGCGTTTATTTGATCAAAAATGCAGTAAAAATGTGAAATATTATTCCAATGTAAATCAGCTGTTTTCTATGTGAATATATAGTAAAGTGTAATTTATTCCTGTGAATTTTCAGCATCATTACTCCAGTCTTCAGTGTCACATGATCCTTCAGAAATCATTCTAATATGAAGATCTGCTGCTCAAGAAACATTTATGATTATTATCAATGTTGAAAACAGTCATATTTCTGTGGAAACTGTCATACATTATCTGGGGTGTGTAAGATTTAAAAATAAATGGTACTTTTATTCAATAAGGACACAATAAATTGAACAAAAGTGACAGTCAAGACATTTATAATGTTACAAAAGATTCTTTTGAACTTTCTATTCATCAGAGAATCCTGAAAAATAAAATGTGTGACGGCCCACTTTAATAAGGGCTGTCTGAAGTATATTGAAATGAATGCAGTCTGATTATGATTCATATTGCAATCAAACGTAATGCACAAAATCTATATTTTCAGATGACTGTCAGACTGTAAATTAACAAAGCGTAACAGGAGGGTTCTTGAATCCACTTCTGATTTTAATAATATAAATCTTTCAAGACAGACCAAACTTGAGTTGTTATGAATGAAATCTACAGATGCAAAGTGCAATAAATTAAACACTTAATAGTGTATTTTGGATGTTTTCCTTCCACTAGTCTGAAAGAAGACATGTTATGAAGAGCCAAATACCCCCAAATCTCATAACTGACCAGTGCATGAAAAAACAATGTGTCTTTCCTTAAGATGCTTTTTTTTTTAGTCAGGAGAAAGGAATAGTCCACCCTATGAACATACATGATGTTCTCCTTTTGTGTTCCTGGAGAAAGACTGAGTCACATGGTTTGGAGCGACGTGAGGCAGAGTGAATGATGACAGAATGTTTATTTTCTGATATCCATCAGTCTCTGATGTTCGTGTTTGGCTGACTTGTGCAGCCTTACATCATCTCGCCCCGTCTGTAACCCCTCGACTGATGCTGCTCTAAATTTCAACCCTGTCAGTTTTCTCGTCAGGAAAAGTGGAATCCGTGTGTGTGTGTGTGTGTTTGAGCTGTGATCATGTTGGCTTAATTCAAAGTGGCTGTGAGACACAAAGGGCAAATGTCGGCCGAGCTCTGGAGAGGAGTTGCCATGTTTGTTCTCAGTCACACCACAGTTTATCTGCTGACAGTGTTGGAGGGAAAGCGTTTGACCCGACGACTGCTGATTTTAATGCTCGCTCATGTAAGCCAGCCGCTCTGACCCAGACATGGACTGGCCTTGTTAATCATCAGGGTTTGAGAGGGAAATCAAATACGATGAGCTGGTTAATTGCCAGTCACACTGAAAAACATATTGCTTTCTGCTATTTATAGTTATAAAATATGGCATGCTTCTTTATGGACCTATAAACAAATATAATTTCATTTTTTCCTTGTTATTGGGGTGAAATGTCAGCTGGACATCATGTTTTCATTCATCATTTCATGTGATTTATGTGAATAATGTGATTTTTCTGTAGCTTGGATGAGACGGGAGAGAAACAGACAAAACCTGGATCTGCTTCTGTCTATCAATGAGATGATCCAGGTCTTAACGTAAATGATTCAGTTTCGGTTTAATCCTGTTTCACATTTGAGTGGCTGATGTTTGCAATGAAATCTCAAATATAGTGGAAATAAGATCAGTGAATTGTACGAGGCTGCTGATATTATCCCACACTTATTGTTTTCAGGAAAATGTGCTTGTTGCTCCATAAAAGCAAATTAAAAGCCACTTAAATCCGTGTATTAGATAATTCACCATGACAGAGCACACATACACACAAACACACGGCTCTGAATCTGCTTTTGTGTGGGTCTTTAGCAATTCTAATTTCAAAGATTCATTATGTTGTCTCGACTGAGACATCGAACTGTTACTGTGCAGTATAATGTGATTTTTGTATTTTTTGTATTTTCTGTATATCCTGCTAGAGTGTAACAATCTGATGGTGCATAGCAACACCCTAGCAACCACCCAGAATACTTAGGTAACTACTAATGTGATGGTGCATTGCAACGCCCTAGCAACCACCTAGAACACCTTAGTAACTGTTAATCTAACAGGGCATTGCAACACCCTAGCAACCACCTAGAACACCTTAGTAACTTTTAACCTGATGGTGCATAGCAACACCCTAGCAACCACCCAGAGTGCCTTAGTAACTGGTAAGATGATGGTGCATAGCAACACTCTAGCAATCACCCAGAATGCCTTAGTAACTGTTAAGATGATGGTGCATAGCAACACCCTAGTAACCACCCAGAACTCCTTAGTAACTGCTAAGATCATGGTGCATAGCAACACCCTAGTAACCACCCAGAACTCCTTAGTAACTGCTAAGGTGATGGTGCATAGCAACACCCTAGTAACCACCCAGAACTCCTTAGTAACTGCTAAGGTGATGGTGCATAGCAACACCCTAGTAACCACCCAGAACTCCTTAGTAACTGCTAAGGTGATGGTGCATAGCAACACCCTAGTAACCACCCAGAACTCCTTAGTAACTGCTAAGGTGATGGTGCATAGCAACACCCTAATAACCACCCAGAACACCTTGGACTTTCAAGCATAGCCCTGTCAAGTCAATATCAAAGTTTGTTTTGATGAACTTTCTTTTTCTATTTGCAATTACTTGTCATACACTAATCTGGTGCACAGTATATATATATATATATATTGATCTCTTTAGTTATGAAACTGATATCACAGCATGTGTTTTCCAGCACATGTGCATGTTTTAAATGATGTGGAAAGAGCACCATACTCCATACAGTTAGCTTGAGATGTATTGATTTCTGTTTCTGAAGGGATTACAGTGCGGCAGCTTTTGTATTCCATAATTCAACACCGCTGGGATCAGTGTGTTTGGATGTTGCTTGTATAGGAGTGATCACATGTTTTATTTATTGCTTGGAAAAGATTTTGGAACAGCAGGAAAGTACACATTGTGGAATCGAATAAGAATATAAAACAGTCCCGTCTGATTGCATGAACCATGCTCAGAACTGTTGTAGAAAAGCTGGTATGTACTGTCATTTTACCGTGGTGAAATCACACAGCCTCTCAAGAATTATTGAATTATTAAGGGTGTTTGCTAATGCAACCATCACGATTACTGTTGATTTAAAGCCACTAGCACTAAATATTAAGCATGTGTGTCATCCTGCAGTGTTTGTTCTTCAGATATGAATGACTACATAGCAACACAATAACACGTACTGATTTCTATGGAAGCTTGTTTCTGCCACGGAATAAAAAATAAAGGTAGTTGTGACTTTTTATCTCACAATTTGGACTTTTTCCCCCCAGAATTCCAAGATATAAACTTTCAATTCTGAAAAAAGTCAGAACTGAGATATATAAAATCTAAAGTCTATATAATTTCTGACTTTATATTTTGCAATTCTGACTTTGCAATTCTTAGAACATCTCAGTAACTGCTAATCTGACAGTGCATAGCAACACCCTAGTAACCACCTAGAACGCTTGAGTAACTGCTAATCTGATGGTGCATAGCAACACCCTAGTAACCACCCAGAACATCTTCTGACTTAGTCTTGCAATTCTGACTTTATATCTTACAATTCTGACTTTGCAATTCTTAGAACATCTCAGTAACTGCTAATCTGATGGTGCATAGCAACACCCTAGCAACCACCTAGAATGCTTGAGTAACTGCTAATCTGACGGTGCATAGCAACACCCTAGTAACCACCTAGAACGCTTGAGTAACTGCTAATCTGATGGTGCATAGCAACACCCTAGTAACCACCCAGAACATCTTCTGACTTAGTCTTGCAATTCTGACTTTGCAATTCTTAGAACATCTCAGTAACTGCTAATCTGATGGTGCATAGCAACACCCTAGCAACCACCTAGAACATTTTAGTAACTGCTAATCTGATGGTGCATAGCAACACCCTAGTAACCACCTAGAACGCTTGAGTAACTGCTAATCTGATGGTGCATAGCAACACCCTAGTAAACACCCAGAATGCTTGAGTAACTGGTAATCTGATGGTGCATAGCAACACCCTAGTAACCACCCAGAACATCTTCTGACTTAAGTCTCGCAATTCTGACTTTATAACTCACATTTCTGACTATATATCTAATTTAAAAGCCTTTATTGTAATTCTGACTTAATATACTGCATTTCTTATTTTATATCTAGCAATTTTAACTTTATATGTAACAATTCTGACTTTGTCTTTCAGCTCTGACTTTATATCTTGCGAATCTGACATATTATTCTCAGAACTGCAAGACAAAAAGTCAGAATTGTGAGATGAAAAAAAAAGTCACAATTACATTTTTTAAAACATTCTTTGGCGGAAACAAGCTTCCATAGATTTCCATTCAGATCTGATTCGGCTCTCTCTATCTCTTTGTGTGGTAGTGATCTGAACGATGGCCCGCGGCCGACAGCGACGGGCCGTTAATTCAATGTTAAGTGAGGCAGAGCGCTCACTTCATCTCAACAGGGTTGATGGTCTGCTCGGCTTCTGGAGTCGATGGCTATTGACAGGAGCAGCTGACGGCAGCGACCCGCGCCTCCAGACGTCGACTGACGAGACCGTAGATCTGCTGGGTATCAGAAACAGCATCCATATTCACTCCAGCAGTGAAGTACACATGCTAATATAATCACTAGTAATGTCAGGGTACATAATAACAGTCTTTTCAACACTTTTACTTAAAATCTGTGTATATAATGCATTTTAAGGGTGTTCATAATGCATTTCTCTATTTTAACGCTTCTATTGCATTCAGGTCCATTTGACCTGGAAGTGTGTGTGTGTGTGAGAAAGTGTGTGTGTGTGTGGAAAAGGCCAGCCTGAGACGTCTTTAGCATATAGATGTGATTATCCGCTGGCTGTGGAAAATGGACTTCAAACGTCTCCCGCTCACCTCAGGAGTCACTTAGACATTGCTATCCTTGGAAAATCAAATTATAGAGCCATTAATTTGTCAAGGTAATCCGGGCTGTCAGCTGCACTGGAGAATCAATCTCGCAGGACTGCGTTCATCAAGTACGTGATGCTAGTAGAAGTGAAGCATTATCTAATTAGCATGAGCGGCGGGAGCCGTGGATTTACATGCGAATGTTAATAATCACCAGCCCTTCATGAGTAAACAGAAAGCTCTGTTCCGTACTTGCATATTTCACTGTGTAGTTCTTTATTTATTTTAAAATGAATTGCTTCTACTCTGAGTAAAATGAATCAGTAAGCCACTCGAGGCCGTGTGTTTCAGTGGTTTCACCACAGAGTGACCCTGCTAAAGATCACATTCACACATGAAGCTCAGATATAAACTCACAGTTGCGAGAATAAAGTCAGAATTGTGAGATAAAAAGTTGCAGATACCTTTTTAATTTTTTTATATGGCATCGTCCTAACCCAAACCTATAGTAAGTACATGCAGTTAATTGTTATTACTCAGTACTTATTGACACCTTAAAAAAAGTGTAACCGAACCTTTATTTTTACGAGTGTGTATCGTTCAAACACTGTTTTATAGTAATAGTAAGCAGTGTACAGTATGTGCAGTGTTTCATACTCTAGTGTGCTATTTAATGTTCTATTCAATTTTCGACTCCATATGAAAAGCATTAAATTGAACACAGTTTATTTAAATGATTCTCTTTTCATCTCGTTGTCTTTGTGTTTGTGTTCTGCTCTGAAACAGACATAAACACACTGATGTATATTAGAAATGATACTCATATATTGTGGTGCGTCTTATGCTACAGGCTGCTCATTTGCATGATGTAAATATACATTATGTAGAGTAAATAAAGCAGAAGATATCACAGATGAAATCACACTGTGTTTGTATTCGAATGAATTCAGGAACATTTCAAAAATCTCACAAAAACACAAGAAAATATGCTTAATTGCCATGAAAATAATGTCTTGAAGCAAAAAAATCTTAATGATCCTAAAAATAGGCTTAATTTTATGACAGATTTATTGAACATGAGATGAACTGAACATGAGATTCAAAGTGTCAAGATGGTCTGGAGACGTTCATTTTCTTCTTGGTTGGTTTCACGCTAATGAGCAGGTAAAAGCTTAATTAGCCGTTGATAATGAATTGGTTTATTTTTAAAAAGTTTCTAAGTTGCTGAGGGGCGTCTTTCGCCATCTGTCACGCTCTCCGACGATCACATCACGAGCCCTTTGCCAGTTGACAGCATTACCTTACTGATCTGTGATTTACTGTATCTTTAATGATGCAATTATCTTTTAAAATCAATAAAATGCATGTTTTTTTCAGGATATCTTATATGTGTGTGTGTGTGTGTGTGCATGTATGTATGTGTATATATATATATGTGTAACAATACTGAATACAACAACATAAAGATTCATAATTTGATGCTTTGTGTGTTTCATCATTTTCATGATAAAAGAGAGAAGAGAATGATGTAGTCAGTTTTGTTGCACTAGTTGCAGCTTCAGTAAAATGAGGGTGTATCTCTTGAATTTTAATGTAATTGTATATAAGTTGTTGTTGTTGTGTGTGTGAGTGTGTGTCTTTCAGTAAGTGTAGTGTAAGGGTGTGACGGCCTCTCTGTTTATCAGCTCCATCATCGATTGGTTAAGCGCGTTCTGGCCTCTATTGGCATCTCATCAGACGCAGGGGAAACGCAGAAGTGCAAGAGGTGCAATTAGGACGTCCCTGGAGCACCAGAGACTGACAGCCAATTGGCTGCAAGGACTGCTGTCATTACATGGTGAAGTCATAATGCCCCATCCATCCACCATCCAATCAGATCCCTCCTGCCTTAATTGGCCGTTCATTCAGGTATGCTAGTGCTGGTGTTGATGGAGCACTCGCTATAGAGACCAGCTGTTGAAATGAAATGGATTTGAGAGCTAAAGCAGAAAGCTGTGAGTGTGAGTGTTAAACACAGATTAAATACTTCTGTGCTGGTGACAGAATGTCTGGTGTTTGTGTGCTTCAGAGATACTGCTTTCATGCATCATTATTATTATTGATCACACTTGTGATTAGTACTAAACTTCAGCATTTTGATTTGGCCTCATAGTCACTAGAACATCCTGACAACACCCTAGCAACCATCCAGAACACCCTAGCAATGCCCTGGCAACCACTCATAACACCATAGCAACACCCTAGCAATGCACTAGAACACCTTAGCAACACCCTAGCATCCACTCATAACACCTTAGCAACGCCTTAGAAACCACTCATAATATCTTAGCAATGTCAAAACAACCACCCAGAACACCTTAGCAGCACCCTAGAACACCTCAGCAATGCCCTGGCAACCGCTCTGAACACATTAGTAACACCCTAACAACCGTTCATAACACGTTAGGAACACCCTAGCAACTCCCAAGGACAGCTTAGCAGCACCCTAGCATCCACACATAACACCTTAGCAACACCCAAGAAACCACTCATAATATCTTAGCAATGCCCTAGTATCCACTCATTACACCTTAGCAATGCCCTAGAACAACTTAGCAACACCATAGAACACCTTAGCAACACCCTAGTATCCACACATAACACCTTAGCAACACCCTAGCAACCACTCATAATATCTTTGCAATGCCCTAGAACACCTTAGCAACACCCTAGCATCCACTCATAACACCTTAGCAACACCCCAGCAAACACCCAGAACACCATAGCAACGCCCTAGCAACCACCCAGAACACCCCAATATTACAGAAGTGAGTTTGCGTGGGCAAACACCCCTTTTTATTCCAAAAATATAAAAATCTAGTTAGTTTTTCATAGATTATGCAGATGTTTATCATAGATCATTTTTCTTAAAAGTAGAGTAATAATAATAATCTTAAAAGTAAGTTTCCTCTGGTGTGTGTTGTGTTAGTAAACAGTCGAGTTTCCTCAGAAGTCTGTAGTAAACAGTGTTTCTTCTCTGGTAACAGGATTTGAGAGTTGATGTCAGTCTGTAGCTCTTCTTGATTCTCCTTGAAATGCAGCTTGAAAGCTTGTTTGGTTATTGTGTGAGTGTGAGCGAATGAAATCAATCCAGCAGACTAAAGGGAATGACACTGTCATGATGGATTTGCATGTCTGCTTGGCACTTGAAACGGATGAACAGAGAACCGCAAAACGGTGTCGCTTGAAGAATGGGATAAACTGTGTCTCCCTCTTTCAGGGCTAAAAATAGATCTTAAAGGTGAAGGGTGCAGTGTTTAGGATGTTCAGAATCAGATACTTTCTAGAATCATGTTTAATGTTCAGAGTCGATGCAAGTGAGTTTCCTGTGGGACGTTTCAGTAATCGGTAATCGTACAGTATGTTCACTAGTAATGGGGATGCTTGCCTTAGAAAGAACCATTGTCCTCTCACACTGTAAAAAAGAATTGTTGAGAGAACTTAAAAATTCTATGACACCTGATGCATTTTTTTAATTTATTTTTGGTGATTTTTGCCTGGGTAGGATAGTAAAGAGTGGACAAGAAGCAAGGTGGGAGAGAGAGTGGGACGGGATCGGGAAAGGTCCGCGAGCCAGGACTCAAACTCGGGTCACCTGAAAAATGTGAACTCCTAACATCACAACACTCGGAAATCTTCATATTCATGAACCAAAAGAGCACGCGTTAGGAGTTACATTTCACTAATTACTTGAGTTAATTGGTCAGTATAGAGGTGAAAGCTGCCTGGAATGATTAGTCTTGTCAATGTCCGTCTCGCTGGGAACATCTTTCTTGTCGATATGCGTCCGGCTGACTCAGGCTCCATCGGCTCTACAGGCTTATTGATTTTCAACATCAAAATCAGGAGCTTCTGAAAGTTTCATGTGTTGAGCCGCAAATAGAAGTTTTCTTGTGTGGAAGATGAACACTGGTGTTGGTGAAACTGCTTCAAATGATCAGCGGTATTTAGATATCATTTTGGTGCTCTTGAAGAATCATTATTCATATAATATAACATGTAAATAAAAACAGAGGCGGTTCACAAGGGGGTTGACTAAAATTGGCGCACTCAGACCTTTCTGTTTCACTGATCGGCCCGTGGCTGTTATTTGACTGACAGGCAGAGGACTGACAGCTAATTACGCCACTAGCAGATTCTAAGCATCGCTATTTCCACAACTGAAGGAAGTGACATCACCGGAGGCTGGTGGAAACTACATAGACTGCCTCCAAAATTAGCCATCCTAAAGTGTGACCGCACATCTGATGGCAGCTTCATAACACATCTGCTCTTGATATCTGCACGGCCAGATGGGAACTGCAGAATCTCTGGTTGGTTGCCAGGGTGTTGCTAAGATATTATAAGTAGTTGCTAGGACGTTGCTAAGGTGTTCTATCTAGAGCACTGATAAGGTGATATGGGTGATTCCTAGGGTGTCACTAAGGTATTATGAGCGGTTGCTAGGGTGTTGCTAAGGTGTTCTAGAGTATTGATAAGGTATTCTGGGTGATTGCTAGGATGTCGTTAAGGTGTTATGAGTGGTTGCTAGGGCATTGCTAAGGTGTTCTAGAGCATTGGTAAGGTATTTTGGGTGATTTCTAGGGTGTTGCAAAGGTGTTATGAGTGGTTGCTAGGGCATTGCTAAGGTGTTCTAGAGCATTGATAAGGTATTCTAAGTGATTGCTAGGGTGTCACTAAGGTGTACTGGGTGGTTGCTAGGTTGTTCAGAAGGTGTTCTAGAGCACTGATAAGGTATTCTGGATGATTGCTAGAGTGTTACTACGATGTTATGAGTGGTTGCTAGGGCGTTGCTAAGGTGTTCTGGGTGATTGCTAGGGTGTCGTTAAGGTGTTATGAGTGGTTGCTAGGGCGTTGCTAAGGTGTTCTGGGTGATTGCTAGGGTGTCGTTAAGGTGTTATGAGTGGTTGCTAGGGCGTTGCTATGGTGTTCTATCTAGAGCACTGATAAGGTATTCTAGGTGATTGCTAGAGTGTTACTACGATGTTATGAGTGGTTGCTAGGGCGTTGCTAAGGTGTTCTGGGTGATTGCTAGGGTGTCGTTAAGGTGTTATGAGTGGTTGCTAGGGCGTTGCTAAGGTGTTCTATCTAGAGCGCTGATAAGGTATTCTAGGTGATTGCTAAGGTGTTCTGTGTTGTTGCTTGGGTGTTGATAAGATGTTCCAGAACACTGATAAGGTATTTTGGGTGTTTGCTAGGGTGTCACTAACGTGTTCTGGGTGGTTGCTAGGTTGTTGATAAGGTGTTCTAGAGCACTGATAAGGTATTCTAGGTGATTGCTAGGGTGTCACTAAGGTGTTCTGGGTGGTTGCTAGGTTGTTGATAAGGTGTTCTAGAGCACTGATAAGGTATTCTAGGTGATTACTAGGGTGTCACTAAGATGTTATGAGTGGTTGCTAGGGCGTTGCTAAGGTGTTCTAGAGCACTGATAAGTTATTCTGGGTGATTGCTAGGGTGTCGCCAAGGTGTTATGAGCGGCTTCTAGGGCGTTGCTAAGGTGTTCTAGAGCACTAATAAGGTATTCTGGGTGATTGCTAGGGTGTTGCCAAGGTGTTCTGGGTGGTCGCTAGGGTGTTGCTAAGGTGTTCTAGAGCACTGATAAAGTATTCTGGGTGATTGCTAGGGTCTTGCTAAGGTGTCCCAGAGCATTGGTAAGGTGCTCTGGTTGGTTGCTAGGGCGTTGCTAATGTGTTCTGGATGGTTGCCTTACTGAGCATAAGAGACTTATTTCAAAAACATAAGCAATTTGTACCAACCTCAAACTTTTGAACAGTGTATATTAGTATTTGTCTCATATTAATATGCTTCGTGAATGGATTTTTCTAGCTTGTCCTAGTGCATTCTGGGATTGGCTAAATTAGATGCTTCTTATGTTTAGAAACATCACCCATGGACCTTCAAAATTGACATTTTCTTTATAAGGTAGCAGAAAGTCAGCTTTATTTCTACAGCGCTTTATACAATACAGATTGTTTCAAAGGAGCTTCACAGTAATAAACAGGAAAAATAATCAATTATTTAGCCAAAATATTTAATAAGCAAACACACAGCCATTTAAATTCTGCGGGTTTGAGCCTGAATTGTCAGGAAGGACTGAAATTATATGGCAGTTTCTAGCCAGAAGATAATTCACACATTTTAATAAACATAAGCAGCTTCAAAACAGAATCTGGACCACATGCAAAGACGTTCCACATGCAGTCACATACAGAAGTGCGTTTACTCACATATACACACATGCGAGGTTCACACTCGCTGACACGTGCATTATTGATGCTCTCCGTTCATAAGACTGAAACACAGAAATGATCTAATGAATAAATGATCGGGATACAGACTGAGCTGATGATTACTGTGAACCGTAGTTCGGCTCAAATATACCGAGATAACTAGAAGGCACCACCAATACACACAAAGCCTGTTTCGAAATATATATGCACCCTTCCTTTGAGCACATTTAACGTGTTCTTCATTACTCCTTATGTGAAGGACACATGTGATGCTGCTAAAATAATGGATCATAATTAAGATTTGAAACTGAATGATGTCTACTGTTCCATCCATCAGGTTTTTGTAATGAATCTTGTGTGTTAATATGCATGTATCAGGCCCATTATTATGTTCCCTACTTCATTCCCAGCTCTGCCCTGCAGCAAAATCATCACCCTGTTCGCCCTCAGAAACTTTCTCTGAAGGGCGAACGTTGATTTTAAGCAAAGGAGGAAAGTGATGTTTCTCTCGACGTCAATGCAAATGAAACGCAGCAGCTGGGAGGAAGTGTTCAGCCGTAATGATTCTTTAATTGAGACGCTTTTCCTTTAGCGCCATACCTGATGGATCCGTGATAAAGCTTGTGTGGAAAAGCTCGTCATTAAGTCTCTCATCAGTCTCTCTCGGGTAGAGCAGATCATTTTAGACACATTGTTTCCCGTGCTGATGACACGCCTCTGTTGATTTGAATAGAACTGATGGTAACGTTTTGCATTCATACGCTTGTTGGAGCGTAATTGCGCTAAATAAACCATTCATTCAATCAAAACCATCAAAACTCTTTTTGTTTTTGCACTTGTTCTTTTTTAGGTTTCTCTGTGTTGAATACAGTAGGAGGAAGGGCTGAATCTGAAGAAATGTTTTAACCATGAAATCAAGGCCTTTTTCTAGGACAATTAACGTTTTTGTGCATTGTGAGATTATTTTAAAAAGATGTACGGTGATTACAAGAAGTCATTTTCTTTTCTAATCACTGCATCATTTAAAAATAATATCACAGTTTTGTTTCTGAAAGAAGTCTCTTATTTTATAAATAATACAGTAAAAATTGTGAAATATTATTCCAATGTAAATCAGCTGTTTTCTATGTGAATATATAGTAAAGTGTAATTTATTCCTGTGATCAAAGCTGAATTTTCAGCATCATTACTCCAGTCTTCAGTGTCACATGATCCTTCAGAAATCATTCTAATATGATGATTTGATGATCAAGAAACAAAATTCAAAAAAATCAAAATTTATTTGAAATATAATCTTTTGTAACATTATAAATGTCTTTACTGTCACTTTTGATAAATTTATTCAATCTTTTTCAGATTTTTAATTTGGCATAAACTTCTTTTAATAATATAATAATTTTAATAAATGGGTCATTAACGAATAAGGTTTTTAAAAGTGTAAAAAAAACATATATGGAGATATAATTCATTTTGAAGTTTTATTAAGTGTTAACAATGAGATTATGTGGTTTTTATAATCAATTAACACTGCTTTTGTCATTTTTTACAAGATGGACAAAATTTGGCACCAAAAAAGTCATTCGGTTTTACCAAAATTTCGGTTTTTACCAAATGACACTTTTGGTTTTACCGAATGACGATATTTTCAAACAATGCTAACAGGCTGATATCTAGCTAGCTAGCAAAAGGACAATCAGACATTTTATATTTAGTACAAGTTTTTAAAATATTACAACATTTTCCATGTTTTATAGCGGTTGTACCAAATGACCTGATGTTTCGGGACATGCGTATGATCAAGTGAAAACATGATTTTTTTAAATACTTAAGAGAGAGTTTGTTACTTTGCTTCATGACCATGTGGTCCTTTGCAGGTGTCTGAATGATGTCACATCCTGTCACATGATATTGACCACATGACTTGATCCAAAATGGTCCCTTTATATTGGTTACTCCGAATGACATCAATGAAATTCATTTTTCCGGACATTCTTTCTCATATCAAAGCAACGACTTCTACACATAATTTTAATACCATTTTGCACTATGTTGATATATGATGTTATAAAATCATGCCAGAATAAAAAATATATACATTTATTACATTTGAAGATATTTTAATCACAAATGAAATGGCTGTATTGGCCTTTGGACGGTTAAACCGAATGACCTTTTGACACTTCAAAATCTTTCAAATACCTTTATATGTAGAAAAATATAATTAAAACCTTTTGGATTCAATAAAGATCTAGTTGTACTACCTTACATACTTTGGATGTCATATCTTTGTTTATTATTATTATGGCTTTTGGACAAAAATATTTTTTTATTTCTCCTGATTTTGGGGTAAAATGTGACCTTAACATTTCAGGTTTTGTGAGCTTCATCTACACTGCAACAAATAAAGTATTTCTGTCTTGTTTTCCAGCACAAATATCTAAACATTCATAAATCAAAACTCATTTACAGGAGAAGCAAAATGACTGAAGATATTAAGCTTTGTTTTCTGAAAAATGTACCAAAACTGAGATGATTTTGTGCTTAAAACAAGAACAAATATCTACCAAAAGAGTCAGAAAAATAATCAAATTTTCCCTTTGAATTAAGATTATTTTTCTCTCCATTGGCAGATATTTGTTCTTGTTTTAATCACAAACTCACTTCATTTTGATACATTTTTCTATAATATCTTAAGTCGTTTTGCCTCTCAAGTTGATTAAAGAATGTTTAGATATTTGCACTTGAAAACAAGACATTTTTGCAGTGCAGAGTGATGCATTGCATCGATTTTAAGTCTCTGAATCAGCTGCGCCAGTGAAGCATCACATCTTTAAAAGTGTCTCACTGTCCAGTCGGTTCCAGTTGTCTTCTTTTATTATTCCAGAGCAGCTCCAGGATCTTTTCCGGTGTTCTGCGTCTCGACACATCTAGATAATGCATGACTTGCTTCTGTGACTCTCGCTGGTCTGCTAAAGTAAAGCTGCTAAATATACAGTAGGAAGTTCTTGATGAGCACTAATGCATTTCATTTTGCATTTATTTTTATTTGCCTACTGTATCTCCTAAGCACTTTTACTCTCTGCGTTGTTTATATATTCATTCTGTGATCTGAAAGTTAAAGTACCATGGTAAAGGACCTATAAATAGATGTTTTCACTGTAATGCAGTGCTGTGTTGTTTCCGCTGCTCAAACGGTTTGACGGCGCTGATACAGACGGGCTTTTATCCTCCTGTGGACGTGATTGTTGGAGATTACGTGCTACAATAATTACTTTCCATCTTAATGGCTCTCTTTATAATAGGACAATTTCTGTAAAATTGAAAATGTTCTTTCACTGAATGAAAAACACGTGAGCAGCGTGAGCATCAGTCCTGATTTTAGTTTAGAACAGAAACTCGTCGTGGTTTAGAAACAGAACGGATACCTCTGAATAAAACTCATCCGGATCTTCCTTCTCGGATTATTTTCCCCATTTCAGGAGCGGGTGGGAATTGACTGGCAGTCAGGTTGGATGTTATATACCATAAAGCTCTCGAAAGTAACCGCTGATTGACGTGCCGTTTAATTTCTTTCACTAGTTCTTGGGAAGGTGACAGTCTGAGGCAGATATTACACACGCTGACGTATGACAGTATATGACTGGAAATCATAAACTCATAAAAAGCTGAAAGAAGTTCACAGGATTCAAGATGTTTTTTGTTTGTTCTGTGTGAAATTATGAGACTGAATATTAGATTTTTAGGTCTTACTCTTCAAGGAATGTTAAACTGCATTTGTGAAAAATTATCCATAATTAAACTACAGTTCAAAATATTGAGCTTTTATGTTTTTGACAGAAGTCTCTCCTCTTTTCTTCTCTATTGAGCCGTATATCTGAGAGAAATGGCTTGGCAAACAAGAACAAATGTAGGGCGGGGCTTGATTTTGTCTGTGGGGAATTGATTGGATGGTTGTGGTTTGCTATTGGTGGATCTCATGTGAGTGACAGGTTGCCCCGCCCTCGTCATCAGAGAAGAGATGCTGCAAGAGGGAGGAGAAGATATTCTGATTCAAGATTACCAGAAACATGAATTTAACACAATAATGATAAATCATTCAGAAAAAACACTGCAATATGCCATAAAAAAGAAGTCAGTTTTGATGGTCACTTTAAGGACAGAATGATGAAATAGACCATCTACAGTCATGCCGGTTTCCTCATGTCTTTAATCTGAACAGAATCTGATCTTTTTTAGTGAATTTAATGATTAGAAACACATCTGGATGGTTTTCTCTAAATGAAGGCATTGTCAGAGATATGAAAGCATCGCTCCGTAAAGAAACATCTGGAAAGTACGTGGTGCGTGTGATGATGTGTTATCTGCTGAGACACAAATCAGTCAAATTTAGACTTAAAAAAAAGTCTTTCATCAAAATCAAATAATTTTTTTTTTTACATTTGAAAAATACTTGTCTTTTCTGCTGATGTCATTAACCCTCTGATGCATGATATTTTAATAACATTAATGACAGATTAAATGCATGTTTGAAATGTGTTTTTGTCTCGATGCACACCAATAATGTTTTTTTAAGGCACGTTTATAAAAGCCACTTATCGAACTAAGGTCTAATCCTGGTTTAATCAAGCCCTGTCTGTGAAACCAGGCCTAAGTGTCTTTTATACAATATATAATTTCCTTCAGATGTCAGGCTGAAGTATGACCGGTGACATGTGACATTTTGTTTCTGGACTCGCCTTCACAACAAATTCAATGCCCGTTTCTGGTTGTTTGTCTTTTGTAAAGATATCTGGACGCTCAAGGACATCGTTGCATTATATTTGTCAGTTTTAAAGGAGGAGATTTTCATGGACAGACTCAGACCTTGAGAAGGCTTGTTTTAGTCTCAGTTAAAGGTCAAGAATGAACCAGATCTCACTGAACCCTGTAAAGCCTGACATATGAAATAATAGTCAAGAAAACTTTGCGTGTGTTTTTGTGTGTGTGTGTTTTATGGCTCATATAGTCTGATATAGTGAGAAAATGGAGGAAAAAACAGACTCAAACTGAGCAAAAATATGCAATTTGGTGCAGATGCTGATATTTATAACAAAAAGTGATGCAATTCTGATGCTTGTAAATCAATTATTACAGATATTACTGACATAAAATGCAGATAAATATCAATATCTGCCAATAATATGTCTTAGGAAGATGATATTTAAATGCTTAGTAGTTTCAAAGCTCTGTAGTTTTAAACATATAATGCAATACAATGATGATTGAGAGATGAACAAATAAACCTGATGATCATATTTGATACTCATGATGTTTATAATCAATGATGTCTGGATAATCAAGTAAACCGAAGTTGAAATATTACTGACAATATCAAAGTTATTCTTACGTTTACTTGATAAAATCAGTGCGGATTTGACAGCAGACTGAAGGACGTTTGTACAATTATACTAATTATAAAAGTCTAAACTATCAATCAGACAACAGAAGATTGTGTGCGACTGGTTTATAAGCAAAGTTTTGATTATTTAGAGGCCTATGAAATATGACATTTAAAAAAAAAAAAGTGTCCATTTGCTCTCCATTTAGTCTCAATACTGTCCAGGAGAAACAATAGAGATGTTAAAGAGATCTTATTTGCAAAAGCTACAGCAGCAATCCATGTTGAAACAAATGCTAAAAATCCGCTTCAGACTGGTGGACAGGACCTCAACTTTTCTAGACAAGTATGAAATTGCAAATGTTTATTTCTTCCAAAAAGCAATGAAATAACTATCAGCTTGAGTCTATAAATCTCCCAGCGGATGTTCCAGAACTGATGAATGTAAAGCTCCAGAACTGTGAAGCTGTGGAGCTTCATCTGATTATATATTCATTAACAAACACACACACACACACACACACACACACACACACAGATCTCCTGTCCGTACAGCAGTGCTGAGAGCAGCAGTGTGGGTCGTAATTATGCAGCGTTCGGCTGATCTCTCCCGAGACTCACTCGTCACTCGCGTCCTGCAGTGTAGGATCAAGAAGGATCTCTGCTTTCACAACGCTGCTCCTCTGAGGACGCAAACCTGTAGAGGCAACTACTAGTTAAAGAAACAGTTCAGACAAAAATAAAAGTGCAAATCGCCATCTTGGTGGCAGAGGCTATTTAGAGTAACTCCGTCCCCCATCATCTGATTGAGCCAGACAAAAGAAACCTGTCTGATAACAGGATCAGTGGCGTTTCAAATCAGTCCGCCTTTGTCCAGACTCATTCTTCTCCTTTTTTACATCGCATATCAGCTCGGAGTAAACACTAAACAATCTTGGGTTATTTTTTCTACTGAAGTCCTGGGTTAACGTAACAAGTCCTGGGTCAGACGTAACAACCCAGCGTTTGGGTAGTTTTTGTGTTACCCAGCTCCTGGGTCAGACGTAACAACCCGGCGGTTGGGTAGTTTTTGTGTTACCCAGCTCCTGGGTCGGACGTAACAACCCAGCGTTTGGGTAGTTTTTGTGTTACCCAGCTCCTGGGTCAGACGTAACAACCCGGCAGTTGGGTAGTTTTTGTGTTACCCAGCTCCTGGGTCAGACGTAACAACCCAGCGTTTGGGTAGTTTTTGTGTTACCCAGCTCCTGGGTCAGACGTAACAACCCGGCAGTTGGGTAGGTTTTGTGTTACCCAGATCCTGGGTCAGACGTAACAACCCGGCAGTTGGGTAGTTTTTGTGTTACCCAGCTCCTGGGTCGGATGTAACAACCCAGCGTTTGGGTAGTTTTTGTGTTACCCAGATCCTGGGTCAGACGTAACAACCCGGCAGTTGGGTAGGTTTTGTGTTACCCAGCTCCTGGGTCAGACGTAACAACCCGGCGGTTGGGTAGGTTTTGTGTTACCCAGATCCTGGGTCAGACGTAACAACCCAGCGTTTGGGTAGTTTTTGTGTTACCCAGCTCCTGGGTCGGACGTAACAACCCAGCGTTTGGGTAGTTTTTGTGTTACCCAGCTCCTGGGTCAGACGTAACAACCCGGCAGTTGGGTAGGTTTTGTGTTACCCAGCTCCTGGGTCAGACGTAACAACCCGGCGGTTGGGTAGGTTTTGTGTTACCCAGATCCTGGGTCAGACGTAACAACCCAGCGTTTGGGTAGTTTTTGTGTTACCCAGCTCCTGGGTCGGACGTAACAACCCAGCGTTTGGGTAGTTTTTGTGTTACCCAGCTCCTGGGTCAGACGTAACAACCCGGCAGTTGGGTAGGTTTTGTGTTACCCAGCTCCTGGGTCAGACGTAACAACCCGGCAGTTGGGTAGTTTTTGTGTTACCCAGCTCCTGGGTCAGACGTAACAACCCAGCGTTTGGGTAGTTTTTGTGTTACCCAGCTCCTGGGTCAGACGTAACAACCCGGCAGTTGGGTAGGTTGTGTTACCCAGCTCCTGGGTCAGACGTAACAACCCGGCAGTTGGGTAGGTTTTGTGTTACCCAGCTCCTGGGTCAGACGTAACAACCCAGCGTTTGGGTAGTTTTTGTGTTACCCAGCTCCTGGGTCAGACGTAACAACCTAGCGTTTGGGTAGTTTTTGTGTTACCCAGCTCCTGGGTCAGACGTAACAACCCGGCAGTTGGGTAGGTTTTGTGTTACCCAGCTCCTGGGTCAGACGTAACAACCCGGCAGTTGGGTAGGTTTTGTGTTACCCAGCTCCTGGGTCAGACGTAACAACCCGGCAGTTGGGTAGGCTTTGTGTTACCCAGCTCCTGGGTCAGACGTAACAACCCGGCAGTTGGGTAGGTTTTGTGTTACCCAGATCCTGGGTCAGACGTAACAACCCGGCAGTTGGGTAGTTTTTGTGTTACCCAGCTCCTGGGTCGGATGTAACAACCCAGCGTTTGGGTAGTTTTTGTGTTACCCAGATCCTGGGTCAGACGTAACAACCCGGCAGTTGGGTAGGTTTTGTGTTACCCAGCTCCTGGGTCAGACGTAACAACCCGGCGGTTGGGTAGGTTTTGTGTTACCCAGATCCTGGGTCAGACGTAACAACCCAGCGTTTGGGTAGTTTTTGTGTTACCCAGCTCCTGGGTCGGACGTAACAACCCAGCGTTTGGGTAGTTTTTGTGTTACCCAGCTCCTGGGTCAGACGTAACAACCCGGCAGTTGGGTAGGTTTTGTGTTACCCAGCTCCTGGGTCAGACGTAACAACCCGGCGGTTGGGTAGGTTTTGTGTTACCCAGATCCTGGGTCAGACGTAACAACCCAGCGTTTGGGTAGTTTTTGTGTTACCCAGCTCCTGGGTCGGACGTAACAACCCAGCGTTTGGGTAGTTTTTGTGTTACCCAGCTCCTGGGTCAGACGTAACAACCCGGCAGTTGGGTAGGTTTTGTGTTACCCAGCTCCTGGGTCAGACGTAACAACCCGGCAGTTGGGTAGTTTTTGTGTTACCCAGCTCCTGGGTCAGACGTAACAACCCAGCGTTTGGGTAGTTTTTGTGTTACCCAGCTCCTGGGTCAGACGTAACAACCCGGCAGTTGGGTAGGTTGTGTTACCCAGCTCCTGGGTCAGACGTAACAACCCGGCAGTTGGGTAGGTTTTGTGTTACCCAGCTCCTGGGTCAGACGTAACAACCCAGCGTTTGGGTAGTTTTTGTGTTACCCAGCTCCTGGGTCAGACGTAACAACCTAGCGTTTGGGTAGTTTTTGTGTTACCCAGCTCCTGGGTCAGACGTAACAACCCGGCAGTTGGGTAGGTTTTGTGTTACCCAGCTCCTGGGTCAGACGTAACAACCCGGCAGTTGGGTAGGTTTTGTGTTACCCAGCTCCTGGGTCAGACGTAACAACCCGGCAGTTGGGTAGGCTTTGTGTTACCCAGCTCCTGGGTCAGACGTAACAACCCGGCGGTTGGGTAGTTTTTGTGTTACCCAGCTCCTGGGTCAGACGTAACAACCCGGCAGTTGGGTAGGTTTTGTGTTACCCAGATCCTGGGTCAGACGTAACAACCCGGCGTTCGTTTAGTTTTTGTGTTACCCAGATCCTGGGTCAGACGTAACAACCCGGCGGTTGGGTAGTTTTTGTGTTACCCAGATCCTGGGTCAGACGTAATAACCCAGCGGTTGAGTTATTTATTGCAGGCTTTTTGCACCCTCTTCAGGAGAGAGCGGTGCATGTCTTCGGTAAAATACAGGTTTGTGTATGTTTTATTTTATCTAAAAATGTGTAATTGTTCTGTATATCGTTTAATTTTAAGCAAAGCAACATACAGGGGCACAATGTGAGTCACCTAAACTAGTGTCGCGTCTGTCTTTTCGCGTGATGGAAACTCCTGAGGCCTTGCATAAAATGTTATGATTTCATTCAAAAAGATATGGACAGGTTATGGGGTCAGTCACAGCATATTTCGGCTACGAGTGAAACGCAGTCTGAAGTTATCAGTTCTCCCGCCGAACGCGAGTCATCTCCGGCACGAGATCCAGCGCCGTTACGGTGAAAACAGGACAACAGAGACTGATCGATTACACTTGAATTACTAATAAATGTTTAATTTTCTAATATTTGTTAAACAAGCTTAAATGTAGGCAATATGTATTTAAAAATGATATGCTATACTATAAAATATGATAGGAAAAAATAAAGGAATTATCATGCAAACCAGTGGTTGTGTGGAGTATCTAAAAAAAGTTTAGAGGATTTAAGTTAATCTGTAAACATTCATGTATGAAGTAAAAAAAAAAAAAGAAAAGCTAGTATTAGTAAAAATGAATCAACCCAGTGTTTTTTAGAGTGTAGCATTTATTTGAAATAAAAATTAAGAATTATATATCATTCATATATTTTGTTTTTTATTTTCTGATTTAACTCTAATATGTCAACAATATCAAACAAAAATAATGAATCTGGCTTTATCCAATGTTCAGATTTCTGTTCTGGAAATGTATGCAAATTAATGCATATTTATTGCCTCATTTGCATATTTTTGACATTTCAGAAAACTTGTAATACAAAACAATTGTTAATGTCTATACTGTCTTATCTTAAATTTTAGAATTTAATTTTTTCCTTTTGTGTCCCATAGAAAAAAATATCAGCATGTGGGTTTGAAACAACATGAGGGTGAAGTAAAACACAGTTTTTACTTGTGCATGAACATCTCTCTTCTAGCAGCTCGCAGTGATGTAATCGCTGTCAGAGTCAGCACACTTTTACGCTCTCGTGGCATTTGCTGCTTGCTTGGTTTGATTTTTCTACAGAGGCCAAAAGGACACACAACAAGAGACCGCCGGCTTTACAAAGACCAGCCTTTTCACCTTCAGACGCTCCTGTACACTTACACTCACTTTATCTGATCCACATCATGGATCCCTCAGATCTGGCCGTTTTTTCTCTACCGCAGTAAAATATTAAAGCTTGAATAATAGTGAAACTCTTCCGGCTGGAATAGCATGTCGCCCGTGGGCAGCTGATGAACAATAAGACCAGACCTTTGGCCTCATTTGATCAGGTCTTCCTCTCTTTAAAGTAACAGCGATTATCTCAGACGGCATTAGCGCACCGCAGCGCTGCATCATTAATCTCTCGCCGTAATGAGTTCCTGGCCATGTTTACTGTCGGCGAGCTTATGAAATCAAAGAGGAGTTGCCAGGTAAACGCTAAACAAACGCTGAATCCACATCACAAACAAGTGTTTAATGATGCTTATAAGATTGTCTTGCCTTCATATGTGTCTGTATATAACAGAAACATTATATATATATATATATACTATATAATGTTTCTTGAAAATCTTAATCATAATCATAAATGTTTCTTGAGCAGCAGATCATCATATTAGAATGATTTCTGAAGGATCATGTGACACTGAAGACTGGAGTAATGATGCTGAAAATTCAGCTTTGATCACAGGAATAAATGACACTTTACTATATATTCACATAGAAAACAGCTGATTTACATTGGAATAATATTTCACATTTTTACTGCATTTTTGATCAAAATAAATGCAGCTTCACTAAGCAGAAGAGACTCTTTCTTTTTTTCTTACTGACCCCAAACATTTTAATGTTAGTACATATATAAAAGGCTGCCAATTTTATTAAGAAATATATTTTATATATATATTATATATTATTACAATTTCAATTAACTTGCACGTTAGTTACAGGTTTGAAGATACAGGCAAAAACACACATTAAGTATGTATTGCACTGGAAGGCAATGCTTTGGTTAAGAATTCGTCTCTGTGAACTTGTGAGAAGTACGTGTCAGGCATTAATGTTCATGAAATGTTTGACTTTGCTAATCACATGTTACACACCAAGCAACACTATAATTGGCTTACTAATAAAGTGCTAGAGGAAAGTTTCAAAGGTGCATCCAGAAGAGATTATTAAACATGATCCATGCATGTCTTACTGCAACATCAAGGCCAGTTCCTGATGAGCGTGATTAGTGAGAGAAGTCATGCATTTACAGGCTCTTCCTGTGTTTGCATGCTCAGATCAAGGTTTTTATTGCATTAATGCATGTGTATAATGTCAGAAAATGTGAGAGTTTTCAAATGCATTTCACGAAGGAAGCCAAACAACAAAGACGGGAAAAAGGTGTTTCAGTGTCTCTCATCTGCATAAAATGATTACTTGTGTGCGCTTCCTTTAGTGAAACATCAAAAAAAGTCTTAAGTGGGGATAAAAAAAGAGGTTTGGTTAGACTTATTCAACCTGATTCTGGGCCGTGCAAAACAGGAGGGCAATTTTCTATGCTCCGTAAACATGGGTAATAAACTGTTTCTTTTCAAGAGAGCTTTTCAAGATGATTTAGACCCGGAGGAGAGCATAAAAACACACAATCTCAGCCTCAGGTTAGCAGCTTCTCGTGTTGTTGCAGTCATCATAATAGATAGGAAGACAACGGCTGAACGGCTATCTCAAACACTTTAACAGGGATGCGAAGAATGAGCTGTCACTTCAAACAGCGAGTGAAGAAATGCCTTCAATGCTACTTTAGCTCTTGTAAATATGTCTGAATTTCATTTCTTTTTTATGATGAAATGTCAGTCATATGTCAGGAAGACGCTACGCTCGTCCCGTTCCAGATTCCTTCATCACAGAGCGGCTGATACGACGTGACGGAGGCCTTCCATGTGGAAAAAAGGAGAAGACGGTAAATGCAGTTTTGCTGTTTTTCATTAGACCTGCGGAGTGTCAACAGCAAAGATGATCAAATACAAACGGATACAAAGAAGTTGAGCAGAAATGAGGAGGCCAGACATGTTTTAATTCGATTCAAAGAACCCGAAGACAGCAGAATTGCGCACAAATATCCTAAAAACATAATTCTGCTGTCTGTTGTTTCAATGTATTTTTTCAAGTTGACACACTTTGCAGTTCATTCAGCTTGACATGTTAAGTTTTTACTGTCTCAACTAGTTTGTGAGTTAACTTAACGATTGTATTTTCCGCCTCAACTTAAAAACAAAGACCTTTATATGGAAAAATGTGATTTATTTATTTGACTGCAAAAAATAAAAGCAAAAATGATGTTCTTCCTCAGTATTTTTGTCTTGTTTTCCAGAACAAATATTGAAACATTCCCTAAATCAAGATACATTTACTGGAAAAGCAAAATTACTCAAGATATTTGTTTCATGAAAAAATCATCAAAATTAAGAGTTTTTTTTGAGTCAGAAAAATAAACTTAATTAAAAGGGAAAACAAGATAATTTTTCTGACTCCATTGGCAGATATTTTTTCTTGTTTTACACATAAACTCCCTTCATTTTGATACATTTTTCATGAAACAAGGCTTGATATCTTCAGTAATTTTGCTTCTCCAGTAAATGTATCTTGATTTCAGAATGTTTCAGAACAAGACTGATGAAGAACATCATTTTTTGCATTGTTGGTTGAAATTTCTAATGTAAGTTTGGAAAATAAGCCAGAGTGAGTTAAATAAACTTGAATTTTAGCACTCACAACTTGAAAAAATAAGTTCACCTTACTTTTATAATGTAATATCAACTAAACTTTGTAAGTTACTTGAAATAAGCATTTAATTATGTCAACAAAACTTTTTAATCTGAAAATACTCATAATATTATAAGTAAATAAAACTTAAGGTGAGTGAACAACATTTGTTTTACAGTGAGAATGTGAGCGAATGTAAACATTGTTAAAAACTAAAGTTAAAAAAGTATGAATTGTTCCAGAGAGTCTGAGATACTAACCACAAATTCATATAATTGTGCACTATAAATGTGCAAAATTTCATAGCCTTCTACCGTACGGTTCTATGGACTGACATAGACTTACATGGAAGGAAACTGTATGGTGCTATTGTTATCTCTCATACTAGCAACCATCCAAAACACCCTATCAACTGCCTAGCAACACCCTAGCAACCACTCAAAACACCCTAGCAACCACCTATAACACCCTAGCAACGCCCAAGCAACCACCCTGAACACCACAGTCTTATGATTATAATAAAGTTGTGAACAGATAAAGTACTGTAGCTGCACACCTTGGTCAACCTGAATCCACTTTTTTGTACATTTAAAAAAAAAAATCAGTTCTGAGAGTGGCCTTTTTCTTTAAATGCGGTAATAAAACACGTCTCAGAGGATTTTAGGGCCTGAATCTTGTTTCATAGTGAAAGTATGCAAAGTAAAATACGCCGTAATGTAAATCTAATCTCAGGAGCGCGCTGCGGACAGAAACAATCGTTTGCAGCTCAATCTGCAATACTTACTATTCATGAAAAATAAATATGTTTATACAAAGCGTGGTAAAAATAACAGCATTTCTCTGCGTGTGTGCATGCATGTGTGGCCATATTTAGCAAACGCGAGCGGCGACTTTGACTTGATTCATATTTCAGTTGGTTAAACACACTTCATTGCGAGGTTTTATTGCTCTTCGTCATCCAGAAGATCTTATTTTCTCTATCGTTCATTCGTGCGTAATCACACACGCTGTCTGTGGCAGGAGAAAAAATGATTACAATGCAAATGAATTTGGACGGTTTAAGCATTTTTCTGAAAGAGATGCTGATTAACTGTGTCAAATCACGCATTCATATGGTTATGAGTTTGACTGCGCCAGAGCTGAACGAACACTATGAAGCTGCTGCATTATTGGTTATTATATCCAGTACAATACAATTCAGATTACATCATATATATATATATATATATATATATATATATATATATATACATCTATATATCTATATATACACATTTGATTTAATAATATTTTAATATTATTAAAGGCACATGAGATTCAGGAGAAATATCTAATATGTTATTTAAATTTATTTTAATATCTTACATTTAAATTTAAATTTTTTATTTATTAATAATATGTATATATATATGTATATGCATAGGAGTTACAATAGTCCAATCTAGAGGTTATGAAAGCATGAATAACAGTTTCAGCTTCTGTAAGGTTAAGTGAAGGATGTATGCAAATGATATTGAGAAGGTGGAAAAAACAAGATTTAACAAGCTGACTAATATGTGGTTTAGAATCAAACAGTACTTCCAGATCCTGAACAATTGATGAAGGCCTAACCAGGACTCCATTAATATGCTGGGAGGAGCCAAGTGAGATTCGGAGCCAACTAGCAGAATTTTCTCATCATTCAGTTTCAGGACGTTTTCCGCCATCCATGCTTTAAGATCTCAAAGGCAAAGATGATAAATGGGGGAGGAAAAACTGAATTAGGTTAGATAGCAAAATAAACGTTGTGTATCATCGGCATAACTAATAAAAAACGAAAATGAAGACCTTGATGTTTAATGATCCGGCCAAGAGGAAGCATATAAATTAAAATAGTAGTGGACCGAGAACCGAACCCTGAGGTACACCGCTGGAGATTGTGAGATATGTGTTTGTTAATGCGAATGAATTATTGCCTATCACTAAGAAAAGTAGGAGAAGCCACCGTATATAATCATTTTCGTATATAATAAATTACGTGCATCTCAGAGCATGC
The DNA here is from genome assembly GCA_037950675.1 of Hypophthalmichthys molitrix. NCBI lineage: Eukaryota > Metazoa > Chordata > Actinopteri > Cypriniformes > Xenocyprididae > Hypophthalmichthys > Hypophthalmichthys molitrix. The sequence continues at coordinate 32,692,365 of CM075511.1, read as the reverse complement.
AGATGAAATGCAGTAAATGCATTTCTGAGGCGGATGCCAGTGGTGTGGGAACGCAGTCCTGTAAGAGTTAAAGGTAATTATACTGAACCACTTTGACGACAGCTATTTTTAAACCAAGCGGAACATAACCAGGAGCAAGGGATCAGTTTATCATATGGGTGATAGGTAAAATGAGAGAAGGCAAGAAGTGTTTGAGTAAATGAGTTGGAATTGGGTCAGGATGACAGGAAGAGGATTTCGATTTTGTAATCAGATGTTGAACCTCAGATGTATTAGTAGGTAAAAAATCTGGAGGAGCACATGGGGAAAAATCTTGGTAGATGTTGTCAATTTTATGCAAGTTCCACAAAGATCAATAGAGCCATAAATTGTGGAAGATGATGGTTTGACAAGTTTGTTAACCTCAGAGGAAAGGTAGGAAGAGAGAGCTTCTTTATATTGCAGTATGTATATTCTTTATAGTGATTTTCTTATAAAGTCATTCAAGACGTCTACACTTAGAGTTCAGGGGTGAATGATCTCAGGGGACAGTTCTAGATTTTAATGGCGCAAGTTCCTCCAAGGCATCGGATGTAGTTCATTACACAATTATCTCAGAAACATCTGAGATGAAGCTGATCATTAAATGCAACAGATTTCCTGAGCAATGGAAGAACGATATCTCATCAGTGCGTATGCTGTGAGTGTATTATTTCTACAGGATTCGTGGCTCTTGATGACCTGTGATGTGGCTTTAAAGTCCAGAGGGATGGTGTGGGTTGATCTCGACAGGGATGATGGAGCCCGCGGGCCGCTGCTGTAGATGTGCAGTGGAGCGTGTGAGGCGCTGGATCAGATCAAGCCTGCATCTGAATATACGACTGAATCATCAGACGATCACACTGATGGTTGCCAGGGTGTTGCTATATGGTTGCTAAGTGTTTTCTTCCTGCCTCACATACAGCTCCGGTCCCTCCTTCAATGTGTGTCTGTGGGATTATCGTCCAGCACAGAAATTCCCAAACTTGCCAGCCGAACCACTTAGACGTACTGTAAAATGTCTCGAAGCCCGCCTGAGAGTTTTAGGTAGTGTTTCAATAATGTCACGACACGTTCGCATGTTCACGGTTCTCTGATGTCGATTAATGATCACATGACATGGAAATAAACAGATAAAATATACAATTTTTTATCAAGTGTTTTATTTTGACTTTGTAGCTGGATTTAAAGTGACTCAAACCTGTTTTTACATTCACACTACTGTTTTAGGAACACAAATTTAATAATAATAATAATTATTATTAATAATATGTTTTAACTAATTACAAAAATGAAGACAGAAATATTTTAGCCTACTGTTGTAAATGACAATTCTACTGTAAAATATAAAATGAATATTTAATAATGATAACATTTTTACACTAAGTCTTAAATTCTTCACTATTATATTTTAATGATATTTTAATATCATTAAAGATGTGAGATTCAGGAGAAATATATATATATAATATATATATACATACACTACAATAAATTCAAAGATATTTCTCCTGAATTTCATGTGTTTCAGCGACTCAACAATGTTTAAATATTATTAATTACAAAAATAAAGACAAAAATCTGTAATAATAATATTTTTTAATAATTTTACACTCATAGTTACAATCATAATATTTATAATATAAAAATATATTATATTAGCCTACTGTAGTAAATTACAATTGTACTGTAAAATATAAAATGAATATATGAATTATAAATATATCATATATTAATATAATATATATTAAAAATATTATATATCTTACTCTACTTAAATAAAATAAAATATAAACAAACTTTAACTTATTTTATTTCAGCTTAATTTATTTGCCAAGGCAAGATTTCTCATTTTCATTTAATTAAACAACTAAAACTAAAACTGAAATAAAAATTAAAATAAAAAATGAAAATGAAAATGAAAAGAAAAAAAAAAAATACTAAAAGTAACTCATTAAAATGAAAACAGAGAATATATATATTATATATACACTACCAGTCAAAAGTTTGGACACGGTAAGATTTTTAATGTTTTTAAAAGAAGTTTGGTCTGCTCACCAAGGCTGCATTTATTTAATTAAAAATACAGTAAAAACAGTAATATTGTGAAATATTATTACAATTTAAAATAACTGTTTTCTGTTTGAATATATTTTATAAAGTAATTTATTCCTGTGATCAAAGCTGAATTTTCAGCATCATTACTCCAGTCTTCAGTGTCACATGATCCTTCAGAAATCATTCTAATATATTGAAAACAGTTGTGTACTTTTTTTTCAGGATTCTTTGATGAATAGAAAGTTCAAAAGAACAGCGTTTATCTGAAATACAAAGCTTTTGTAACATTATACACTACCGTTCAAAAGTTTGGGGTCAGTAAGAATTTTTATTTTTATTTTTTTGAAAAGAAATTAAAGAAATTAATACTTTTATGCAGCAAGGATGCATTAAATCGATCAAAAGTGACAGTAAAGACATTTATAATGTTACAAAAGCTTTGCATTTCAGATAAATGCTGTTCTTTTGAACTTTCTATTCATCAAAGAATCCTGAAAAAAAAGTACACAACTGTTTTCAATATATTAGAATGATTTCTGAAGGATCATGTGACACTGAAAACTGGAGTAATGATGCTGAAAATTCAGCTTTGATCACAGGAATAAATTACTTTATAAAATATATTCAAACAGAAAACAGTTATTTTAAATTGCAATAATATTTCACAATATTACTGTTTTTACTGTATTATTAATTAAATAAATGCAGCCTTGGTGAGCAGACCAAACTTCTTTTAAAAACATTAAAAAACTTCCCTTGTCCAAACTTTTGACCGGTAGTGTATATTATACAAAATATTAACAAAAGTATCTGAATGATACTAAAATAACACTACTTCATATGCAGAATGTTGGATTTCATGCTGTAATGAATAATAAGCGTTTTCTGTTCTCTTTATCTGAGTATGTCGTGTCTCCTCACAGCAGCGCGGCCGCGGTCTGTTTTCAGCTTCACCGCGGGTCTCTTGGGCGCCTTTAGCTTGATTAAAATCTATCACCTCATTCCCTGGTTCAGTGAGCTCATTTACGGTTTCTTCACGGGACTTCGGCGGGACATCGCTCCCTAACCGCTCACTTTTCTTCAGCTGTCATATTCTCAGCCAAAAGCCATATCCCTTCACCATGATATAGTGCCGTACCTGTTTTCACCTGTACAGCATTAGAATATTCCTAGTGAATATTCTAATTTTCAGATGCGTTAGAGCTCAGTTTGAGGAGAAAATACGAGTTATGCTCGGTCAGAATCTCATTTTTGTCTTTAAATGAAACACCTCGTCTCGAACCTTTACTCTGAAGTAGGTCACCTAGTTGAGCAGCTTCCATCACTGATCCTCTGTTTGTAGCACTAATTGTGCTCATCATGTGATTGGAAATGGTTTCTAATTGTTGAAATGTAATGTAAAATGTTTACCGATCATGCATATTCATTGTTAACTGTCCCTTTTTTGAGCATAGATCATCTGAACCCAAATGATTTCACTGCAGAAGTCTCAAATATCAAAACATTCTTAAATCAAGATACATTTACTAGAGAAAAATTACTTAAGATGTTAAAAAAATAAAAATGAAAGTGAGAAAAATATCTGCCAGTGGGGTCCAAAAAAAATTAATTCAAAGGAAGTTTAAGATATTTTTCATGGACACAAAAATACTAAGCAAGAAATCTGTTTTGCATAAATTATTAAGGTTGGTCTTAATAAAGAAGACATTTCTGCACTTCAAAAAATGAAAGTTTTTTCATGAACATGAACTTTTTTTTCTACAAAATATATATTTTACAAAATAATTTGGACTCTAAAATTGCTATATGGAAATGAGATTTATTTGATATATATTTTAAAATGAGTTTTTCGCTCTACCGCGGTACTTCCGCCTACGTCACATGACCTTTCCAACATGATTACGTAATACGTGGAGCATCACAGAGCAGTGCAAGACGAGCATTTGTGGTTAAAAAGTATATAATTTATTTTTTTTAGAAAATGGCTGATGGTTTCTCTAGATAAGACTCTTATTCCTCGTCTGGGATCTGGCATCTTCAAAACATTTTTCACAGGATGAATTTTCTGAATGACACCTAATTTGATGATTACTAAAACATTTGACTCCATGCTGACAGTTAACACGATGTCTGTATACATTGAACGGTTTCTGTATTTAATGCAGAAAGCCTGACCTTTAGTTCAAGTTTTGTTCATTTCTTAAAATGATGTTCAGAACACACTGCATTTCCATGAGAGAACGAGACTTGGTTTTATTTCTCTATAAGGAATTGATTGGATGTTTGAAAGTGTCTCTATGACAGCTGGAGTAAAGTAAGAGCGATTAATGATCGATTATGAAGACAAACGTCTTATTTCTTTAGATTTAGAATGAATAAATGCATAACCTAAACCCTCATGTTGACTCAAATAACCGTTAAAAATTGCACAGACCTTGATTATGATTACAGTCTGTTCCTTGTATATGATACAAATGCAACTATTGTTATTCTGACACGTTTTTATGTCATTTTCAGTTTCTGCTTATAACATTTATATTTATGCATTTGGCAGATAAAGAGACACATTCAAGCATTTCTTTTTAACTTAAGAAAGACAGTCGTACAGGTTTGTAATGACATGAAATTCATGTTTGCTTGATCGTGGGAGCATTGAAGCTCAAATAAAGGAGATGTAGGTCAAGAATAGACATAAACCTCCAGCTTTGTCGTAACCTCAAATCATGAAGAGCCATAGAAAAGCAGAGAGGAGTTGGTTCGAGACGGTAATTGCGGAGGGTTGGGACTGTGAAAGTGTGTCGGTCCGATCTGAGCAGCTCCTGATGAGCGATGAACAAAGACTCTGTTGTTGAAGTTCAAAGGCGTCGTTCGGCTCTAGTGCCTCATTTGAGCAGTGATGATGATGATGATGATGATGATGACAGAAGCTCTTATTAATGTTACTGCATTAGACAAAACACTCTTCACGAGAAGCTGATCATTTAAAACAGATACAGAATGCCTTACAAGCATAAAGCTATATTTTATCTGTCTCTCAACACTCAGTACAGTTATTATAGTGTATACTGTATATATGCTGGATGCAAATGATGGGCTTGAGGCGTCTGACCTACTAATTAAAACAGTAAACTTTTAACAAACAGATGCAGGGTCTTATAAAGTGCATATACTAAACAATTACATTTCTACATTTAATAAATGAACATTTTGTCTGCATTTTGAATCATTCAAGCATTACGCAAATGTTTTGTTTTTAAATGACTGCAATCGATGTTGGTTGTACGAAAAGAACCTCAGCAGATTGTGGCATTAAACTATTTCATACTGCATATGCATATGAATAAATCTATGCATTTTTTCCGAAAAAAAACAAAAAAAAACAAAACAAAACAAAAAACTTGCTTAAAAAATTTAAAGATGCTTTACAACAATTCTTATTTTATATATATATATATATATTTTTTTTTTAATTGTAATTTATTTTTATTTAAAATTCTTATTATTCTCAATAGTAATTATGGTAGCACTTTACTTAAAGCCTTTATATATAATGCATTATAAAAATATTTTTAATGCATTAATTATGCACCTTATAATGTATTTTATGATCTTTTGAATAATTACATAAATACATTATAATATTCATTCAATGCATTAAAACACAACAGATGTGACAAGCAATCTGCAAATATTATAATGCATTACACTTATTTATGAAAAGATATTATGCATTATAATGTACATTATGAACACCTTTATAATGCATTATACATGAAGGCTCGATCATTAGATTCTCATTACATCTCATTATATATATTTGCTTTGCATTACAGTGATGAGTGTCACAATGCAGTTCAAATATTTTTTCAGTGTAAAATTTTTCTTTTGATTTTGAGTTGAAATCTATGTTGTCATGTTTTTGTGAGATTGACCTGTATTATATATAGTTTACTTGAGTTTGCCCTAATGTCTGATTGGATGTAGATTTATAATTCTGTGTTTTCCCACAAGAGAAAGAGTTTAGTATCATCTGTTTGATCTCCAAGATGCAGACATGAACTGAAAGCACGTGTAGTGTGATTTCACAGGGTCTTTAAACAGGTTGAGTGTCTGAAGGAGCGTCTCTGACAGACAGATGGAGGTTTGTGTCTCAGTGCTTCTGTTTCTGTCTGTCTGTGTCAGAAAGGACAAACACAAGCAGCAGACAGATGGAGCTCAACGTACAAACCAGCAAACAGGCTCGTACTCGCACTGTCACTCTCCCTGCAGCCTTAATGAATTATTTCCAAAGAAAAGTCTGTGAAATGGGAAAACGCCCAATTAAATAATAGTGGACCAAACAACACCAAAGTGTTTTGGAGGCTTTTAATTAAAATATTTTACTTTTAAGGTTTCTTCATATTTCAGATGAGCTGTCAGTCAGAGCTCAGCCTGTGTTTGGCGTCAACAGGGGGCGCTGCTTCAACAACCTGATCAATGCATCTCATTCCTCTTTACAGCTGCACTGAGAGGAAATACTGAAACAAGGAAAAGCAGATATGATTTTTGGACAGTGAGCTAAATCTGATTCTCAGTCCTCTACGCTCTATGTTTTTTCTTTCTTAAAGCTCCATGCATTACGTAATCATGTTGGAAAGGTCACGAAGGTCAAAAAGGTAAAACAACGATGTCTGACGATTCTGAAGTTGGAGGAGAAAATGAGATGTTTTTCGCTCTACCGCGGTCCTTCTGCCTACGTCACGTGACCTTTCCAACATGATTACGTAATGCGTGGAGCATCAGAGAGCAGTGCAAGACGAGCATTTGTGGTTAAAAAGTATATAATTTTTATTTTTTTAGTAAATGGCCGATGGTTTCTCTAGATAAGACTCTTATTCCTCGTCTGGGATCATGTAGAGCTCTTTGAAGCTGCACTGAAACTGACATTTGGACCTTCAACCCGTTGAACCCCAGTGAAGTCCACTATATGGAGAAAAATCCTGGAATGTTTTCCTCAAACATCTTCGACTGAAGAAAGAAAGACATGAACATCTTGGATGACATGGGGGCGAGTAAATGATCAGGAAATTTGAATTCTGACGTGAACTAAACCTTTAAGGTCAGTTCACAACAGAAAACGACAAAGATAACTATAATGAAACGAAGTGTTCGCACCTTAATGTTCCGTTTATTATAAGCGAAGAAAATCTGAAAATGATTCTAACAATATCGTTCTTCTGTGCCGTTATCGTTATAGTTGTGCTGTCATAGTATCGTTGTCGCTATTATCGTCCTTGGTGTGAACGTCCTTTAATCTTTTTGGTTTTCTAAATAATAAAATACATTTTTATAGGCCTAATTTTTTTTTTTTTTAAATAGCCTAAGTAAAGTGCAACTCCCCCTGCTGACGTCCATGTATGACTCATGACTAAAATAAAGCATGTATGAAAAACATTTTAGTATAGCCTAATAAATAATTAAAAATATAATAATTTTCATTCTAAAAATGCAAAAACTTTTGAGTCTAGTCATTATTATTAGCTTCACTTGTGTTTGCGGGCGCGCGCGCGAGTGTGTGTGTGTGTGTGTGTGTGTAGTCCATACAGATGAGTCTCTCTCTCTCTCTCTCTCTCTCTCTCTCTCTCTCAGAGCGCGTTATTGCGCAACGCGTCGGGCGTTTCGCTCCATTCGTCCTCGACAGGAACAAACTGGACTCGGTTCAGGACTGAGTTCGGCTCCGAAAAAAAAAATAAAAATCCCGCCAAAGTGTTCGGGAGAGATGACGGACAGCCTGGTGCACGCGCATCGCTCGTTCACGACGCTGCTGGTCCTGATGCTGCGGGCGCGCGAGCATCAGCAGCATCACTGAGACGGTCAGGAGCTCCGGAGCAGCGCGGATCGGATGGACTCGAGCTTCGGATGAAGCGATGACAGCTGCTGACCGTCGCTGATGTGTCCGAACCTCGGCAGCGCGTGAATGAACTCGTCCCGCTCATTATTATCAGGAAACCTCGCGGATCTGATGCTTTGATTCGTGAGATCTGCTCAGTTTTTCATCCACATCTTTCCCTTCCTGGAGAGACTCCGGCTCTTTAATCTGGATATGTTGAAAGGCACGTAATGATGGATGGGATTATTAGTGTTTTGGGGGTCCTGACGCTCATTTTGGAGGGCATCTCATGCCAGGGAGTGTATGGTAAGTGCCAGCAGCTCATACAGATGCATTTATATGCCAGTCAACATGCCGTGTGTGCGTGTGAACAGGTGCCATTTCATAAACCATCCAACATGAGATCTTCCCAACAGCCAATCCACAGGTTTTTAGAGGGCAAAATGATGCATTGTAACGCTTTTTAAAAATTAATTAATTAATTATTTACCAGTGATTAATTTGAAATAGCATTTAAGAACATTTTAGAATGTAGAATGCATAAAAATGCAAAAGTTTCTTTTATCTGTAAGATCTGGGTTTGGCTTAGTCATGTGCAGAACATTTTCACAGCATCATATAGTTCAATATTCCCAATTAATCCACAGTTTTTTTTTTTTTATGCATCAAAATGATGCATTACAAAGACCAAATATGTCAGTAATATGATTCAAATTTGTTTGAAATAACAATTTAAGAATTTGAAAATTGATAAAAACAATCATTTTAATTGCAAAAGTTTCTTTTAGGTGTGGCATAGTCATATGCAAGTTTAATATTCCCACAGGTTTTAAAGGGAAAAATAATGCATATCTATTATTGCACATGCACCCATCACAATGCAACAGTTCATGCATTGGGTTTTTCTCACGTTCATTGGAAGTTGCATTTGCACATGTTCGTTTGCATTGACCAAACGTTGTGGAAACGCTGTATGAACGTTGTCGTTGTGGTTGCAAATGTCACAGCAAGCGTCTAAAATCTGCATATGCAGAAGCTCTCCTTATTCTGCATTCTCATGGTGTACTGTGCAACTAGTGGCATTCTGCTCGTGTAGTGTGGGTTAACCATGACCGACCGTGAGTCATAATGTGCAAATGTCATGAGGGAAAACATCTAAGCATTGTTTACTCCAGGCTGCTGTTGCTCAGGGCCGATCTGACTGGCGGGTCACGCTTTGAGATGGTGGGCGTAATATCAACTAGATGGCTTTTGTTTGTGGAGTCAGTTCGCATGCAGGATAGTGTACGTATGGGGCTAATAGGATAATAGAGTTTGGGCAGAGCTGATCCATGAGAATGCACTTTAAAATCAATGCCTTCACTGCCGATGGAGGAATGGAAATGATGCTCTAACACGCTGCTGAATGCCAACACACTCTGAGATGCTTCCTCATTAGTGATAATTACAGGTGTAGTAGTGTTCCCTGCACCCTACACACTCAGCAGGGGACATTTATTTGACGACATCACTCAGATGAATATTTAGGCCTAAATTTAAGATTCATGCACTTGGGTTGCATGTAAAATTTCCATGCATTTACATTGTTTTAACATAAACTAATAAACTGTCAGTCATGCATGAATGAAACCGGTCAGTTCTCTGTAATAGTACACAAAAATAGAAATGCTGTTTCATTCTTTCAATATTTCATGCTTTGTTTTTATTGAAATTTACTAGCAATTTTCTGAGTAAAAAAATTGTTTCTGTGTCATTTATTTTTAATACACTGAATGTGTTTTTAATACACAATAACTAGGTTTACTTATCACCAATAAAGCCAATTTGTTTCAATTTCAAACATAACTGAATATTCCTTGTTCCATATTTTAATAATGTACTAAATGCAAAATATGATTATTTAAATAATCAGTCAGATGCAAATAGTTAATAATAAGCTATGCAATGATTTCTTGAGTTCAGATGTATGTATGAATGGCAAAAAAGTTAATGCAAATGCATGGAAATGTTATGATCAATTCACATACATAAATCATAAATTTAGGTCTACATTCCCAACATCAAACACTCGAGTCGTTTCAACTATGATGACATCATATACTCAAATATGAAGATAGCATTATTATATGGAATTGTGCATTCATGTCTTCAAATGCACCTATTTAGGCAAACTTCAGTGCTGATGGGTATTTTTCCCCATCCACTAGTGAAGTGATATATCGATGCACACTAGGAACCCATTTAAGTCCAATTCACAGTGTGCATTAGGGTGATTGGAACGCACTCTGAGTACGTGGGGATCTGTCAGTCAAACCCCAGCTTGCATTAATGCACAGTGTTTGAACAGACAGTGTAATGTGTGCGACTTGACGATTAGTCGTTAGTGTTATGGATCCCAGTCTAAACATGATTATGACTGTGGTTGACTTGATGTGACACGCAGGATGATACTGTATTTACTGTTGTCAGTGTCTTCTGGTTACATTTACTTTAGTTAACTCTTGTTGTTCTGCCTAATGCTGCTTGGAAAGATCCTGTTTACAAGTGTTGAAGTCGACGATGAGGTTTTGATATTTAGGGTCCAAGCCTTGAAAGGGCGAAGGCCCTATTGTTTTCCTTAGTTGCATTTTTTTTTACCTTTCAGGCACTTTAGGGTCCCTTAATATGCTCAAAAACTATTGAAACTTTGCACACACGTGGTTGTCATGTTGTCATGGGGGGTCGAGAAAGGATTCTTGATATCTTAAATGCTGTTGCCATGGCAAAACGTCAAACTTTTATATTCTTGGGTGTTCTTGAGGCTCTTAGCATGATTCAAATTGCACGAAACTTGACACACACGTCAAAGTTGTCAGACAGAAATGGGCGGGGAGGAGGGACTCGATGGCGCCACCTTTTGACAAAAGTTGAGGGGTTAGTCTTACCTACAGTCACCAAACTCAGTACATATAGTGGTCTCGTCAAACCGGACAACTTTCTAATTTACACTCATTAGCTCCGATCAATAGGAAGTCAGATATTTTTGTTTGAATGTGGATTTTTTGAATAATCAGGCCTGTAGGATATTAATGCAATCGCCACCAAACTCGGTCAACATGAAACAAAGATACTGAAGATGTGAACTATTATAGGATATCTCGAACAGTGTTGCCATGGTGAGGGATTAAAGTAATGACAAAAAAGGCAAACAGGAAATCATTTGATTTAAATTAAGATTGTATGTTGACCGTCATGCACAGGGTGGCGGTGGCGCCAGGGCTTGGGCCCGTCATCGCAGCTCGCAGCTATATTTTATATTTCTTTCTCTGTCATTTCCAAACAAACACCTTTGTTTTGCGCTGATGAAGAGGAAAGGATTAGGTGTGGAATCTCTGCTGTATTTGTGCTGTTTATCATTTTCATGCTGCCGTAGAGGATGATGGGAAATGTAGTTTGTATTTTAATGATGCCTTTTTTAAGCTTGACAGTCGTGGTTATTAAAAATGATCATTTTATGTTCTACATGATGCGAAATGTTGGGTTCTTTATTACTTTAGCCATACTTTAAAAATGATGTTCTTCCTCAGTTTTTCTGTCTTGTTTTCCAGCACAAATATCTAATCATTCTTAAATCAAGATGCATTTACTGGAGAAGCAAAAGCAAAATGACTGAAAATATTAAGTCTTGTTTTCTGAAAAATGTATCAGTAAGTTTAAGCTTAAAGCACAAAAAAAAAAAAAAAAATCTGCCAGTGAGGTCAGAAAAATAAACTTAATTCAGAGTGAAAACAAGATCCCATTGACAAATTTTTGTTTGTTTTAAGCAAAACTCACTTATTTTTGATACATTTTCCAGCAAATATGTCTTAATATCTCCATCTTCTTCTTCAGTAAATGTGTCTTGATTTAAGAATGTTTAGATATTTCAGAAACACTGAGGAAGAACATCATTTGTTTGCAGTGTTTAATTAAGTGAATTCTGTATATTGTGTTGAATGTTTCTCATCTCGGATCCGTGATGATGATGATATCAGAGGAACCGTGTGACATGCTTCTTGCGTAACATTGTTTCATGCGACGCCTCTGTTCTTGAAAGCGGCAGGATAAGAAAGAAACAAGGCTGCACTCTCTTTGCTGTTCCGCTTTATTCCCCGGTGAAGCCGGAGCAACTCCTCGGGTGTCTGTTCACGGCGAGCTTCAGATGCTGGACGTCTAAACTATGCAAATGCATTCCACTAGTGCAACTAAAGCGCTCTTTGTTGCTTCTCTGCGCCTCCTCCAGAGCTCTTTATCAATTCCCTTGGATCAGAACCCGCGCGTTTCCTACTGTAATGAGAGCAAGAGCGGAGCTGTGTTCCTGTTTGACGCAGATCCACCAACACAAGCCAAAGCCTGGCTGCAGTTACGCAGGACTGATCTGAGTGTCTGTTCATACAAAATGATGAGATTTTTGCAAGTTTTCTTTGAATTGCTTCTCAACTTCTTGTACTACAAGAGCCAAATTTTATGCTGGATATCAAAAAACGTGATGATAATAATCATAAATGTTTCTTGAGCAGCAGATCATCATATTAGAATGATTTCTGAAAGATCATGTGACACTGAAGACTGGAGTAATGATGCTGAAAATTCAGCTTTGATCACAGGAATAAATTACACTTTACTATATATTCACATAGAAAACAGCTGATTTACATTGTAAAAATATTTCACAATTTTTACTGTATTTTTGATCAAATAAACAGTCTAACTTCTTCTACTACAGTACTGCAGTAACTAAGATATGTGGCTGAAACTATAGCGCACTATCTAGGCAGTATTGTAAGTCATGTATGCACAGATCTCTGTCGCACAGTGTGTCAGACAGCAAGCGTCTTCATGCTTTGATAATCACAGTGTGTTTTCCCAGCACTGACATGTCAGTAACTCTACACTACTTCTATTGATCTACAGCAGGTTCAGCACTCAGTTAGCAAAACACCAAAGTCCAGTGAAGCTGAATAAAGAAAAGTGCATGAAAGATTCACACTCGTGCCTGTCAGCGCAGCGGCACCGCTGAGACAAACTATAATAAAATACAACTAGCCATATAACTGCACAGTTAGGATAGGAAAATTAAAAAGACTTAGAAACACTTCCATATCTGTGTCTGTCAAAGGTCGTCTGTTTAATCAAACTATATATTTCAGCACAAATTCAGGTGTCACTTGGTAGAATCTAGAATCTAATCTTCCAAACCCGCAAGACCTTCGTTCATCTTCGGAACACAAATTAAGATATTTTTGATGAAATCCGAGAGGTTTTTTATCTCCCATAAAAAAGCAACAAAATGACCACATTCAAGGTCCAGAGAAGTAGTAAAAACATCGTTAAAATAGTCAATTTTAAAATAGTCCGTAATGTGTTCTACGTCAGAACGTCGACTGCGTCAGCATCACACGCATACGTCGTGCTGATCATGTGACCAGCGTCAGCCAATAATGAGCCAGCGTTCGGACGTAAACATGGAAGCGCTGCACTGTGTCCACTGCGTATGACAAAAGTTCAAATTGTTAAATAAAATGATTATTTTTGTTTTTGCACACAAAAAAGATTCTCGTTGCTTCATAAAGTTGAACCACTGTAGTCACATGGGCTACTTTAATGATGTCTTTACTACTTTTCTGGACCTGGAATGTGGTAATTACGTTGCTTTCTATGGGAGATAACCAAAATATCATCAACAATACCTTAATTTGTGTTCTGAAGATGAACGAAGGTCTTACGGGTGTGGAACGACATGAGGGAGAGTAATTAATGACAGAAATTTCATTTTGGGGTGAACTAACCCTTTAACATCACAGTTTTCTGTAAAGCTGTTTAATGAAAATAACTATATACACAAAAAATTGATGTTACTTGTGTGGAACACAAGTGTGTTTTAGCTGTGAATTATAGGCTGCTGAGAGAATGAAACTCGACGGAGCCTGAAAAATTGTCAAATTTTCCCATTCAATCTTTGTCATATTAAAGGGTTAGTTCACCCAAAAATGAAATCCTAATCTCATGATTTACTCACCCACAAGCCATCCTAGATGTATATGACTGTCTTCTTTCTGATAAACACAATCGGAGTTATATTAAAAAAATATCCTGGCTCTTCCAAGCTTTATAATGGGAGTGAATGGGGGCCGAGATTTTGAAGCCCAAAAAAGCACATCCATTCATCATAAAAGATATCCGCACGACTCCAGGGGGTTAATAAAGGCCTTCTGAAATGAAGCGAAGCTTTTTGTAAGAAAAATATCCATATTTAAGACTTTATAAACTATAATCTCTGTGAGCTCTGACCTGACGTAGCTTTGACGCCTCTCGCGGTTCAGACAAATAGGGCTGGGCAACAAACTCAAGCTCATCTGATATTTCTCTTTAAAAATTCTAATTTTATACTTCTAATACGTGACTGGTGTTTTGTTTTGCTCTATTCTCTGCTCTTCTCTGCTCATCAAAGCGTCATGCTTCGGGTCAGAGGTCACTCTTCCGCTGGAGCTCGACTCGCGTACGGCCGTCTGTCGGAAGCCGGTTGTTAATATATGGATATTTTTCTTACAAATAACGCATCGCTTCGCTTCAGAATGCCTTTATTAACCCCCTGGAGTCGAGTGGATTACTTTTATGATGGATGGATGCATTTTTTTGATGTATTTTTGATCAAATAAACGCAGTCTTGGTGAGCAGAAGAGACAGTGGTAATGTACAGTGTAAGAAATATTTCTGTCATTATTTTAATTTTTGATGACTTTAGTGGTTAATAATAGCTGGTAATTATAGTGTTTTGTTGAAAACTGTGATTATCATGGTAAATTATGGAATTGTAGTAACTGATATTTTGGCCAGGCTGATATTTGTCAGTTTTGTGATAATTGGCCAATAAATGTCACTTATAAATCCTCTCCAATACAATAAAAAATGAATAGGTAAATTTTTAAGAAATAATGAGTGAAATAATCAATTTTGTGAACATATTATCTGCTATAATAAACTGGAACATTCATATCAGCATTATACTGTCCGCCCTACATGCTAGAAATCATATCAGTGTCAAAAAATAAAATAAACTAAAAATAAAATAAAATAAAATTGAAACGAAATAAAATAAAAATAGCATTCACATATCAGTCAACTATTATTATTATTATCATTATTATAAGTCTGTCATCTGAGCGGGTTTGGTGTCCGTCTCATGCTCATCTCTGCGTGTCTCTTTAGCCCACACATCCATTCCAAGTGCTGCCGCTGCGTGGAGTGATGTCTGTTGTCATGGCGACAGCATCCACCGCACACTTCTCGCATCCCCAACTTCCCCGTCTGCGTCTCTCAGAGTCAATCGCTGAAACAGTGATTGTGACCTGAGAGAGCGAAGGGAAAGAAATCAGCGTTTCATCAGGCAGCGTCTGTTTACCCGTGTGGTACAGGAGGTTTGAGCAGCTTTGACGCGCCGGTGTGAACGTGTCGACACATGGACAGCTTCAGCAGTCCAAACGCATCAGGAGGGCGGAAGCGAACAAGCGCCGCGGCTTTATGCCATATATGTGATATATTTCATCAGTCAGAAGAGCTGAAGTGTGTGCGGGTGTTTGAGCAACCGGAGAATGAAGCATCATTTGGGCAAAAGCAGATTCTTTTCAAACACTGCAAAACATAAAAAGCTCCTGTTTTTCAGCACAAATATCTAAATATTCTTACTGGAGAAGCAAAATGACTGAAGATATTAAGTCTTGTTTTCTGGAAAAAATATCAGAATCAAAATTAAGTTATAATAAAATTAAATAAAAATAAAGTTATAAAAATGAAATTAAACTTTAAAAATAAAATAAAAAAAGTTTTTGCAGTGCTATTTTAGTATTATTATATTATGTTATATTAAATTATATCATTACATTATAAAATAACTAAAATGAATAAAAACTATATAGACAAAAAAACTAATAAAAATGTCAAAAGCACAAAAAATAAAACTTTAAGTTATTACAATAAAAATGGAAAATAAATTTAGCAACTCACATAATGTAATATAAGGGTCATTAACGAATAATGTTTTTAAAAGTGTAAAAAAACATAATGGAGATATAATTAATTTTGAAGTTTTATCAAGTGTTAACAATGAGATTTTGTGGTTTTTATAATCAATTAACACTGCTTTTGTCATTTTTTACAAGATGGATGAAATTTGTCACCAAAAAAGTCATTCGGTTTAACCAAAATTTCGGTTTTACCAAATGACACTTTTGGTTTTACCGAATGACGATATTTTCAAACAATGCTAACAGGCTGATATCTAGCTAGCTAGCAAAAGGACAATCAGACATTTTATATTTAGTACAAGTTATTAAAATATTACAACATTTTCCATGTTTTATAGCGGTTGTACCGAATGACCTGATGTTTCGGGACATGCGTATGATCAAGTGAATACATGAATTTTTCAAATAGTTAAAAGAGAGTTAGTTACTTTGCTTCATGACCATATGGTCCTTTGCAGGTGTCTGAATGATGTCACATCCTGTCACATGATATTGACCGCATGACTTGATCCAAAATGGTCCCTTTATATTGGTTACTCCAAATGACATAAATGAAATTCATTTTTCCAGACATTCTTTCTCATATCAAAGCAACGACTTCTACACATAATTTTAATACCATTTTGCACTATGTTGATATATGATGTTATAAAATCATGCCAGAATAAAAAATATATACATTTATTACATTTGAAGATATTTTAATCACAAATGAAATGGCTGTATTGGCCTTTGGACGGTTAAACCGAATGACCTTTTGACACTTCAAAATCTTTAAAATACCTTTATATGTAGCAAAATATAATTAAAATCTTTTGGATTCAATAAAAGAGATCTAGTTGTACTACCTTACATACTTTGGATGTCATATCTTTGTTTTTATTATTATTAAGGCCTTTGGACAAAAAAAAAAGAAAATATTTAATTTTTATTAATATTTAAAATATTAATAACATTTTATTTTCAATATCTTTTCTAGTATTTTTTTCTTGTTTTTTTTTTGTTAATTAATATTTATTTATATAAACAATCACTGTATAAATATGTCATGAAATTGTCTAAACTATATCACTATATCAGTCATCTCTAGTTTCATTCATGTGTTTCTAGTCTTTCATTCGTCTGATCATCAAAGTGAGATCTGGCGGTGTTATTACTCAGCGCTGCCAAAGTCTAGAATGAACTTTCCTCTTCTCTCGATTCTTGGATGCTGGTGGTTTGCGATTCAGACCGAACATCTTGTGTCGTGTTTGAATATTCATGACAAGCTGCTGATGTACATGTTGAGATGTGGTTTGGTTGTGGTCTGTTGTTGTGTTTGTCTCCACTGTCACGAGGTGCGTCTGGTGTTTTTCAGTGCGATGAAAGCGTCTGTCTGACAGTGAATCCAGTGTGACGTTCAGACAGAAGATGGACTTCAGCGCTCTGCAGGAATACTCTCCGTCTGCAGGGAAAAACAGAAAGAACATCTAGAAACTTAAAGCTGCTTTGATACTGGAAGTCAGTGTATAATGTTAGATTGTTAGTTGCATGTGTTTTCTGGCATTAGCAGAGAAGGAAAGTCATTTCAGAGGTGAAGCAGTATTAATGTTGACTAATTACTCTCTGATAATAATCTGTTTAATTGTGATTTCCTTAGCTAATTTTCACCTAGAGGTTCATTTGTGACTGTAATCCACACTAAGATCTCACAGCTGGATTAGTCAAAGTTTGTAAGGTTTAGTGAATCCAGTCAACATGTTCTGTACCTGGTGAAAAAGCAGCAGAAACAAAAAACACACAGTATTTGTTTGCTACTGAACTCAATCAGTTTTAATCAAATCCTTGATGCGTTCATTAAGCTACAGGCTCGGCTCTCAATCGTTGTGACAATCATGCAGTATTTCTATGTGTTATTCTCAAAAAGATCCTTTATTTTCATAATGCTACGACTTTAATCTCAAAATAGTATGACTTTAACCTCATAATGTTACAGTTTTCTATTCGAAATGTTCCGGTTCAGTCTTTTTGATGCCGAATATGATCAGGGACCCCCTTTCTAAAATTTAAAAGAGATATATTTTAATGTATGAATAACCAATTTATACTGTGAAAAATTATAAATATGTGAGTTTTATTTGGAAAATATGTAGTTTTTTATTATATAATTACGTTTTATTTATTTTTTTACTTCATTTATTTAAATCAGTTTTTATTATTTATTTATCTGTTTGAATACATTTATTTATTTAAATCTTATTTTAATAATTGTTTTATTCAAAATATTTGATTAATAATTGTTAATAAAATATTATTTTATTTAATTAGTTTCAGATTTTGCATGTTCATAATTTCCTTCATTCGAGAGATTCGTTCAAAAACACAGATTCATCCAGTAATGAAACAAGTGAAGTCTTTTTGAGTGAGTCATTGAATCATTTACTTGAGATTCATTCAAAAACACCTGATTCTTCTAGTAATGAAGCGAGTGAAGTCTTTGAGTGAGTCATTGAATCATTCACTCAAAAGATTTGTTTAAAAATGCTGATTCATCCAGTAATGAAACAAGTGAAGTATTCATGATTGAGTCATTGAATCATTCACTCTAGATATTCGTTCAAAAACACCTGATTCTTCCAGTAATGATACAAGTGAAGCCTTTATGAGTGAGTCATTGAATCATTCATTCAAGAGATTTGTTCAAAAACACTGATTCATCCAGTAATAAAACAAGTGAGTCATTGAATCATTCACTCAAGAGATTCATTCACAAACACTTATTCATCCAGTAATGAAACAAGTGATGTATTCATGAGTGAGTCATTGAATCATTCACTCAAGAAATTTGTTCAAAAATGCTGATTCATCCAGTAATGAAACAAGTGAAGTATTCATGAGTGAGTCATTGAATCATTTACTCGAGATTCGTTCAAAACACCTGATTCTTCCAGTAATGAAGCAAGTGAAGCCTTTTTGAGTGAGTCATTGAATCATTCATTCAAGAGATTCATTCACAAACGCTGATTCATCCAGTAATGAAACAAGTGAGTCATTGAATCATTCATTCAAGAGATTCATTCACAAACACTGATTCATCCAGTAATGAAACAAGTGAGTCATTGAATCATTCCTTCAAGAGATTCATTCACAAACACTTATTCATCCAGTAATGAAACAAGTGATGTATTCATGAGTGAGTCATTGAATCATTTACTTAAGAGATTCATTCAAAAACACCTGATTCATCCAGTAATGAATAAAGTCATTATGAGTGAGTCACTGAAACTGATTTTTTTAAAACATTTATTCTAATTAAGCATTTTTAAATAGACTGCAGCAATTACCATTTCGTCAGAACCTCTAGTAAATTTCATGTTGTTTTATTTAGTTGTCTGTTCAGAATCATAAGAGAATTGTCATCTCTATTTGAAAAAAAAAAAAAAAAAAGTGATTCTCAATTGATCCAGAATCTTCGCAATATGCTTACAAAATAATATTTGAATAAAGGGTGAAGACGTCACTTTTAGCCAGTACTGTAAGTGTCAAATGTTATTTGGTTGCAGTTGTTTTTTGTGGTTTTCAAGCACATGACACACTCTGAGCTGAACTTGTGTTTAACCTGCTGGAAGAGAGGCTGACAGCGGTGCGGAAGGAGAGAGACTCGCTTTACCTTCTCGTTCTGGAGCTTTTCTGGGAATACAGCGTTTGCAGCAGTGAAGTGGAGTCTGTCACGCGGGAGATCAGAGCGAGAGCGACAGTTCGCCCTCAGCCCAAACTCCAGGACTCCTCCGCGGCTGTCAGCGCATCGCTCCTGCTCCAGCCTCACGGGAAACGCTGCTGAGATCCAGTTCTCCGGTTATAACAGCGTTTGGTCTGGAGCTCGTGTGGATGTGACTGAACATCAGAACCTGACGGACACCATCAGCTGTCGTGTGTCTCTACAGAACGTGACGCAGGAACTCCACTGCATGTGAATTTTATGTCTTTGCTAGGATGTTGTCAGGTGGTTTCTTACTCTCTACAGCAAGGGTTTGCAATCTTTTTGGTGCCACAAATATGATCAGAGATCCCAAGTCTAACATTTAAAAGGCAGCTATGTATTTTTATGTATAAATATCCAACAAATATCATTATAAATATGTGTAAACCAGATATTTCCTAAGTTATACTTTTTTTTTTACGTTTGTTTTATTTATTTATTTAGATATAGATTTAGAACTTTATTAATTTATTTAAATACATTTTTAATATTCATTTAACTATTTTATTACATGTAATTATTTAATTTAATCTTATTTTTAAACATTTCTTTTTTCTTTTTTTTACACTGTGTCCCTATTATTTAATCGCTGGCTTTATATTTTCATGTGTAAAAAAACAATTAATGCTGTGAAAAAATGTGTTTTATAAATGTGTAAAATATTATTTATTATTATTTTTCTATTCACTATAGTAGTGTACTTTTAAATTATTTATTTATTCAGAGACTCATCTATTTATTTACATGTTTATTTACATTATTTATCTATTTAAATTAATCTATTTAGTGTTTCTGAACGAATCTCTCGAATGAATGATTCAGTGACTCACTCGTAAAGACTTCACTTGTTTCATTACTGGATGAATCAGCGTTTTTGAACGAGTCTCTTGAGTGAATGATTCAATGACTCACTCGTAAAGACTTCACTTGTTTCATTACTGGATGAATCAGCATTTTTGAACAAATCTCTTGAATGAATAATTCAATGACTCACTCAAAGACTTCACTTGTTTCATTACTGGATGAATCAACGTTTTTGAACGAATCTCTCGAATGAATAGACATTTCTCCTGTGTCTGGACGTCAGCTGAACTCGTTGAACCTGGTTTCAGACTGAACTGGTTCTGGTTTAGCTGGTCAGTCGCAGTGAAATTGTTGAAGCTGTCCACTCTTCCCTGACATCATTTTTTCTGCACAATGGACAGTGTTCTCCCTCTATCCGTCTCTTTTTCTCATGCTAATTCCTTCTGTTTTGTTAAGCCGTGCTGTGAGTTAATTGGCTGAAATCCCCTCCAGTCCCGCTCGGGCCACTTTCTGTTTCTGTTGAAGCATCAAATACCAGCGCGTTTACCGGCGTCACGTCTGAGAGGGTCCCTTCATTACGCTTGAAAGAATTCACCGATTTAATTGAGCGTATCAGACCTCGGGATATGAAACGCATGCGGTTTATGTCCAGAATGCAGGTTTGAGCTGTTTATGAAAGTGCTTTAATATCTCATCGATTTATCCATATCACACTATATCTCAAGTCATGAATAAAGTCAAATTAAATGTAAATATTACTTATTTTATGTTTGCATATGCATACGCATTTCCTACTAAACAGCATTCGCACATGCAAACATAAAAAATTCAATTATTTAATTTAAATGAAAAAACAACAACTTAATGTCCAGAATGCAGGTTTGCAGATTGCTTGTTTAGTAGGAAAGTGCTTTAATATCTCATCAATATTATCATTTTATTCATATACGTCTCTAGGAGAGAAGCCCTACTGTACATTTATGTCCTTTTTTGTTGAATTAAATTAAATGCAAATATTAAGTATTTTATGTTTGCATATGCACATGCAAAAATTAGATATTAAAGCACTTTCGTACTAGCATATGCACATGCAGACATAAAATATTTAATTATTTAGTTTAAATACAAACTGCAAAACTGCATTCTGGGCATTTAAAGTTGTTGTTTTTGTTTAAATTAAATAGTTGAATATTATATGTTTGCATGTGCGTATGCTGTTTAGCAAGAAAATGCTTTAATATACGTGCATATGCAAAGATAAAATATTTAATTATTTAACTGAAATAATACAGCACAACTTAATGTCCAGAATGCAGTTTTGTACTGTTTAGTAAAGCGCTTTAATATCTCAGCTGCATCATATTTCATCCATATAATGTCTCAAGACTTTCTTTCATTGGAGAGAAGCCCTAAATGTCATATTTTTTTAAAATAATAATAATCAAAATAAATTTGATTGCATGTGCATATGGACCAATAAGATTTGAAAGCTGCATCAGAGTTGTATATTTACTGATTTTTCATCCAATCAAAGATGAATGCATATGTGCACAGCTGACGTGACGAAATGAATTTTTACTTTGGCCCTAATTAGCGGGCACTTAGACTGCTCATTTTGCATGCACAAACTGCGAGCGCACTGCATTATGGTCCGCAGTCCGATTTTCATCCTAGCTTTGCTCAACTGCTCCTTCTCAAACATGAACGTTATTAATTATGAATGGCCAGCACGGATCAGAAAAGGTTGCGTTCTCTGCGGAGGCCATGCGTGGGTGCAGGAGTGTGTGTGTGTGTGTGTGTGTGTGTGTAGTTGCTTTGATCAAACGTGGAGTGATTACTCTGTGCCTGAAATAGCTGCCGAGCCTCAGGAGAGAATCTCCCGCCCCGCACCGACTCTCTCCTCGCAGGAACGCCACCTTTCCCGTGAAAACGAAAGAGAGACGGAGCCACGGGCGCTCAGGATGTCTCACTAACACACATTGAGAGTTCTGGAGGCTTTTCTTCGCCTTCTTCACCGTTTCTGTGCAGTTGTGAGTCACTGTCAGTATTGTGAATTGAACTCTTTTCTGTAGCCTATAACAGCAGGACTCCAGTTCCCAGCATGCACCACAGCATGAATAAATCATGCAAATTACTGCATTATTTTCACTATTGTTGCTGTGTTGCCCTTTTCAAATATCTAAACATCGAAACAAGAACAAGAGGCACTTACTTGTTTTTAAGATCTTTAATATATATATTATAATTCATCAAGGACACATTAAACTGATCAAATGTGACATTTATAATGTTACAAAAGATTATATTTCAAATAAATGCTGTTCTTTTGAACTTTCTATTCATCAAAGAATCTTGAAAAATAAAATGTGTCACAGTTTCCAACAAAAATATGACTGTTTTCAACACTGATAATAATTATAAATGTTTCTTGAGCAGCAGATCATCATATTAGAATGATTTCTGAAGGATCATGTGACACTGAAGACTGGAGTAATGATGCTGAAAATTCAGATTTGATCACAGGAATAAATTACACTTTACTATATATTCACATAGAAAACAGCTGTTTTACATTGTAAAAATATTTCACAAATTTTACTGTATTTTTGATCAAATAAACGCAGCTTTGATGAGAAGAAGAGACTTCTTACAGACCCAAACTTTTGAAGCATATAACCGCTCTGTTCCCTTCACTCCTTCACTCCTCCGTACGAGCGCTCAGCTTGTGTTGTGTGTGTCAGACGCGTCGTCTCCATGATGGAAGCGTGTTGTTAGACGTGCTCATCATCTCTCCAGGTGGATCATGGGAACTGGCAGATCTATAGCTGGCCTTCACGCCCATAAAACTGTTTTATAGTTGTAACTTTTATAGTACATTTCGCTCTCTGAGGACCCGTTTGTTTTCCGAGAGCCATCCGTCACTTTCATGAAGCTGAAGCACATTTATTTGCCGTCATCAAACACACTTCTGCAGTATCTATTAGGTGCAGGTGCTGCTTCAATCTTTTACTATTAAGTTGGATTTAACAAGCTGTGTTCCAATTTGCATATTTCTAATACACACTGTATGTACTTCACTGATGGGAATGTGTCCTGCAGTGTTTGTGTGTGAAGATTAGCATTTCCTGCTTTAAACGTTTAGGTTTTTATAAGCACTTAAAAAATCACATTTATTTTTTACAACTTACTCTTACTCAAAACGCGAAATAGTACATCATTCAGACATGTTTGGCATACTAGTAACAACTTGTACTTGCATAAATTGTTTTGTAAATACATATATCATCAATTTTGTCTGTTATTTTACAAAAGTTTGGAAACGTTACAATTTTTATAATGTTTTTGAAAGAAGTCTCTTCCGCTCACCAAGACTGCAAAAATACAGTAAAACAATGAAATATTATTACAAATTTCTGTTTTTGAATGTATTACGTTTTATTATCAACATTGATAATAATCATAAGTGTTTCTTGAGCAGCAGATCATCATATTAGAATGATTTCTGAAAGATCATGTGACACTGAAGACTGGAGTAATGATGCTGAAAATTCAGCTTTGATCACAGGAATAAATTACACTTTACTATATATTCACATAGAAAACAGCTTATTTACATTGGAATAATATTTCACAAATTTTACTGTATTTTTGATCAGATAAACGCAGCCTTGATGAGCAGAAGAGACTCTTTCAAAACATGTTTCCAAACTTTTGACAGGTACTGTATATATTATAATAAATGAATAAAATGATAATAAGAAATAGATCAACATGAATAATATAATTTATAAATTTATGTTTTACTTTATTATTTTATTATTTATTTAATTATATATGCTATATTAATATTAATGTATTATATTTTAATATTTATGTTAACATTAATTTAGTATTTTAATATATAAATATATATATAATTAAAATACTGCATATATAAATAAAATATATAATAAATTAATATTAATATAACAAATATTTGTTATTATTATTAGTATTTATTTAATTTAATTATATTTGCACACACACTTATATGCTATATTAATATTAATGTATTATATTTTAATTTATATATTTATTTGTTATATTAACATTAATTTAGCATTGTAATATATATATATATAATTAAATATTTATAATTAAATATATAGATAAATTAAAATATAATACATTAATATTAATATAGCATATGTGTGTGTGTGCAAATATAATTAAATTATGTTATGTTATCTGTGCACTGGCATCTCTTTGTGTGTGTGCGTGTGCGTGTGTGTGTGTGTGTGTGCGTGTGTGTGTGTGTGTGTGTGTGTGTAAGCATATTTGGTAATAAATCTGCTACTGATCCTTATCTAGCAGGTTGTATAGTATGGATGGATAGTATGCAAATTGAGCTTCAGTCATGGACTGAGGAAGCTGATCTTGCAAAACTGTGTGTGTGTGTGTGGTGTATAAATCTACAGTATGAATTTATATTTGGTTCAAAACTGATGATTAAGATGGATTGTGGTTACTGTTACAACTTAGAGCACGACTTCACTCAATTATCTTAGTGTTGTGCATAAGTTAAGAATTTAATTAAACATTAAAATGGAAAAAGAGTTTAATTACACTGAGTACGAGTCACACACACTTCTGGGAGCTCCTTTGGCAGCAGTTGTCTTCTGAGGAAATATATTGTTTATTGTTTCTGTATATATAGCTCTTGGCTCTTTCTTAGAGTGTAGGAAAAATTGCAAAGTCAGAATTGCGAGATATAAACTCGGAATTGTGAGAAAAGGTCAGAATTGTGTGATTAAAAAGTCACAATTATTTTTATTTTTGGTGGAAACAAGCTTCCCTAATTTTTCTTGGCTGCACTCAGGTGTAAATAACATAAATCAGTCCTGCCTGCTCATTCAGGTAAATCTATGGCGGTACAAACGTTCAAGCCGAATCTCTAGCGTGTCTGTCGTTCTCTGGAGCGTGAAGCACAGTTCGCTCTGCCGCTCCTTTCACAGGAGGCTGTATTTAGGATGTGCCGTGTCGGCGCCAGAGGAAGCCCCGGCAGGAAGAAGATTAAATGATCTTCCTGTGAAGGTGTACTGCCGTCTGCATTGGACTGAGGCCGATATTAATATGCACTGACACTTGCATACAACTGAAATGATCCAGGATGTCTCGTCATGGATCATAAAATTCCCCAAGGTGCCTTTTGCTCTGATATTGAGTGCACTTCCTGTCCCTATATTATAAATCACAGCTTTTCCATAATGAAAAAATGTCTTTATTGCATTGCTGAAGACAGAACTGCATTAAAATCAAGCAGCTTCCCATTATAGTCAGCCGTGTGGCCCTGTTTAAAGGTTACATGCAAAAAATGGCCTGGTTTTCACGTCTGTATGTTTCTCGCAGGAGTCATTAACAACATTAACACTATTAACATTTTCCTGTTTACTACTGTGTGAAGCTGATTTGAAACAATCTGTATTGTATAGAGTGCTGTATAGACACAGCTGTTGAGAGAGTTGCTGTTTTCTAAAAGGAGTCAAAGAGAGCAGACATGACTTTAGACCACTCATGAAATGACCTGTTAAACATGAAATTATTATGCAATCATTTGAGACATTTCTCCTTACGTGGAACCATTTTATGGTTCTTTAAAACTGAGTCAAGAACCCTAGGGTTCTGTATACAACCTTTTTGGCATAAAGTGTTCCTGAAAATTGAGTCAAGAACCCTAGAGTTCTATATAGA
Source organism: Hypophthalmichthys molitrix (assembly GCA_037950675.1). Lineage (NCBI taxonomy): Eukaryota > Metazoa > Chordata > Actinopteri > Cypriniformes > Xenocyprididae > Hypophthalmichthys > Hypophthalmichthys molitrix. The sequence goes on along the minus strand of CM075511.1, from coordinate 32,666,105 downwards.
ACCTTTTTGGCATAAAGTGTTCTTTAAAAGGGAGTCAAGAACCCTAGATTTCTATATAGAACCTTTTTGGCATAAAGTGTTCTTTAAAAGGGAGTCAAGAACCCTAGAGTTCTATATAGAACCTTTTTGGCAATTGAGTCAAGAACCCTAGAGTTCTATATAGAAACTTTTTGGCATAAAATGTTCTTTAAAAGGGAGTCAAGAACCCTAGAGTTCTATATAGAACCTTTTTGGCATAAAGTGTTCTTTAAAAGGGAGTCAAGAACCCTAGAGTTCTATATAGAACCTTTTTGGCAATTGAGTCAAGAACCCTAGAGTTCTATATAGAACCTTTTTGGCATAAAATGTTCTTTAAAAGGGAGTCAAGAACCCTAGAGTTCTATATAGAACCTTTTTGGCAATTGAATCAAGAACCCTAGATTTCTATATAGAACCTTTTTGGCATAAAGTGTTCTTTAAAATTGAGTCAAGAACCCTAGAGTTCTATATAGAACCTTTTTGGCATAAAGTGTTCTTTAAAAGTGAGTCAAGAACCCTAGAGTTCTATATAGAACCTTTTTGGCATAAAGTGTTCTTTAAAAGTGAGTCAAGAACCCTAGAGTTCTATATAGAACCTTTTTGGCATAAAGTGTTCTTTAAAAGGGAGTCAAGAACCCTAGAGTTCTATATAGAACCTTTTTGGCATAAAGTGTTCTTTAAAAGTGAGTCAAGAACCCTAGAGTTCTATATAGAACCTTTTTGGCATAAAGTGTTCTTTAAAAGTGAGTCAAGAACCCTAGAGTTCTATATAGAACCTTTTTGGCATAAAGTGTTCTTTAAAAGTGAGTCAAGAACCCTAGAGTTCTATATAGAACCTTTTTGGCATAAAGTGTTCTTTAAAAGGGAGTCAAGAACCCTAGAGTTCTATATAGAACCTTTTTGGCATAAAGTGTTCTTTAAAAGTGAGTCAAGAACCCTAGAGTTCTATATAGAACCTTTTTGGCAATTGAGTCATGATGAGCTTTGCAGTATTAATGCTGTAGTTTTGTGTTTATCTGTTGATCTGTAGCAGTGAACGGATGTTAGTCCTCACAGTATTGACGTTGTTTCTCTCACAAACTCATTAAGAATATGAACGAGCATCTCGAGCAGCTGTAGAGGTTAAGTGTATCTGAGCAAGGCCTGTTTGCTCAGTAATTGAAATTTTAGCTGTTCCCTCCTCCTGATAATCTAAATGAGTTGTCATACATGATTGATTTTCATATTTTCGAGGATGCCGTTTTATCGGCGCGTCGTTTGGAGTTGCGTGATTAACGTGGATGGATAGAGTGTGTGTGTTTGTGGGAGAGGACGCCATGCTGGCTCTGTTTACCTCTTTGCCTGTTGTAATTAGTGCGACTGCAGCTCTCGGACGTGCTGTTCTTACTCCAGAATCAGCTGAAAGTGAACATCAACCCTGAACACGACAGCATCTCTGTGTTTGCTGGTCCAGGCTGGATTCTGCTGGTCAGTGCTGGTTCAACTGCTTCCTGTAGTGTAATTAATTCTGGTGTAAGAAGATTGCACGAGCAGCACCAGACTAATGGGTTTGATTCCTACAGAATGCATGATAAAACACACACCACCTGCGGGATGAGATGCTCTGGATTACAGCGAGCCAAATGTGTTAATGTACATGAATACTTGCCAAGTGCCAAATGAGAGTTTTAAAGGACTTCAGAAAGTAAATGAAACACCAGTTGGCCAATAACTTTATTGGGAGTAAATATATGAATAAAATCATTTAAATGTATGCAGTTAACAGTTGCCTTTATTCAAATGGACTTATATTGCATGCATGCATTCATTCATTCATTCATTCATTTTTATTTATTTATCTATACATCTATCATTCATTCATTCATTCTTATTTATTTATTCATTATTTTTATTTATTTTCTATTTATTTATTTAGTCATTTAGTCATTTTTAATTATTTATTTTCATTCATTCATTTTTATTTATTTATTTATTTATTCATTATTAGTTAGTCATTTATTTACATTTATTTATTTATTTATTTAGTCATTTAGTCATTTTTATGTATTTTCATTCATCAATTTTTATTTATTTATTTTCATTTATTTTTTATTTATTAAAAATTAATATTTTTATTTATTTACTATTTATATTTATTTATTATTTTTATTTATTATTATTCATTCATTCTTCCGTTTTTATTTTTATTCATTCATTCATTCATTCATTCTTATTTATTTACTATTTATGTATTTATTCATTTATTTATTTATTATTTTTATTTATTATTCATTCATTCATCCGTTTTTATTTATTTATTTTTATTTATTTATTCATTTACTTATTTATTATTCATTCATTATTTATTTTCATTAATTCATTCTAATTTATTCAATTAATTTTATTTATTTATTTATTTATCTATACATCTATCATTCATTAATTCATTCATTATTTACTATTACATTTATATAGTCATTTAGTCATTTTTAATTATTTATTTTTATTCATTAATTTTATTTTATTTATTTACTATTCATTTATTTATTCATTTTTATTTATTTACTATTTATATTTATTTATTCTTATTTATTTGTTTATTTATTCATTAGTTTATTTAATTAATTAATTTTTATTTATTTATCATTCATACAATCATTTTTATTTATTTATCATTCATTCATTCATTCATTCAATCAATCAATCAATCAATCATTTTTATCGATTTTTCTGCTTCAAAACTTTAATTCAATGCGCTACTTGTCATTTCCATGTAATTATTTGTAAAATTCACTAGTGATTTCTGAGTGAAAAGGGTTTCAAAGTAAATCCTACACCAGTTGTTTTTCAGTGTGGATGCAGTGATCTGAATTAGTTAATCTGTTGTGATGCCATTCCACTAATCGATGCATTCAAGACTAAATACAATCACTAGTTCTTCTGTCGAGATCATCTAAGCAGGGTTTGACTTTATCAGTTGCTTCTCTATGTTCTCCATTATTATTAACTCCTCCTCATACAATCCAAATGAGGATTAATTGTATATTTCTAGCAGATAACCTTGCAGTGCTCCCCCTTGTGACGCCATTAGTCTGCTTTCCTTCAGCGAGTTAATTATTCTGTGGGGCGATGGGTTTATGTGATTAAATGATGGCTGTCGTGTGTGATCCGAGAGGGTCTGCGGGCGAACGGCGAGTCCTTGTGTGAAAAAGAGCTCATTGAAAAACATGCCAGAGCACTGGTGGCATCTGCAAACAAAGGATCCTCAGAGACACTTGATCAGATTCAGCGTCTTCTCTCGCGCCGCTGGCCTTTGCCTGTTAAATGCCATGCGGAGGTGCAGCTGATAAACACGCCTGAGCAAAAATTACTCTGCATGTTAAAGCGGAGCACGTTTGCTATGATGAAGCTCTGTTCGGCCTCACATGAAGCTCTCTGATGTTGATTGGCAGTAAATAAAGGTTAAAGATTAAGTGGACAATAACTTAATGTTTAATATTAAATAATAATAATTAAGTGGACATTAAGTGGATGTTGTTTGGCCAATATTAAACAAGGATTTGATCTGCTGTAAAGTGTAACAACAATCACCAGCGCCCTCTGCAGGCATTTGTTATAATACATAATGTACATATGATGATTGTTTATATTATGTATTTTTAACAATGTTTTGAACCAATTGTTATTGTCTCATTGTTATTATATATGTATTTTTAAATGTTAAAAACATTTTATGCCAAAAAGTTTCTAAATAAGAAGAAATGTCTGAAATAATTGCATAATACTTTTATGTTTAATGGGTTAATTCAGTTTTGTTCGGGAGAAAGTATGTTTACGAGCTGTTTAATTCATTAAATGTAATTAAAATGAAGAAATGAATGAATTAAAACTAAATGCATAAATGAATGATCCCATGATGGGATGGTTCTGACGGAAGCTCTCAGGTTCATGTAGAAGCTGTTCTTCTGAGAGAGAGAGAGTGTGTGTGTGTGTGATTGGACGGGAGCTGGATCAGGTGATGATGGCAGAGGCGGGTTTAATCTGGCTTGTGTGGCGAAACCTCCCGCCGTGTGAAGAATGAGCTCTGAGCAAATCCTGCTCGTGTTCCCAGCGGCGCGTCACTATCAGACTCCATCACCGCAGAGCGAACACAGATCTACTGCTGACGTTCAACACGTGTGAAGTTACACCTGTCACCATCACCGCTGATTAACAGACATAAAACTGAGGTTAACAATTTAATTCTGTTTTGTTCATGTCACTTACAATGACTAGTAAGTTACTATTATATATATATTTTTACTTGGAATCATAAATTACTTATTTACATATGATTTACTTTAATGTTGTGATATTTTATATAATTAATTATATAATATAATATAATAGAATGTAAGGCTTCCACGCTCAGTTTCAGGTCTTATTTAAGTGTGGATTTACATGTTGGAATTAATTGATAAAATGAATGATTTGGTTCCAGAGGGTGTATTATTGTGTGTGAACATGTGGATGTAAATGATGAGACGTGTTCAGTTTGATTCAGAATAGAGGGAAATAATCAGGAGGCTTAATTGATTTCTCAGCTTCATTTCATTAGAAATTCAGCTTCTAAAATTTGTTTGTAGGTATGAAAACTGATGCACGAGAGGCGATTGATGCCATACATTAGGATTAGATCTGTAACTTTGATCAGATAATTTGGTCTTTGAACAATTTTATTGAATCATTTTGACTGATTGATTGATTTTAATATGATTTCATATTGAGATCTCTGACTTTGGTATCTTTCATGAATCTGAAGAAAGTTTGAGTTTACTTTTTAATTTTAATATTTAATGATTTAATTTTTTATCAATGTATTATATATATATATACGCACACACACACACACACACACATACACATACATTACAGACTTACAATGTTAATTTTTTAATTATTTATTTTATTTTAATATTTATTTATTTAATTATTTATTAATTATGTATATAAAGATATATGTGTATATATACAGTACATATATACATGGTGTATATATATATATATATATATATATTCTAATATATACATTATATATGTATATTATATTTATCGAATATTACAGACATACAATGTTTATTTATTTTATACACATTTATTTTTAAATTTTTAATTTTAATATAATTATTTAATTATCTATCAATATATAATATATATATATATACAGTATATATATTACATATTTTATATATACTGTATATTATATACATTGTAGACATACATTTATTTTTTTAAATATTTATTTATTTATTTATTAATGTATATATATATATACTGTATATATATACATACATACATATACATCATATATATAAAATATTTAGTTATTTTATCTAATATTAGACATACAACATTTATCTATTTTTATACATACATTTATTTTATTTTAATATTTAATTATTTATCAATGTAATTATATATATACGTTACAGACATACAGAGTTTATATAATGTTTAAATATTTATTTTATTTGAATATTTGAATATTTTATTAATGTATGTGTGTGTATATATATATACACACACACACACACACACATTACAGACATGTGTAACAGTTTTTTGTTATATATTTATTTTATTTTAATATTTTATATTAAATTTTATATATACAGTTGTGGTCAGAATTATTGGCACCCTTGGTAAATATGATCAAAGATGACTGTAAAAATAAATCTGCATTGTTTATCCTTTTGATCTTTAATTCATAAAATTAGCAAAAGTCTAACCTTTCATTGAAGGAAAAGAATTGAAAGTGGGGGGAAAATCACATTATGAAATAAATGTTTTTCTCCAAAACACATTGGCCACAATTATTGGCACCATTTTATTCAATACTTTTTCCAAACTCCTTTTGCCAAGATAACAGCTCTGAGTCTTCTTCTATAATGCCTGATGAGTTTGGAGAACACCTGACAAGAGATCAGAGACCATTCCTTCATGCAGAATCTCTCCAGATCCTTCAGATTCCCAGCTCCATGTTGGTGCTTCTTCTCTTCAGTTCACTCCACTCATTTTCTTTAGGGTTCAGGTCAGGGGACTGGGATGGTCATGGCAGAAGCTTCATTTTGTGCTCAGAGACACATTTTTGTGTTGGTTTTGATGTTTGTTTTTGGATCATTGTCCTTATGGAAGATCCAATCACGGCCCATTATTGGATTTCTAGCAGAAGCGGTCAGGTTTTGATTTTTATCTGTTAGTATTTGATAGAATCCATGATGCCATGTATCTGATCAAGATGTCCAGGACCTCCAGCAGAAAAATATGCCCACAACATTAAAGATCCAGCAGTATATTTAACCGTGGGCATGGGGTACTTTTTATCCATGTGTGCACCAAATCCATCTGGTGGGTTTGCTGCAAAAAGCTCTTTTTTTAGTTTCATCTGACCACAGAAGCTGGTCCCGTTTGAAGTTCCAGTCTTGTCTGACAACTGAATATGCTGGAGTCTTTTTCTGGATGAGAGCAGAGGATTTTTCTTGAAACCCTCCTGAACAACTTGTGGTGATGTAGGTGCTGTTTGATCATTTTTTTTAGGCTTTCTGAGACTCAAGACTCAACTAATCTCTGCAATTCTCCAGCTGTGATCCTTGGAGAGTCTTTGTCCACTCAAACTCTCCTCCTCACCGTGCATTAGGACGATTTACACACAGGTCCTCTTCCAGGCAGATTTGTAACATCTTTAGTTGATTGGAACTTCTTAATTATTGCCCTGATAGTGGAAATGGGGATTTTCAATGCTTTAGCTGTTTTCTTACAGCCACTTTCTATTTTGTGAAGCTCATCAATCTTTTGCTGTACATCAGAACTATATTCTTTGGTTTTTCTCATTGTGATGATGATTAGGGGAATTTGGCCTTTGTGTTTCCTCATGTTTATACTCCTGTGGAACAGGAAGTCATGGCTGGATAATTTCATGTTCATGATCACCCTGGTGTGCTACAAAATGTAAATATGAATGGGAATATACTTCAGAGATATTTTACTCTATTTAGATATTTAGGGGTGCCAATAATTGTGGCCAATGTGTTTTGGAGAAAAACATTTATTTCATAATGTGATTTTCCCCCCACTTTCAATTCTTTTCCTTCAATGAAAGGTTAGACTTTTGCTAATTTTATGAATTAAAGATCAAAAGGATAAACAATGCAGATTTATTTTTACAGTCATCTTTCATCATATTTACCAAGGGTGCCAATAATTCTGACCACAACTGTACATTACAGACATACAATGTTTATTTTTTATACATACAGCATTTATTTGCATGTATAAAATATATTGATTTATTTGTTTGTTAGTGTTGAAACATATCTAGTATCAGGTTGAAACTACTAAACTTGTAACTTTCTTGGATGGGAACAAACCAGCTAATCTAAGATGGAGTATGTGATGTAGTTTCTGGTCAGTGTCCAATGATGATGATCGAAAGCAGTTAAATCTGTATTTTCCAGCAGGATATTGATTATCTTTGACAGTCATAGTCGTTGTTCCTCACACTGACATGCTGATGCTGGTCTCTGAGAGTTCATCAGTTAAACAGGTCGAGTGTTCGTGTGGAGCTGTTGGGCTGGAGATGTATGTGGCAGTTTACCACTGAACGTTATTTGCGCCCCGTGTTGTTAAGACCCTCAAAGACGCATGAAAGGAACTCTAATTAGAGCATCTGTGAAGTGTCTGACCCACATTTAACCTTCATTCCGTACACAACATTCCCTGCGTTCTCATCACAAAGAGTTACGCTGATTCCCGGCTGGCATGAATAATTGTTGCTGAATACTCAAATGAACGATACGTCAGGTCTGGAGACTCTGGAGGCCGTCCTGCATTGTTAACGGTGTCGCTGGGAATTGTCCGCGGCCGTTTCGCTCGTGTCAGTGCTGATGAAGCTCACAATTAAAGCGTTATTAAGAGGAGTGAAGCGTCCTGAAGGTACACCATCTCTCTTCTTCTGCTGGTGTGAGAGAAACATCACTGAACGAACTTTACAGCCACTGCAAACTGCTGCTTTTGAATGTCAATGATACTAATAGTTATTACGTACAGCGTTTTGTAACAAATAGTGGATGGATAAATATAGGAAAGAAGTCTCTTCTGCTCACCAGGGCTGTGTTTATTTGATCAAAAATACAGTAAAAATTGTGAAATATTTTTACAATGTAAATCAGTTGTTTTCTATGTGAATATATAGTAAAGTGTAATTTATTCCTGTGATCAAAGCTGAATTTTCAGCATCATTACTCCAGTCTTCAGTGTCACATGATCCTTCAGAAATCATTCTAATATGATGATCTGCTGCTTAAGAAACATTTATGATTATTATCAATGCTGAAAACAGTCATATTTCAAATCATTCAAAAGTTTGGGGTACATAATGCAAGAAATTAATACTTTTATTCATCAAGAACAGATTAAATTGATCAAAAGTGACATTTATAATGTTACAAAAGATTCTGTTTCAAATAAATGGTGTTTTTTTTAAAAAAAAAAACTTTCTGTTTGTCAAATAATCCTGAAAATTAAAATCTATGATGGTTTCCACAAAAATATGACTGTTTTCAATCATAAATGTTTCTTGAGCATCAAATCAATTCTGAAGGATCATGTGACACTGAAGACTGGAGTAATGATGCTGAAAATTCAGCTTTGATCACAGGAATAAATTACACTTTACTATATATTCACATAGAAAACAGCTGATTTACACTGGAATAATATTTCACAATTTTCTTGTATTTTTTATCAAATAAAAGCAGTCTTTGTGAGCAGAAGAGACTCTTTTTTATGGTAAGTTGTGAAGCGATTTCTTGTGAAATGTAAAAATCGTTCAAACATACATGTTTTTCTACAGTTCTGCTCTGTCTTCTACCAGAAGAAATAACCTGTGAATGTGTATCAGTCCTCTGAAGGCTGCTGAACGATTACAGTGGCTCTTGTTGGCGTTTTGTAGTGGATTTTCTCTGGGGTTCGACGCGGCGGAAGCATTAGCGCTTCTCTCACTCTGACAGGCAGCTACAGATGCCCTTGACTTTCATTATGAAGCGGTGTGTATGGTCATAAATCATACATGTGCAGGCCGGGCTTTGATACATTGACCTGCTCCGTGTGATCAGAGCCGAATTAGCCGAGTGATTCTCCTCCAGAATCTCATCCGCTCACATACTGAATCATTCTGTCGTCAGTTTCGCAGTGAATCTGCGCTTTAGTTGTGCAAACGTGATCTGCGGTTGAACGGCTTCAAGCTTTATACTGTGTTCACTGGACAAGATCTTTTGTTTTCTTGATTTACTGTCAGTATCTTTTTGAGGAAAACATTCCAGGATTTTTCTCCATATAGTGGACTTCACTGGGGACCAACAGGTTGAAGGTCCAAATGTCAGTTTCAGTGCAGCTTCAAAGAGATCTATATGATCCCAGACGAGGAATAAGAGTCTTATCTAGAGAAACCATCGGACATTTTCTAAAAAAAATAAAAAAATTATATACTTTTTAACCACAAATGCTCATCTTGCACTGCTCTGTGATGCGCCACGGATTACATGATCACGTTGGAAAGGTCATGCATGACGTAGGCGGACCCGTTGAACCCCAGTGAAGTCCACTATATGGAGAAAAATCCTGGAATGTTTTCCTTCATTTCTTCATTCATGAACATCTTGGATGACATGGGGGTGAGTAAATTATCAGGAAATTTGAATTCTGAAGTGAACTAATCCTTTAGCAATGTTTAATGGACTTGAGCGAACAATAAACAACTCTATATTTATTAACAAAGATTATTAAATACTGTAACTTCATAGAGACAGGAACTAAACAGAGCGTTACTGACAGACTGGGAAGAGAGGAGCTGAACAATGGAGAATATGAGGAAAATAATCAACATTCAAGCAGGAAAACCTGTTCTAGGTCTCTTCAATATTTGCCTGCTTGTGTGCACACAGGAGTGGACTGAAGTTTCTTTGCAAGAAAAGATTTTGAATGGTGCTGTTTTGTTAAAGCGCTCCAGCAATCATTGTTTGACCCTCATGCACCGCAGCTCTTGTGAAACACGTTGGTTTTTACAGCAGTAGAAATTGTTGTTGCCCCATTTATGCTGAAATTACTTTGCTCTCTGCAGGTCAAGGGTCTCGCTGGAGCTGAATCACAAAAGCGTTCGGCGTTACAGAACAAACTACGTCAGTGTTTGTCCCTTTTTTCCGTCCTTCTTTGTCTCTGTCGGTCGTTCGTCCCGCAGCAGCCGCTCAATTTCATGCTCTCGTGATCCGCTCATTGTTTGACACACTTCCCGTCGGCTCGCTTATGGAACGGGATCTGTGTCAATCACATCTGTGAATCAGCTGATTTGCTTGAAAAAGTGTTTCTTGAAAATAAGTTCTAAGAATGTTCTGCTAACGTTCTCATTAAGTTATGAAAACATTATGTTTTTTTAAATGTCCAGTTTTTAAAGGGGTCATGAACTGCGTTGTTTTATCGTTTTATAATGTTTCCTGGGGTGCACTTATAATGTTAGTGTGCTTTTTACATCAAAAATGGTCATAATTTAGAAATAAAAGGCATTTTTCCTACCCTGATTTTAACCCTCTTATTTGAACACTCTGTTTTAAGGGGCGTGTCTGTGTGAGACTTAAGTGTAAACGCCCAGTCCAGAACTCAGTCACTGATAAACTCACGCTGTTTGATTGACAGCTCCAGCGATTGTAAAGAGAGCGTTCTTTGATCATTTTCTTTATATAATTTAATCACTGTTTAAATAATTTAGATTATGTTTCAGACAAAATATATAAATAATGTTTTTGTGCTAATATTTTGAGAATGTTATTAAAGACCAGATAACTTTGAATGAACGTTCATTAATGTTACTGGAAAAACGTTTGTTCATAACTTTGAGAGAACCTTGCCAGAATGTTCTGAGAATGGTTTTTTACTCTTTCCTCTCTTCCAAACACACATTTTCTGTTTTATAATCTTCCATCCTGGACTGAATTCATTGGCACAAATTAAAAACGTCCTGGAAAAAAACGCCTGCCGTTTTAAGTTTCAGAGAAATTTGCTGAGCTTGTTTGCTTTTGCATCGATTTTCCAAGCGTGTTTCTACACTGAGAAGCGTGTTTGTTGTTTATAGGTCTTCTGGTTATCTTTCACTGCAAGCATAAAGCTGTTCTGAATTAATTATACACTTAATTGGCCGGCGTACAGCTATACTGGCTTTAACATATCAGTAATGTGAAACATATTTCTGTAGGGACAGTGTGTCCTCACAAGAGCGTTCGCTTTTATACAAACACCAGGAACGTCTTGACTAAAACACCACCTTTAATGTCCTGAAGCATTTAAAACCTTTATAAAGGCTCCAGTGATGGTGTATTTTTGTAGGATTTTTTAAATTATTATTAATTATTATTATTATGTGATATTAATGATTCCTCAAATTATGTTTCTTGTCTGTCTGTCATTGTATAGTTATATTTTGCCATCATTTTTGTCTTGTAAACTTTTCTTTTCTAGTTTGCAAAAATCACAAAAATATTTTTATGAGAAACATTTTTGGAAATATCACAAAAATAGTTTGCACAAATCAAAAAATGTTTTTATGAGCAACATTTTTTTTTAAAAAATCACAAAAAATTGTTTGCAAAAATCACAAAATATTTTTATAAGCAACATTTTTTTTTAAAAAATTACAAAAAAAATTGTTTGCAAACATCACAAATATATTTTTATGAGCAACAGTTTTGGAAAAATGTTTTGCATAAATCAATAATAGTTTGCAATAATAAAAAAATATATATTTTAATGAGCAATGTTTTTTGAAAAATCACAAAAATAGTTTGCAAAAATCACAGAAATAGTTTGCAAAAGTCACAATTTTTTATGAGCAACGTTTTTGGAGAACGTTTTTATTTTCCTGCTGCAAAATATCACAGATGTTTACAGACATTTAGTTTGAGTCTAAAAACCCCTCAGAACTTCAAATTAACAAGGTCTCCAAACTCCAAAGTATTGTGAGATGTTTCATTTGCAGACGGTGACCTCCAGCGCTGAGCTGTAGTCGTTATTGCGCTCTAATGTGCTCGCAGACATCTAGTGTAATTGTCCCAGAGCAATTACCCGCGTTTGTGAGGATGTAATTATTTCTCGATAGATGTAATTATGCAATCCCACCTTTGCTGTGCCGTTACGGCGAACGACGCGCTTCCTCCCTCCTGCTTTCTGTGTTTACTAAACAAAATGGTGAAAAACAACAAACGTGCCTAAATGACACTATTAATCACGTTACAGTATCTTTAATCAGGACTTCCTGTGAACTGTTGCTTTTGATCACATCACACTCTGTCCTAATTGAACTCTTGTCAGAGCTGAACTCTTGTCACTTGATTAATTGTGACTTTTAGGGCTTTAATTGATGGAGGACGCTGGAGGAGAGCTGGTGTTGTGCTCTGAGGGCTGGAGAGGGTGATGGGATTGCATCAGTTCTTTAGAGTTTTTTACCGTGATTTTGTATATGCATTTTCATATTTTTGTATCTACACTCTTAAAAATAAAGGTTCCAAAAGGAGGTTTTCACAGGTTTGCTATCGAAGAACCATTTTTAGTTCCCCAAAGAACCTTTTTCAGTGATAAGTTCTAAAAAGGACCTTTATTTTCTCAGTGTGAAGAACTTTTTAATAATCTAAAGAACCTTTTTCCACTTTAAAGAACCTTTTGTGGGTCCATGGACGCTTCTTCATGGAATCAACCATCAATGCCAATAAAGAATCTTTTGTGGTTCCATGGATATAAAAAGTTCTTCATGGAACCATCGATGCCAATAAAGAATCTTTTGTGGTTCCATGGATATAAAAAGTTCTTCATGGAACCATCAATGCCAATAAAGAATCTTTTGTGGTTTCATGGATGTTAAAGGATCGTCATGGAACCATCAATGCCAATAAAGAACCTTTTATGGTTCCATGGAACCATCAGTGCCAATAAAGAACCTTTTGTGGTTCCATGGACGTTAAAGGTTCTTAATGGAACCATTGATGCCAATAAAAAAACCTTTTGTGGTTCAGAGGATGTTAAAGGTTCTTTATGGAACCATCAATGCCAATAAAGAACCTTTTGTGGTTCCATGGATGTTGAAGGTTCTTAATGGAACAATAAATGAGAATGAAGAACCTTTCGTGGTTCTGAGGATGTTAAAGGTTCCTAATGGTACCATTGGTGCCAATAAAGAACCTTTTGTGGTTCCATGGATGTTGAAGGTTCTTAATTGAACCATCGATGCCAGTAAAGGACCTTTAGTGGATCCATGGACATTTCTTCATGGAACCGTCGATGACAATAAAGAACCTTTTGTGCTTCCAATGATGTTAAAGGTTCTTAATGGAACCATCGACGCCAATAAAGAACCTTTTGTGGTTCCATAGATGTAAATGGTTCTTCATGGAACCAACGAGGATAATAAAGAACATTTAAAGTCACTGTCATTTAGATAAATAGACCACAGATAGTTTTTACATGCAATAAGAGAGAAGTCTGAGCTCACATAAAATTCATAACTGTACAAATTGTGTTGAAACGTTTGGTTTTACAAGTTCAAGACTCATAATTGCAATAATACATGATGTGAATCAGTAAAAAGTTTTTGACTAGATGCACAGATTTAAATGCACCAAAATAACAATGCATTTTGATCTTAAATATTTTTATATTTACAGTATATCAACATGGATTCTGTGGTGTTAAAATCCATTCCACAGAAAGGTTTTTAGTCTCTCTGTCTGTCAGTGTTTCTCGTCAGCTCTTTCTTTCAGCTGTTTTCCACCTTATCATTTTTCATCATTTTGACATCGTCTCTAGCATGATTGTATTTCTCCATTCGCCGTTTCTCTTTGTTTGTCTCATTTTTCAGCTCCTCCACACGTTCTCTCATCAGTACGGAAGATCATCGCTCTTCACGCGAGCAGCTAGTTATTGTCCTCGCCGCGACACTTGCGTTTCTCCTGTTCGTTGTCTTCCAGCGATGTTTGACTAATGGCCTTCCGTCTCTCTCCACGCCAGTGATTCCTCAGTGCCGACGCACGTGTCGAGGGAGATTTACAGCCGTTTAAGATTCATTCTCCTGCCATTTCATTGGCATTGAAACATTTGAAATCGCACCGTTCTCTGTCCCGAGCGCATTTGTCATCATGGAAAAGCTGTGTGGACTAAATAGATTATTCCAGGATAGATCGCTCCATTCCCATCTCTTTATCCCTACCTGTGAGGCTATAAGGAAATGTTATTGCTCACTGGTTTCTCCTTCATTGCTCAGGAGACTTGATGTTGTCGGTTATGTCTTATTAAAATATTTTTTATTTGTTAGGAGAAATAAATGAGCCACAATGATAGTTGCCATACAGTATGAGGATAGAGTTAAAAGTCATAAATAATTTGGATGTGGATGACAGATCATTTGTTTGTGAATGAATTTGATAGTAAATATCCATATTAAGATATTGAGAATTTTAAGCACATACACACAAATGTCATTTTTATTATTGTGTGTATTATAAGTAATAAAATTAATAATAATAATAAATAGGTCAACATGGATGATATTATTATTATTGTTATGTTTATATTATATTAATTTTGTAATAATAAATTATATATATATTTTGATATATTTGTAAATATCCCGGACGAGCCCCCATTTTTCACGGCCGGCTCGCAAGCCGCGACAAAGAAGGAGACAACACGTTGGAGCATGATCAGAAAGGAATAATATTTATTAAAGTAAGAATAAAATAAGAAAAAAACATCATGTTTTCTGACACAGAGCACATCCTGCTCGTCCAATCCTCTAGTCCAGCGTTTCTAATGATCCTCACGTTTGTTTCCCTCAGTGACTCGGATTGAGTGTCTGTGGAGACGGATAAGAGCAGTATTGTCTGAACGGAGCTCATAATTCTCCAGTGATGGTCAGTGAGCGGCCAGCGTTGTAGAGCTGAATTAACACATCTCTGTTTGAGTGACGCTCTTATCAGCACACCCAGCGCTGAAGGACTGACGGGAAAACTTAACCTGAATGATCTATAACCTCAGAACGAGCCACAGTGGGCCTGATCCAGCACAAAACACCCAGATACCTCATTTTCACTCACAGGGAAAGGTGTCGATCGGTGGAAATGTGTCATTTTAGTATCATTTTACACTGAAAATAACTGACTCACATGACTCAAACGTCCCCCAGTTTTCCCCATTAGTGTTTAATTTGACCTGATGGTTCCAATAGAGGAGATTCAAATGAAGAAAATCTTAGCAGCTTCACTATAGGCTGCATTTATTTGATCAAAAAATTTGATCACAATACAGGAAAAATTGTGAAATATTTTTATGATTTAAAACAGCTGTTTTCTATGTGAATATATATATATATTTATTCCTGTGATCAAAGCTGAATTTTCAGCATCATTACTCTTCAGTGTCACATGATCCTTCAGAAACCATTCTAATATGATGATTTGCTGCTCAAGAAACAATTACGATTATTATCAATGTCGTATTTTTGTGGAAACTGTGATGCATTTTATTTTCATTGAATATTTTGTATTTTTCAAGAATATTCTTCATCAATAGGTCACAGCCTAATATATGCTGAGAGATAAATTCATTTGAAAAACAAAAAATTCAATTACCAATGACCTTTTCCCAGTAACCGAAGGTACGTGCATCAAAACAATATCATGTCCACGTCTTGTTCTGTTTTTTTCTCCGTGTTCGTTCTTAAATGTCAACCACCCGTAAACAAATGAACGTCTTTTTATAAATCAGTCTTTAATAGGAGATCTGTTATTCTCCATGACTCCATTTTTCCCACAGGAGCTTCTGTTTTTGTGTTTCACAGATGTAGTTTGTGATTTCAGTCTCGTCTGAATCCCAAGAGACAAAGAAATGAGAGAAATTACGTGCGTTTGATGGTACGACGTCCAAATCCAATGTGCTTTAATGGCTTTATAATGCCACCCAACAAAGAACATCCAGTGGAAAAACATTGATTTGAATTGAGCCGGACTGAATGTGAACGTTAACAAAAGACGTGAACACTGAAATCCCTTGAAAGGAGGCACCTGATAATTAAAATGCAAATTGCTGTTGCTTTAGCTGAAGTAATGGATGAACACGGCTGCTGAATCCTCCTCATTTGAGCGCAGTTTCTCAGGCACAAATGAAAATAAAGCACTACAACATTCCCTGTCAAACCCTTCTGGAAAAGAAGTACTGTGTGATTCAAGCCACTCTTTTATTTGTATTATGGCTGTATTTCAGTGTGAAGCTGAATGTTCAACTGGACTTGATTTTGTCTGTCATGAGTTGGTTGGATGGTTGACTATTGGTTGATATTAGTCAGCGCTGGTATGAAGTAATAAATGATGTTTTATTAACAAAGTTTGGGAGGAGCAAGTTCAGATAATTAACCTAATTTGCACAGGTGGAGAGCATTCAGTTAATAAACTCAACCAATGTCAAGAGGTATAAATTCAGCAGACTTACCTCTGTTCATCTGAGAGTTTATCAGCATCCCTCCTCCACCCCATCTCCATCTCATCAAAATTCCGCCAAATACGCATAACTTTACTCTATTTAATTATATGGATATGTGAACTTGTGAATATGAAGACAGACGTGTTTTGCTTTAGATTGACATCAGAAGTTAACGTGGGCTTGGGGCAAAAATGCCCAAAATTCAACATGAAGCAAAAATTGCCTCTGCACAATCTATTTCAGCTGTTGAGATTAAAGTGAAATGTGAATTTGAATGAAAAGTGTTAGATCTGCTTACTTTGTATCAGATTTCTTTTGACGTTTTTTTTTTCGCAGCGCTGTGCATTCTAATCAATCACACATGCTTCTGTTGAACTTATGAATGCAGTAGCCAATCAGAGACATTTATATTTGTATAACAGATTTGTTATACAAATATAATATAATAACACATCCTCACGATCCTACATAGGACAAGCGGTTTGGAGAATGAATGGATTATTTTTTTATTTTTTTTATTTTATTTTATTTTATTTTATTTTCCATGCAACTACATTTGACAAACAGTTTGGAGGATGAATGGATAGAAGGATGAATAATTTTATTAAAATAAAATAAAACCATCCATCCTCCAAACTGCTTGTACTACAGTATGTAGGGTTAAATTAATTAAAAATAATAATAATAATAATAAAATAAAATAAAACCATCCATCCTTCAAACTGCTTATCCTATGTAGGGTCATATTAAAAAATAAAATAAAATAAAATAATGAATAATCAATTCATTCTCCAAACCGCTTGTCCTATGTAGGATCGTGAGGATGCTGAAGCCTATCCCAGTTTCTCAAGCCAAAGGCAGGGAAACACTGGATGGTCAGTTTATCACAGGGCAAAAATAAAATAACTGACATGGTAGCAATTGATGCAGATATGAAAGGGGAGTTGTATGTGTCAACACACAGCGGGATTCAAACCCGTGACTCCTGCTAGCAGCCTGTCAGCTGGACGTCACTGACTCTGAGTTTGTCAGTGATGTGAACGCTGACGGTCTCAGTGAAGCTCCTGGTTCACTGCGTCTCACAGTGGTGTCATCACTGCTCAGTTTGCCGTGTCTAATGTTTCAGCTTATTGTGATTACATTTTACAAGGCCCATTACATTAATCGCCGCTGAGAAACTGTGGAGTAAACCTAAGAATTTGTCCCGATTCAAATTTCATTTCAGGAACGTCTCTTATTTGAGATTCTTGGATCATGACGGTTGCATGCTAAATATTTAAACAAACATGAAGCTTTTAAACTTTAATCAAGTGAGAAAAAAGATCAGAAGTGTAAACGCTCAGAGACGCATCAGCGACGGGACGCCAAACACAAACATTCCCATCCCATGTGAGTGAATCACATCTGCTCACAGACACGTGTGATCTTCACAGTCCACACGGTCTACAGATAATTCATCATACTGCTTTTTATTTTTATTTTATTTTATTATATTATTTTATATTATTTTTTTATTATTTTATTTTATTTTATTATTTTATTTTATTTTATTTTATTATTATTTTATTTTATTTTATTATTATTTTATTTTATTTTATTTCAGTAGGCAGTATACAGTGCACTTGGTGTCATTTCAGGTTCTTCAGATCAGTGTTTGTGTTCAGTAAAGCGTATAATGACGATGTTTTCACCACATACTCTTGTCTACTTTTAAGTTGACATCTTGAACAAGCTTGTTTCAGCTCTTCAAATAAGTTTAAGTTCAAAGTAAAATCATTTATCTTTTTATGGATATTTCTATGATTCTCCATCGTTTATGTGTATTGCACTACACTCCAGCACAGCTCTGACCTCTGACCTCACATCTCCTTACACCTTAGTGTGTGTGTGTGTGTGTAAATGCCGCTGAACACAGCATGTATTTGGCACATGTAAGTGTCATTATGTAGTTTTGTTGTGTAATGACAGCGGTTGAGTGTTTGCTGTAATGTGTGTAATCGTGACACGCGGCGCTTCATGTAAGTCTCGGCGATGTTGTCGCCGTCTCGTCGAGTTCAGCACCTCTGATCCGAAAGTGCCGCTCACATAATGAGTTTCTCTTGACTTCCTTTGCCTCCATCACTGTCGAACACGATCGTGCGCGGCGCTAAAAATAACACGTTAAGCCCTCGGGACGGCACGTTTTTGTTTCCGAATGAATATTTGGATAAACAATCCTCCCCGTTCCTGCTTGATATGTAAATGAGAGAACGAGGCAGAGCGTCGGTGGCAAACATCAAACGTCAATTAGACTCTAAATGGCATGAAAGGGAAGCAGCACCTTTCTGCTCTAATGACTTTTTTGCACTTTAAAGCAAATGGATCAAATGCCAGAGTATATCCTCAAAGATACGAGTGCCTTTTTTACTGATTTCTGTGTGATCTCACATATTTAATGACTGTACATGCAAAGATGGCAAAATGTGAAGTTGTGTTTGTTCTGTACATGTGAGGGCCTTTAAATTCATGTTGAACTTTTTTAACACAACCACATTATAAATAACCGTTGGCTTTCTAGGACGGATGCGTGTGTCGAGTGACTGTCCTTATTTTTGCCCTGTGATGGACGGTCCATCCATCAATCCCTGTGATTCCCTGCCTTTGGCCCAAAACATTGGGATAGACTTCAACATCCCCGCAATCCTACATAGGACAAGCAGTGTGGAGATTTATTATTTTATTTTATTTTATTTTATTTTATTTTATTTTATTTTATTTTGTTTTATTTTATTTTATTTTATTTTATTTTATTTTATTTTATTTTATTTTATTTTATTTTATTTTATTTTATTTTATTTATTTGTTTTTATTTTATTTTATTTGTTTTTATTTTATTTTATTTTATTTGTTTTTATTTTATTTTATTTTATTCATGTGAGCCTATACAGGACAAGCAGTTTGGAGAATAGATGGGTGGATTATTTAATTAATTAATTTATTTTAATTCACTTTTACTTTACATAACTTTATTTAATTTTATATTCAATTGAATTACATTTTTTTGTATATTTTATTTTATAATTTATTCACAAGATTCTACATTGGACAAGCAATTTGGAGAATGGCTGGATTTTTATTATTTTATTTTAAATTATTATTTTATTTTATTTTATTCATGTGAGCCTATACAGGACAAGCAGATGGATTATTTAATTAATTACTTTAATTCACTTTTACTTTACATAACTTTATTTAATTTTATATTTAATTTAATTTATTTTTATATTTTATTTTATAAATTATTCACAAGATTCTACATTGCACAAACAGTTTAGAGAATGAATGGATGGATTATTTTATTTTTATTATTTTATTTTATTTATTATTTTATTTTATTCTATTTTATTTTATTTGAGCCTATACAGAGCAAACCATTTGGAGAATAGATAGATGGATATTTATTTTAATTTACTTTTCCTTTACATTACTTTATTTAATTTTATATTTTGTTTCATTTTATTATTTTATATTTTATTTTATATTTTTTTCATGAGATTCTACATTGGACAAGCCGTTTGGAGAATGAATGGATGGATTATTTTATTTTGGTATTTTGTTTTATTTTTTTTTTGTTGTTGTTTTAAAATATTTATTATTTTATTTTATTTTTAATATATTTTTATTTTTATATACTATTGTTTTATTTATTTATTTGTTTAGTTTATTTATTTTTAATTTATAATATTTTTTTATTTAATTTTTATTTATTTATTTATTTGATCCAAAAATAGCTAAATAGCATCTGGCTGTGTAGGACAGATCCGTGTCTCATGTGACTGTCCTCGTGCCGCTCAGGCAGAAGGGAAGTGATGTCACAGTCAGAGGTGCAGAAGCGCAGCTGGGTTCACTCCATCCCTCCGGCGTCTTCACTGCCTTTTTTTTACACTCGCCGTTATTGAGCGTCTGCGATCTGCACAGAAAACACACTGTATGCACTTCATTCTGACATCAACGATCTGTCTGAGCAACAAACACAACTATCAGTTCACAGATGCAGTTAGAATAAGAGCTACTGGCGTAAAAGACATCAGCTGAAATGTCTGTGACTCATAACATGCTTATCCACACAAATACTGAACAAAACAACATGCTTCATCTCTGAATGAGGCCATTGTTAATGAAAGCGTTCTGCGTTTCATGACTTTAACTAAACTAAATGCCATTTATTTCTCTGTTAATGTCACAGAGCTAATGTTCTTCGACCGTATAAAAGAGGAACGCTTTTGGATTGGATGCTGTTTTTTGCACTGATGCATGATCAGGATGCTTAAAAAGTCTAAAAATTCCTTAATGTAGAAATAGGCCTTAATTAGCTTTAGAGCCACACGATTCTCGATAAATAGTCACGATCTCCCATGATTCTGAACACACGACTAAACAAAATAACATGGAATTTACTAGAGGTTCTGACTGAATGTTAATTGCTGCAGTCTATTTAAAATGTCTAATTAATTTGAATGAATTATTTTTTTTAAATTAGTTTGAGTGAATGATTCAATGACTAACTCATAAAGACTTCATTTGTTTCATTACTGGATGAATCAGTGTCTTTGAACGAATTTCTCGAATGAATGATTCAGTGACTCACTCATAAAGACTTCTTTTGTTTACTGGATGAATCAGCGTTTTTGAACGAATCTCTTGAATGAATGATTCAATGACTCACTCATAAATACTTCACATGTTTCATTACTGGATGAATCAGCGTTTTTGAACAAATCTCTTGAATCAATGATTCAATGACTCGCTCATAAAGACGTCACTTGTTTCATTACTGGATGAATCAGCGTTTTTGAACAAATTTCTCGAATGAATGATTCAATGACTCACTCATAAATACTTCACTTGTTTCATTACTGGATGAATCAGCGTTTTTGAACAAATCTCTTGAATCAATGATTCAATGACTCGCTCATAAAGACGTCACTTGTTTCATTACTGGATGAATCAGCGTTTTTGAACAAATTTCTTGAATGAATGATTCAATGACAAACACATTTTTTAACAGTCACTTGTCGCCACCTACTGGTGTAACGATGTAATGATTCAATCATTATTTGAAGCATCAAGTTACTTTCAGAAGATAATTTACTCTATTTCGATCTCTACTGTAGACATCAGTGTTTATATCTGAACTATAAACTTTTATCTCAGTACTTCTGTGATCATCTGAATGATTGTAAGACAGAAATAATGAAACTGTGTGGTTGAAAAGACTGTTTGTGAAGCTGTTTCATATCTATTCTCTCTCTGGATCAGAACTGAATGTTCGCTGTGATCAGACTTGTCAAAGCTTTAATAGACAAAGAGCTGAATCACTGCCATTTAGGAATAAGATTGTGATCTTTTAACGATTAAACGTGCAGCTCTAGTTCTTAATGCTATATTTTTAATATAATATTAAATATAATTCCCAGTGGTGTGTTATGAAAATGTTCTTCTTTTCTGTGAGGTTCAAAGCGTGACATTTAAGGTCATGTGTCGGCCGTAAGGCAGTGACATTTCAGGACACAAGACCAGCGCTGTTGTCTAGAGTATATAATAATATTGTAAAACAAAAAATCCTGTTGTTTTTATAGAAATAAACTGGCAGCTGTGGTTGCCAGAATAATTCTGTAAAAATACAGTAAAAATGACAGCAGATCATCACATTAGAATGATTTCTGAAGGATCATGTGACACTGAAGACTGGAGTAATGATGCTGAAAATTCAGCTTTGATCACAGGAATAAATTACACTTTACTATATATTCACATAGAAAACTGTAATAATATTTCACAATTTTTACAGTGGTTTTGATCATAATTAATGAAAAAACAGGAAAATTCTGGGAATGTCAGTTTATTCTTCTTTTACTTTTACATTTAACTGTTAAATTCAAGGTTAGATCTGTTATGCAGCACTGGTGCTTTAGTAAAGAGCGATTCTGTCTCTTCTCTCCGCAGCGCCTCCTACTGTCCGTATCGTGCACTCGGGTCACGCGTGTAACGTGGAGGAGGAGCGTTACTCCGAGAGGGTTTACACCATCCGAGAGGGAGAGACGCTCGAGCTCACCTGCCTGGTCACCGGACACCCGCGACCACAGGTGAGACCGCAACTGACCAACCACAGCCAAACACGCACAATAAACACCATCTGTCCCGAGACACTCTGTGTAGTTCTTCATGAGAACAGCCTCCATCCTTCTTCAGATGCTGTGATGAAGCATTCGTTCGAGGCATTACTGCAGTCACTGACTACGTTGATGTGATTATCTCCACTAAACATGACACAAGCAAACCTCTTCACTTTTGTTTACATGTTACTGAAGCAAAACAGATCTCAAAATTGACCATTATTGTTTGTTGAGTGTAAAATTTGTATATATTTTTTGGATTCAGACTGGAATTAGTTTTTATCAGATGATTAATCATGACTGATCATCACGGATCACTGAAATCGAACTCTAAACGTGATCTTCTGAGGGAATATGATAGTGTCAGGCGTATTTATTAATGTCTTATTTATTAATTGAGCGGCTGTTCGCTCGCTGTAATCCATTCGTCTGCGGTGGGTTTGCTCCTCACATATTTCCCAGCTGAATATGACCGCACAACGAACCGGATAAACACCAATAACCCAGAGTAAATCCATTTCGAGCGGATTTTTTTTGGCTCAGTTGACAGATATGATGCGATGTTGGACGGCGGAGACACTTAATGCTGCTGACTCAAGATTAGATACAGAATAAGACTTTTTACACTGATTACAACTGATATACATGCAGTTATGTATATAGTCTGCATCATAAAATCACTGAAAGTCGTTGTGATTCAGCTGCTCATTCAGTATTTAGACACACAAACTCTGTTATGTTGCAATTCCTAAAACGCTGCCAGCTAACAAACCAGCTTTATTTATCACTCAGCAAGCGCCAAAAGCAAGATGAGATTGGCTTTGGTGGGTGTGAGTTCTGGACAGTAGCCGGTTAGATGTGTGTGTGACAGTATCAGGATGAGATAGAGATGTGCGTCACAGACTGTGTGTTTTTCATGCTGGACTGCTGCTCTTCACATGAAAAGGGTTTAAGAGGTCAAATCTTACAGCATTTTATTCCCTGATGGCCACTTATATAATGATATTTATTTATTTACTTACTATATGTATATATGTCATTTTTGTTTTTTATATTAATTAATTTATTGCATGTATTTGGGTCAGTGACGTGACGGGTCATGTTTTTTGTCCAAAGGCCTTAATAATAATAATAATAAAAACAAAGATATGACATCCAAAGTATGTAAGGTAGTACAACTACATCTCTTTTATTGAATCCAAAAGATTTTAATTATATTTTGCTACATATAAAGGTATTTTAAAGATTTTGAAGTGTCAAAAGGTCATTCGGTTTAACCGTCCAAAGCCCAATACAGCCATTTCATTTGTGATTAAAATATCTTAAAATGTAATAAATGTATATATTTTTTATTCTGGCATGATTTTATAACATCATATATCAACATAGTGCAAAATGGTGTTAAAATTATGTGTAGAAGTTGTTGCTTTGATATGAGAAAGAATTTAAGGAAAAATGAATTTCATTGATGTCATTCGGAGCAACCAATATAAAGGGACCATTTTGGATCAAGTCATGCGGTCAATATCATGTGACAGGATGTGACATCATTCAGACACCTGCAAAGGACCACATGGTCATGAAGCAAAGTAACTAACTCTCTCTTAACTATTTGAAAAATTCATCAGGTCATTCGGTACAACCGCTATAAAACATGGAAAATGTTGTAATATTTTAAAAACTTGTACTAAATATAAAATTTCTGATTGTCCTTTTGCTAGCTAGCTAGATATCAGCCTGTTAGCATTGATTGAAAATATTGTCATTCGGTAAAACCAAAAGTGTCATTTGGTAAAACCGAAATTTTTGTTAAACCGAATGACTTTTTTAGCGACAAATTTTGTCCATCTTGTAAAAAAAATGACAAAAGCAGTGTTAATTGGTTATAAAAACCACATAATCTCATTGTTAACACTTAATAAAACTTCAAAATTAATTATATCTCAATTATGTTTTTTTACACTTATTTGTCAATGACCCACTTATTTATTTATTTACTTACTGTATATATATTAATGGATGTATGCATTTATTTATTTGATTGTTTATTTATGTATGTATGTAATTTATTTATTTATTTACTGTATGTAAGTATTTTTATTTTTTATATCTATTTATTTATTTTTATGGTATGTAATATAATGCATTTTTATTTTATTTTTTGTATGTATATATGTAGGTATTATGTTTTGTATTTTTGTATATTTATTTTTTAATGCAATTTTTATTTATTAATTGTATGAATGTATTTATTCATTTGCTTATTTTTTATGCATGTTATGTTATCTATCTATCTAATCACCCTCTCTCTCTCTCTGACCCTTACAATTAAACAGGCTGTGTTTTTTGTAAAGATCAAATTATTTATGCTAAAATATAGAAAATATGTAAGGGTCAGAGATCTGTCACTGCCATTTTGTTTGTTTTTTATTTCATAACATTGCAACAGTCGATTTGTAGAAAATATGTGAATGTTACCATTTTGTACAGTAATTATGGTAATTTCTGTGGTGAACGCAGCAGTCGTCCCATCTGGGCCATTTCTCCTGCTTGATCTTTTAAAGAAATCCTTCTTACTCAAATATTTATTTATGTTGTGCTTTATTTAGAAGCAGCAGAGATAAAAAAATCATCTGCAGCCTCAAACCGGAGGTTGTTTTGCATCGAGCTCAATTTGCTGGATTGGATAAATGAAATGCGATTTGTCGGTGTCTTGGGGATTGACTCTGCCCATTCACCCTAATTAATATTTAATTCGCCTTTGATCAATATACAGCCCATTAATTTGTCCACTCCAGCTCGGTGCGGTCACACATAGCAGGTATTGATCCCTATATATTTCAGTTAGAAAGGTGAAGCCCGTTGAGTTAGTGAGACACACCGACCACAATTCATCTCACACGTGTGACACTCCGACGCTTCTCCACGCTTAATTAAAATTTTAAAACGGGAGATCAAAGATTCCTTGTGTCTCCTTTGAAATCAAATCATTAAGACATCTGCTCCGGTCCAGCCACGGGCAGGTTTTGAACTTGATGTTCTGGATCCGGGAACGCCGTTCCAAACTGCAGGAGATTCTCAGCGGCCAAAATGAGAAGTTTGCATCAGAAGAGCACTGATTTTCCTTTATTCTGCTGAGAGAATCTTTTGATTTATTAACTAGATGAAGCACCTGAAAACAGATAACAATTATTGAAGCCATTATTATGGAGTGCAGTGAGTCTCATTAATATCCCTCTCAGTGTTACGTAGTCTTGTTTTTAGGCTCTACTAGAACAGGTTTGTCATGCTTGAATGTTGATTATTTTCCTCATATTCTCCATTGTTCAGCTCCTCTCTTCCCAGTCTGTCAGTAACGCTCTGTTTAGTTCCTGTCTCTATGAAGCCCCTCCTTCTGAAAAGCACGATGTGCTCTGATTGGTTGGCTGGAGCGGTGTGTTGTGATTGGTGTTTGGGAAATGTCCCGCCCCTTACCATAACCGCCAGTTTCAACACACTACTAACTTTAAGTACTTGACTAGGATATGAAGGACATATGTGAATGTATGAATCGCTCTGGATAAGAGACTTCATTTTGATACATTTTCAGAAAACAAGACTGAATATCTTCAGTCATTTCTCTTCTCCAGTAAATGTATCTTGATTTCAGAATGTTTACATATTTGTACTGGAAAACAAGACAGAAGCACTGAGGAAGAACATCATTTTTGCTGTGAAAAACTGGCGTCCGTATGCCAGTTTAGGACTCAAATGTGCTTCTGATGGCATTACAACGAGATCTTCTGTCCGGAGGGACGTTCGCTCGACTGGTGGCGTAATCCAAGAGACGAGCGACAAATGGAGGATTATAAGCACTAATGCCAACATGACATGAGGTTATTAATACTAGATTTCCTTAAAATCAACAGAAACGGTCTCACGGGTTGATTTATTTCTTAAACAGGACCTATTCTGCTTTTCATCCACGTTCATCTGTCTTCAGTGTGTAATGTTGCTGTTTGAGCATGAAAAAGCTTATTATTATTATTCTCTATGTCAGTGTCAGTGTTTCTGAACTCCTGAAACGCCTCCATCTTGAGTTTTCTCACAATATTCCTCATTTAAATAATTCATGCGCAGAATAAAGGGGCGGGGCCTGGTTGAGTGAGTTAGTAGTGTGTTGAAACTGGCGGTTATGGTAAGGGGCGGGACATTTCCCAAAGACCAATCACAACACACTGCTCCAGCCGACAAATCAGAGCACATTGTGCTTTTCAGAAGGAGGGGCTTCATAGAGACAGGAACTAAACAGAGCGTTACTGACAGACTGGGAAGAGAGGAGCTGAACAATGGAGAATATGAGGAAAATAATCAACATTCAAGCAGGAAAACCTGTTCTAGTAGAGCCAAAAAACACAATCAAGGTCTATAATAGGTCCTCCACCTTGTCTGAAAGTACACTGTCCTCAGACTCATATGGCTTGAGATTGTTCCTCTATCTTGAAACATTTCAGTGTTTAAAGGCGTACCTGTAAATTTCAGTGCTTTATTTTGTTGCCGTTTCTGAAGCTGAGTTTCCAGCAGAGAGCTCGTCTTTCTTGAATCTTCTCACAGAGATCCAGACCGACTCGATTCATATTCATAACAACACCTCAGTTTGAAATGACTGTCAGATTAATCACAAAGCGCCGACAGTGAGGATTTCGAGTCTGTCTGTCCTCTCAGGCTCTGGCTTTCACACAGAAACATGATGTTGTGTGTTAAATACTCAAATACTTCACTCACGTGTCTTCAGAGATCACATGGAGCGGTCCTTGTGTTTAAAGAGATTTTTTATAATCATTATGGACTTGTTTGTGAAGTTCAACATTCCTGTTTGAGATGACTTTGTGTGGTAGATTTGCTAATGTAATCACTAAAAGGTACATATTTGTACATACATGTTTACAGTAAAAAATGTGAAATATTATTCCAATGTAAATCAGCTGTTTTCTATGTGAATATATAGTAAAGTGTAATTTATTCCTGTGATCAAATCAGCTTTTTTTTTCAGCATCATTACTCCAGTCTTCAGTGTCACATGATCCTTCAGAAATCATTCTAATATGATGATCTGCTGCTCAAGAAACATTTATGTTTCAAAACATCATATTGTTATTTTTCAAGATTCTTTGATGAATATGAAGTTCAAACGAACAACATTTGCTGCAAACTTCATTCTCATAAATCATAAATCCAGTATTTATGATTTGGCTCAAGGCTAAAACAGTCTGAAATATTGTATAAGAGTTCACATTAACACGAACTTATTGCGCCCGCAACCTTTTATCTTCTGTTTAAATCAAAATCATTTATTGATTTTATTGAATAAGATACCTGATACTGGAGTTATGAATTGTGGTAAATGTTAATGCATCAATGCTTTGTTTGTACGATTATTGATCTTGAACAGTCTATAAACAAGAGGTTAAAGTAATGAGTTGGGCATCCCGAAGCACACAGACTGACAAAAACAGGCCCTCCTTCTACGTGTCATGACTTTCCCAAGATCCCATGACAGGGACCTTCAATCCCCATCCGATCCTCCCCTCGCTCCTACAGGAACACGACAGTTAATCTCCGTTTTGTCTGGGACATGAATGATGCTGGAATAAAGCGAATGGCAGCATGTGGTTCACCTTGTCACTCCTCTCGACTCCACAGAATACACAACGTCTTAGCATAGCTAAATTGACATTGGCATTGTCAAGACGAAAATGGCAAGGAGGGGCTCCCAGAGGACTCACGCTGGCATTTGTTTGACAAACGAGTGACTGTGACATATAGTGCCACACAACATCCTCACACACACAGCGGGAAAATGCAACTTAAATGGAACAAAACCCTTGTGGAAAAGAAGTGTGCACTTTAAATCTTTAAAGGTATAGTTTTAAAAACTGTCCTAATATCATAATAACGAAATAAAAGGTCAGTTAAGTTTCATGAAATGCACTTTGCAATAATTTCAAATTAAGTTTTACTTTAAAGTATTTTAATGTTTTAATAATCTTTTGTTGTGCTTTAAAGTACACTTTGACGTGTTGACGTACTAAAGCGCATGTTGATTGTAATTTTAACTGTAGTGTGTTATTTGATAGTACATTTTTAATATATTAACTTTAAATGTAATAAGTTGCAACTTCATCATTCCAAATATATTTAAATACAAGTTTCAATAGAAATGTCGTTAAAGTATATTTTAATTTACCATGTTTGTCTGTACATTCAGCACTCTAACTGTATTTCAAAGACAATTTAAGTAATTATGAAATTAAAGATGTTCTTAAGTCCTACTTAAGTGGTCAAAAAGCACTCTTATACATTTAATGTAAATTTAAACTATATTTCATTTAATTGTAAATCACATGCAGTTAAGTGTCTGAAAACATTACATTCAGTTCACACTTAAGTAAAATTTTTAAAGTATGTTATTTCCACAATAAGACCTCTTTTTAAAACTATGCTAAAGTGTACTTAATTTTCACAAGGGAATGTCAGAAATGTGAGTTGATTTGAGGCTCGAGAACTATTGCATTAAAAAAAAAAAACATCCTGGAACCAAATGGTTTTTAGGATATTCAGTTATTAAGTTTCTCACAAATCTCATCCCTGCTTGTGAAATTGACTGGGCTTTCAACTGCTAAAAGAGTTGAAAATTGTTAAAAACGCTTGTGACTAAAGCAAAAAGCATCTACAGCTAGTTTAATTCACAGCATGATTCATTGCTTTCAAGGTCGGGTCACTGAAGTTTTATTCTCAGTGTTTATTGGTGCATCAGTTTGTACATCCGTGTTTATTTCAGACCTGCGTTCCAGATTTCTTCTGACAAACAAGCTTTGACTAGCAGAGTTTTGATGCAGTACGTCGAGTGTGTGTGGTTTATAGATATGCTGTTGGGTTGTGTAAAGAGATGTGCAAAATAGTCAATTATTTCTGCTACATTTGCATTCATTATGAGGGTCGAAAATCTTTTTAGGCAAGAAATCACAGGTAAATAGGGTAAAAAATGTTAGCTAATGCTTGTAGATATCACCTTATCACAGTGCATTAAGACAATTGTTTTGTATTACAGGTTTTATGACATGTTATGTGTATATATGCAAATGAGGCACTATCTAATTAAATATGCACTAATTTCCAGAAAATAAATCTGAACATTGGATAAAACCAGATTCATAATTCCTGTGTGATTTTGTTGGCATATTAGAGTTAAAGGTTTTTACAGAGGGTTTTTTGGAAATCTCTTTTTATCACTTCATAATTCAGAAAATACTGTCAACAGCCAGAAAAAAAATGTTTTTAGGAATAAAGTGTTGAATAAATATCAGGTGAATGGTATATGAACAAACCCCTCAGTAAAAACCTTCAGAATATAGACAGGAATAAAACTGTAAAATATGGTGTGTGTAAGTGCTGCTGAAGTGGAGATAAAAACTTTTAAGGATAGGAACTGTAATTGAAATGTACAGGCGCAAATAGATAAAGTGCAATAAAATAAACTCTTAAATGTGTATTTAAATGTTTTCTTTCCACTAGTCTGAAAGAAGACATATTATGGAAGCAGAACAGAGCAAAATCTCCAAATTGACCAGTAAAAAACTTAATCTGTGGTGTTTGCTAAGTGTATCATACTTGTGTTGAAGTTTTGAATGGTGAGTAACAGGTGAAATGGTGCGATTAGAGATTTAAGTTGTTGTTCTTTCTCATGTAGATTCGATGGACCAAGACTGCAGGCAGCGTTTCGGACCGGTTCCAGGACTCCAGCGTATTCAACGAAACCCTTCACATCGCGAAGATCCAGAGACATCAGGGTGGACGGTATTACTGCAAGGCCGAGAACGGACTGGGTTCACCGGCCATCAAGTCCATCCGGGTGGACGTCTACTGTGAGTTCATCTCAGATGTTTCTTCTAAATGTCCTGCGGAGAAATCCCGGCTAACAAATCTATGTTCTAAGAACATTTCGCTAATCTTCCAATTAAGCTATTTCTGAAAGTTCAACACATCCAGGTTTTGAATGTATAAAAAAACTTTTTTTTTTTTTTTTGACTATGCGAACTTTAAGGGAACATTCTGTTTTGCAAACATTATGGGAACGTTACTTTTGAATGTTCTCCGAAAAAATTATTCCATGAACAATATATGATTAATGTTTTTGTGCTAATGTCTTGAGAACATTATTAAAGAGCAGATAACTTGAACGAACGTTCTATTAACATTACTGTAGAATGTTTGTTTGAGAGAAGCTTGCCAGAATATTAGCCAAGTTTCTGAAAACATTCCCTGTTAGCTGGGATATGCAAATGAATGCAAATGAGTCACTAGTCGTCATCCTGTAAGAGTCTAGAACTATCAGATCAAACATTTAAATTCATATTGAGATCTCTAAATTCTGATTTGCTGATTTTTGCAGGTCTGAGCACAGTTTGAGTCATTGCTGAGATTATTGGGCACTTTTTCTTTGGTGAAACAAGTTTTTTCCTCTCCATTTAATGTCATTGCTGTGTATGAGAAACACTTGAGATATTAAAGAGATTTCACTGCTGATTTCTCTTTTCTGAGAGTTCTGTTTTTGTGTGGATTGTTGCTATATTGCTGTGGACGGCACTTTAGTCTTTGTGTTTTCATCTAGACTGCATGAACTCGTGTTAACCGAAAGAAAAAAAAATGAATGCAAATGAAAGCCAAAAAAATGGTGTTGAAACAGTTTTCACTCAGAAATTGCTAGTAAATTTCACAAATAATTACACAGAATCATCAAGAAACAAATTGAAATAAACATAAAATTTTGACATAAACTAAGATAGTATTTTCTTGTAAAACATACTCCAATAATCTTTGCTTTATTTACAACTTTGAAAAATCGTTTTTTACATTGTACAGTGGCATTAGATTTGAGCAGCTCTTCAAACTGTTGAAGTTTAAGGCGGTTAATTTTAAGCGTCTTTTACGATTATTGATTGAACGTTGTGTACTTTTTATGTCAGACTTAATGCTGTTCATCATATATAAGATCTTGGTAATGATTGAGAGCAGTTGAAAGTTAAAGTTGAAGGGATTTTTTTTATCAATAGTGATGATAGAGAGGAGACAGAGAAAGAGAAAGGAGGACTAGAATCAAAAACACACATCAGAATCAAACCAGTGTTTCCCAAAAACCAGCAAGCCACATCGCTAACAGTATGTATAGCTCTTTTAGGAATATTTCTTATGTTCTTTGATATAGAAACCTTGAAGACCATATAAAGCCCCTCTTTACATAGAAACCTCTAAAGAACTTCATATTTTCTGGTCCTGGTCATATTTCACCCAAAAATCAAAGGAAAATTACATGCAACTTCCCTAATTTCTTGAACCTATTCTTCTAAGAGTGTACGATAGACAAAGAGTGTACAATAGTCAAAATATATGCAAAATATAATTTCTATTTTTTTTTTCCCGTATGATTTTGCTGTGAATATGATCCAGGCATGTTAATGAGGTTCAAATGAGTGTCCCAGATTCTCCAGTGCTGTAGTGATCCAGAACAGAACATCATTTGAACCCAAAAGACCCACATCCAGTATTCAGAGTCCAGCTGGAGCGTTTGATGGCAATTTTTGAAAGCGGTTTGTCTCCAAGGCCGTCCGTCTTCACTTACCCACCGTTTCCATTCCAGGTAGACTTGGAAAAGTGTGGAGCAGAATGCTAGGATTGTGTTTGCACTCTGAACTGGAGTCTGTAGAGAGAAAAGAGAAGAGAAGAAGATTTCCTCAAGTTGTTTGATAGAACTGACCAGAATCTGAGACCTTCAGTAATACTGCTCTGCTGCCGTATGACTAGTAGTTTTATGTCATGGTAACTAGGGCTGTGAAATATTTCATTTTGATAATTTCTTTTTTTTTTTCAGAAAACAAGACTTTATATCTTGCTTTTTAAGTAAATGTATGTTCATTTAGGTATATTACATATATATTTGTTGTGGAAAACAATCTTCTCTTCTCGTATCTTCTCTTATCATATCTTCTAACTTCTTCTCGTCTCTTCTCTTCTTGTATCTTCTCATTTCTTCTCGTATCTTCTCTCTTCTCCTCTCTTCTCGTCTCGTCTCTTCTCATATCTTCTCTTCTCGTATCTTCTCTTATCAGATCTTCTCACTTCTTCTCTTATGTTCTCGTCTTGTACCTTCTCGTCTTATCTCTTCTCACATCTTCTCTTCTTGTATCTTCTTGTCTTGTTTTTTCTGATCTCCTATCTTCTCATATCTCCTCTTCTTGTACCAGCTCATCTCGTCTCTTCTCGTATGTTCTTGTCTCATATCTTCTCTTCTCGTATCTTCTCTCTTCTTGTATTTTCTCTTCTTGTCTCGTCTCTCTTCTCTTCTCGTATCTTCTCTTCTTGTATCTTCTCATCTATTCTCGTATCTTCTCATATCTTTTCATCTAATTTCTTCTTATGTCTTCTCATCTCTTTTCATCCCTTCTCGTCCCTTCTCACCTCTTCTCATATCTTCTTGTCTCTTCTCTTAAAATATTGACAAAAACTATAATATTATGTCCATGATGCTATGACTCAAACTCTTTGGTTACCATGTCAGATCATGAAATCAGAAATGATTTGTAAACGTTGTTTTATGTTGAAAGAGAGCGTGATAATGCATAAAATGTCATGGAACGGTTTTGAGACTGGCTGGTTTCTCGCATGTTTGAGACTGATGTAAATCAGTGATGTATAAATGCTGTTTCAGGAATATGAACTGTAAAGTAAAGTCTGAATGTCACTGGTTCCTCCCGCTGCTGTTTTAAACATGCGCCCTTTTCTCCAGCCTTACGTACCTTCGCTATGTGTTTTTCATTAGCTGGAGAATCTTGCTGGAAGGTGCCGTTCCTCTGGAGAAATGCTAAAGCTGTCCCCGGGGGCCGAGCGTAATTGATGGGCCACTGCCAGCGCCGGTATTTTTAGCGCACTGTAGCCTTGATTGTTATTTAGCATTGAAATTGCTGCTTTGGACGCAGAGGCTCTAAACACCTACAGCGCTGAAACATGAAAAATTGTGTCGGGCTGCTTTCGTCTTTGTCAGCGCGTCACCCGTCGCCCGTCTCTGTAAATGTTCCCGTGTGCCGTCGACGAGATGGACAGTTCCATTAAACCAGGGGTTTGCTGAAGAGAAACGCTTCGGATGAAAACGAGAGAAGCGACACAAGATGCCGTTACAGGGGGCGAGCACAAATGACTCTTAGTGAGTTTAAAAGTTGGCTTTATTTCTCAATTTTCAATCAAATTATTATTATTTATTATATGATTTTTACTTATTATTTATGCATCCCTGTTGAAATCAATGGATTCAAAACATTTGAACATTTAAATGTTATAATCATTTCTCATTAATTAATTGTCATGTGACTTTTGAGGAAATTCCATGTGAATTCAGTTTAAATTCTGTAATATTTCAGTGTGTCACTGTTTAAGCAGATCATCATTCTGCAATAAACCCAATCCGTTTCACCGGTGAGCCGTTTGCTCCACAGAAAGCAATCACGGTCCCTCTGATACCCGTCTAGCCCTGCCGGACCTGTCCTGAAGACCGGCGGGTGGCTATGGATCGGTTATTAGAGGGAATTTGGAGGTGATTTCCCAGGATGCTTTGCACAGTTGGTTTTCCAATCTTCATCAGCTCTGGTGACCACTAGCAGACACTCACTGCAGTTAATGAGAATAACAGAAAGACTGTCCCATCAGGCTCTCAGCTGTGTTTCTTCAAACACTTTTTCATCACGTTATCATTGTGATATGCTTTTTTAGTCTCCTTCACCTTCATCACCTGACATCAAATTGACTCGACTTTCTATTTTAAATGGAATATTTTATATTTCTATAATGTGTATGTCACGTTGTATATCATAATTGGAAAGTATAACCACTTTCTCCACCTCTGACATCAGAGCTGTGCTGCAGTTTTCAGCGTTATCGACTCGTACAAAGACATTGTTTATTGTTGATCTAATTTTTTTTTTCTGTGTGGGAATAGTCTTCTCCTCTCTTCTTGTCTATTCTCGTCTCTTGTCTCTTTTCGTATCTTCTCGTCTTTTCTCATATCTTGTCATTTCTTTTCATCTTTTCTCATATCTTCTTGTTTCTTCTCGTATCGTCTCATCTCTTCTTGTATCTTTTCATCTCTTCTCATATCTTCTTGTCTTTTCTCGTATCTTCTCGTCTCTTCTCTTGTCTCGTTTCTTTTGTATCTTCTCGTCTTTTCTCATATCTTCTTGTCTCTTCTTGTATCCTCTTGTCTCTTCTCGAATCGTCTCATCTCTTCTTGTATCTTTTCATCTCTTCTCGTATCGTCTCGTCTCTTCTCGTCTTGTCTCTTCCTGTATCTTCTCATCTCTTCTCTTCTCGTATCCTCTTGTCTTTTCTCGTATCTTCTCGTATCTTCTCATCTCTTGTCTTGTCTCTTTTTGCTTCTTCTCATCTCTTCTCGTATCTTCTCGTCTCTTCTTGTCTCCTCTCTTTCTGTATCTTCTCATCTCTTCTCATATCTTCTTGTCTTTTCTCGTATCTTCTCGTCTCTTGTCTTGTCTCTTCTCGTATCTTCTTGTCTTTTCTCGTCTCTTCTCCTCTCATCTCGTCTCTTCTCTCGTCTTTTCTTGTATCTTCTAATCTTTTCTTGTATCTTCTCGTCTATTCTCATCTCGTCTCATCTCTTCTTGTCTTTTCTTGTCTCGTCTCGTCTCTTCTCTTGTCTTGTCTCTTTTCAAATCTTCTCATCTTTTCTCGTCTCTTCTCCTCTCTTCTCTTCTTGTATCTTCTCCTCTCTTCTCATCTTTTCTTTTCTTTTATCTTCTCTTCTCTTCTTGTATCTTCCTGTCTATTCTCGTCTTATCTCTTCACGTCTTTTCTCATATTTTCTCGTCTCTTCTTATCTTGTCTCGTCTCTTGTCTCTTCTCGTATCTTCTCGTCTCTTCTCGTCTTTTCTTGTCTTGTCTCTTCTCTTCTCATCTCGTCTCATCTCTTCTTGTCTTTTCTTGTCTCGTCTCCTCTCTTCTCATCTTTTCTTGTATCTTCTCTTCTCTTCTTGTATCTTCCCGTCTCTTCTCTTGTCTTATCTCTTCACGTCTTTTCTCATATTTTCTTGTCTCTTCTTGTATCCTCGTCTCTTCTTGTCTTGTCTCGTCTCTTGTCTCTTCTCGAATCATCTTGTCTCTTCTTGTATCTTTTCGTCACTTCTCCTCTCTTCCTGTATCTTCTCATCTCTTTTCATATCCTCGTCTTTTCTCGTATCTTCTCATCTCTTCATCTTTTCTCGTATCTTCTCATCTCTTCTCTTGTCTTGTCTCTTTTCATATCTTATCATCTTTTCTCGTCTCTTCTCCTCTCTTCTCATCTTTTCTTGTATCTTCTCGTATCTTTTCTTCTCTTCTGGTATCTTCCCGTCTCTTCTCGTCTCATCTCTTCATGTCTTTTCTCATATCTTCTCCTCTCTTGTCTTCTTCTCGTATCTTCTTATCTCGTCTCTTTTCTACTCTCCTCCTCTCTTCTCTCGAGCTGTAAGTCACTTGTGTTGTGAGTGTCATTTCATGTTGTTTTCTGACCTCATGCGAAGGGGAAGTTTATAAATGGCATGTTTCTAGCTTCAGCGCTGACGGAGCTGTAAATGTCACAACATCCCAGCGCCTCGTTCCCAAACACACAGAAACAGAGGACATCGTAAAATATGAACTTTTTATTTTGTCTCTTTCACAGAGGACATATTTGAGACCTCTTCTCACATGAATCCGTACCCATCTGTTCATCTCGTCTATTTTTATTGCGGTTATTTTTCAGAGAGCAGCTCTGTTATCTGCCGTATTCCCCCGGCGTCCCGTGACCCTCGGTAAGGATTGTCTTTTTAATTGCCTTTGTGGGTGATTCTCTTGAAAACTGTCCAGGAATGTCCGGGTCACATTCGCCCCTCAAATTCACATTACTCCAATGCTAAAGAGTCTAAAGAGTACATTGTTTTTCTTTTTTGCATTAATGCATCATTCATAATATGAACCTGCAATAAATAGAGTAATATTTGTCTTTAACAGACCTGAAGCCTCAGTTTTGTCATGATAAATCCTAATTACTCAAATGGCCTTGTCAAAATTTTAAAAAATGCAATTAAACTGCAGATGAATTATAAAAACAAATGAAAAACATTATCATTAGTGAATGATTCCCAAATGATAACTGAAAGAAATGAAGCACTTAAGGGAGCATCATAGAGGCCATTTATGTAATTAGTTTCATTGTTTGTCCAATTCTCAAAAACAATATTGGCACACGTCACATATATTTAATGGCTCATTGATTGTTTTCCTTCATTTGGCTGCTAGTCACGCATCTAAAACTGTTTTTTTAATGATATTATTCTTTAAATGAAAGCAGCTGAGGAGAAACTTTTTCTGCTGTTCTCCAATAATAGCAGAGCAAAACCCCAAAAATATCATGGAGTCTCTCCAGAACTGTGTGTTTTTTAGGTTTCTTGAGCTCGGCTCTCAATAGTGGATGTCTTGATTCGCTCAATTACGTGGAGCCGTTCGTCCCGGCCGTTTGTTTTGTCTTGTTTCAGTGGTGGTCTGAGTTTGGGCTCGATCGCCGCAGGACAGCGGCTTGTTTTCCGCAGAGATGAATTGTCGGGGTGATGAAGCCCGGCAGACGCCACTGTCTCTGAGAGAGCAGAGGAAGAGATTCATTACTCCTCTGACTTCCCTACTGGCTCTCATTATTTCCTCATCTTCATCTCCGGGAGAAAGAGTACCGGCCGTCTGAGATCCACACCACCGGCCCCATCGAAGAAGATCAACACCGTCACTGAAGGTGTGCGAGTCAGTCCTTGTAAAGACGTGCATAGAATGATCGTAAATGATTTATTAAAATGTCCGTATGCACAAAAAATTTTACTAATTGTATCCCTCGTTACGAATCTCAGAATAAACAAGAACGCCTACAAGGATATCTTTATGGTTCTGTTTGCTTCAGACAGTGATATTCAGGACTTGTTTTGTGATCGGTAAATCTCAAGCAGCAGGACGGTGTATGAACCTGCGTCTAGAGCTTTCAAGCTACACCCATCAAACTCAGATCAGACCTTCAGACTCTTCTGACTCAGTGTGCTATTTCTTTTCTAACTGATCTGACTTAGATTTTCATTAAGCAGACGATCAAAACTACGAAAAGTCCCATAGACTTTCATTGAGGGGTCAAAACTTTTGTAGAATAAGACTTCAAGAGTATTTAAGCTGTCACTAGCAAAGCTTAACGACTATCCTAGGACAACATACTAAAACATGTTAGTAACATGCTAATCATGCTAAAAAACATATTAATTCAAAGTATTAATCTTGCTAGCAATAGGTTAGCAACATGCTAGCAATGTGCCAAATAATGTTAGAAACATGCCAGCACATGCTAAACATGTTATCAATGTACCAGTTGAAGTTAGCAATGTATTAAATCATGTTAGCAACATGTTAAATCATGTCAACAACATATTAGCAACATGTTAATCATGCTAGCAACATGCAAATTCATGCTAACAAAGTGTAATCACACTAGCAATAGGTTGACAACTTCCTAAAACATGCTAGCAATGTGTTAAATCACTTTAGAAACATGTTAACAAACATGCTAATCCATGTTAGCAAATGTGCCAATTCAAGCTATCAATGTATTAAATCATGTTTGCAAAATGTTAAATCACGTCAACAACATATTAGCAACATGCTAAATCATGCTAGCAACATGTTAATTATGATAGCAACATGTTAATTCATGTTAACAAAGTGCTAATCACACTAGCAATAGGCTAGCAACTTGTTAAAACATGCTAGCAATGTGTTAAATAATCCCAGTAACGTGCTAAATAATGTTAGAAACATGTTAGTAAACATGCTAATTCATGCAATCAATGTATTAAATCATGTTAGCAACATATTCAAACTTGTCAACAACATATTATCAACATGTTAAATCATGTTAGCAACATGTTAATAATGCTAGCAAAATGCTAATTCATGCTAACAAAGTGATAATCACACTAACAATAGGCTAGGAACCTGTTAAAACATGCTAGCAATGTGCTAAATCATGCCAGCAATGTGTTAAATAATGTTAGAAAAATGTTAACAATGTATTAAACATACTAGCAATGTGGCAAATCAAGCTAGCAATGTATTAAATCATGTTAGCACCATGTTAAATCATGTCAGCAACATATTAGCAACATGCTAACTCATGCTAACATCATGTTAAATCATGATAACATGTTAATCATATTAGCAACATACTAAATCATGCTAGCAACATTCTAAATCAGGCTAGCAGCATAGTTTTAGATGTGGTATCAAAATCTGAATAGAGAATTGTGAATTTTTTAGATCATGTTTATTGATTGCGTCATTTCTGACCTCTTTCTTTGTACGATCACATGGAATGACTTTGAGTTCCTTCCAACACGTTTAACGATAATGAAGGCGCCACGACTGCATCAGGCGACCCAGAAGAGTATAAACCAGTCTCTCTTCCTCCTGCTGTCAGGTGAGAATGTCTGCTGCATTATTCAGGACTTGTTTTGTGCTCGTTGAATGGCAAGCAGCAGGACGGCCTTCTGAAGCAAACATGCACACGCATACGAACACGTGACACGTGTCCTTCGCTGTTCGTTACTCTCAGATATGATTGCGATCAGAAATGTGTGATAACTGATAATATTCCCCCTGAGACTTGCAAGTTGTAAAAGGCAAAGACCCTTGGAAATAGTGTTAGAATTAAGCTTAAAGAATTTTATGGGTTTTTAAAATGTTTTTATGATTTTAGAGTTGCTTATTAGGAGTCCAAGATGAACTCACCTGACACTGGCTGTGGTAAATAAGTAATAGTATCATTAGTTTATCTAGTTTCTCATTGTCCACCACAAGATTAAAAGATGTAATCGGTGCTGCTGCTGTAATTGTGATAAAGCTGCTTGTTTTAGAACTTTTTTAATTAACAGAAACTGAGAGTAATCTGGACAAGTCTGTACTGTGTTGATATGAAGTTTTTCTGTATTGATTTTTCACAGACGTTTTCCATATTTTGAATTTTGCATTCAGCATATTAACTGTAAATTAATTAACCATGATTCATTTTGTGATTCCACAAGTTACAAGTTATAAAAACAATCATTAATGAGGGGATTTCAGTTTACATCTTCAATAGGTTTTTTTCTACCAATTTGTTAATCATGTTAGCAATGTGTTAGCAACATGCTAATCATGCTAACAACATGCTAGTCATGCTAACAATATGCTAATCATGTTAACAACATGTTAGTCATGCTAGCAACATGATAATCATGTTAACAACATCCTAATCATCTTACATGCTAAAACATGATAGCAATGTGTTAAATCATGTTAGCAATCTACTAGTAACATGCTAATCATGCTAACAACATGCTAGTCATGCTAACAATATGCTAATCATGTTAACAACATGTTAGTCATGCTAGCAACATGACAATCATGTTAACAACATCCTAATCATCTTACATGCTAAAACATGATAGCAATGTGTTAAATCATGTTAGCAATCTACTAGTAACATGCTAATCATGCTAACAACATGCTAGTCATGCTAACAATATGCTAATCATGTTAACAACATGTTAGTCATGCTAGCAACATGATAATCATGTTAACAACATCCTAATCATCTTACATGCTAAAACATGATAGCAATGTGTTAAATCATGTTAGCAATCTACTAGTAACATGCTAATCATGCTAACAACATGCTAGTCATGCTAACAATATGCTAATCATGTTAACAACATGTTAGTCATGCTAGCAACATGATAATCATGTTAACAACATCCTAATCATCTTACATGCTAAAACATGATAGCAATGTGTTAAATCATGTTAGCAATCTACTAGTAACATGCTAATCATGCTAACAACATGCTAGTCATGCTAACAATATGCTAATCATGTTAACAACATGTTAGTCATGCTAGCAACATGATAATCATGTTAACAACATCCTAATCATCTTACATGCTAAAACATGATAGCAATGTGTTAAATCATGTTAGCAATCTACTAGTAACATGCTAATCATGCTAACAACATGCTAGTCATGCTAACAATATGCTAATCATGTTAACAACATGTTAGTCATGCTAGTAACATGCTAATCATGTTAACAACATGCTAATCATCCTACATGCTAAAACATGCTAGCAATGTGTTAACTCATGCTAGCAAAATGTTAAAGCATGCAACAATGTGTTAAAACCATAGACTGTAAAAAATATGGACGACACAGCTCCACTCTTTTCCATTGTAGAAAAGTGAAGTTGTCAATGTCCCAATATGGCGCAGACATCTTGTGGCAACATGTTAAATCATGTCAGCAACATATTAGCAAATGCTAAATCGTGCTATCAGCTTGTTAACTCATCGTAGCATTGTGCTAAATCCCACTTGCAATATGTTAATCATGCAACCAACTTGTTAAACATGTTAGCAATATGTTACATCATGTGAGCAATCTGCTAACAACATGCTAATCATGCTAACAACATGCTAGTCATTCTAACAGTATGTTAATCATGTTAACAACATGGTAAAACATGATAGCAATGTGTTAAATCATGCTAGCAACATGCTAAAGCATGCTAACAATGTGTTAAATCCATAGACTGTAAAAAAAAAAAAAAATGGACAACGCACCTCCACTCTCTTCCATTCAAGAAGAGTGAAGTTGTCAATGTCCCAATATACCAACTTGCTAAACATGTTAGCAATGTGTTAAATCATGTTAGCAATCTACTAGTAACATGCTAATCATGCTAACATGTTATGTTAATCATTTTAACAACATGATAGTAATGCCAACAATACGCTAATCATGTTAACAAAATGTTAGTCATGTTAGCAACATGCTAATCATCCTAGCAACATGTTAAAACATGCTAACAGTGTGTTAAATCATGCTAGCAACATACTAAAACATGCTAGCAATGTGTTAAATCATACTAGCAACATGATAAAGCATGCTAACAATTTGTTAAACCTATAGGCTGTAAAAAAAATATGGATGCACCTCCACTCTCTTCCACTGTAGAAAAGTCGCCAATGTCCCAATATGGCGCAGACATCTTATTTAAAGACTAAAAACAAACTTATTTAAAAAAAACGAAAACATCAGTATGATAAAAAACTACATAAAAAGACGGAAACCATTTAAAAAATAATAATAATAATAATTTGAAGTGTAATTTAATTGTTTAATTATGACGTTTGAATTTACACAGCGCTTTATTCAGTGCAGATTGTTTCAAAGCAGCTTTTTTTTTTTTACTGCAATGATCTTTAATGTGGCGATGCTTCTCAGTACAGAAAAATGATGATATTTTAAGTCATTTTGCTTCTCCAGTAAATGTGTCTTGATTTAAGAATGATTAGATATTTGTGCTGGAAAAACAAGACAGAAATACTGAGGAAGAACATCATTTTTTGCAGTGTATAATCAGTCTCAGATATGAGACGTTTTTTGACTGCAAAGCTGCACTTGTTTACAAGAACCCTTCTTTAATGAAGTCTGTACAGTAGATTCACATTCATGAATAATGGACCAGGAAAGCTTCCAATTATGAGTTCAGCTTCCATATTCTTTTATGAAGTGCGGCTGACAGTTATATCATGGCAGCGTGTTATAAAAGCCGGCGGTTTGTGATGGAGAGGATCCATCGATTGGGTTTGCTGAATGCATAATTGCAGACGAGGGAATTCGGTCTGTGTGCATTTTAATGCGTCACATTCTAAGCTGATTCCTTTCTTGGAGCAGCTTTCATCTGAAAACTGATTCCAGTGCAGTATCGTTCTCGTTGGGCGAAACGGACACTTCATCTCGGTGCTGCAAGGGTCACGATTTCAGCAGCCGCTCCTGATATGTGCGATCATCCATCAAGCGTGCTGAGAAATGTGTGTTTGCAGCTCAGCCGGGGGCAAAGGGTCACTACTTATTCTCCTTTTCTGTACAGGCAAGACCACGGGCTGTTTGTAGATGCACACAGTGATGATAAAGTTATTGGTTTAGTTGCAGGTAATAGCCTTTCTCACCCTTAAACCACTGAATCTTCCATCAGTGTTTACTCACTGTTACTATTGCTCAACACTGTAAAAAATTAAGTTCTTACTCAGTATTTTTGTACCTTTCTGGGAATGACCCATGATGTTTCTCCTGTTTTGAGTATCCGAGGCATGAGCTGTAAAGGCTCCGCCCTCTTCTGGAAAGAGGGGCGGGGTTAGCAGCTCATTTGCATTTAAAGATACACACACAAAAACATAAAATGCTGCTATACTATTTTTTAAGATGAAATTCTGGTAACCACAGCTGCCGATAAATTTCACCGATTTATTTATTTTTTTTAAAAGTGTAATGTTAGAAATTTGGACAAATGACTTTAAGTTAATGAGTGTTTCTTCAGAAAATGTTTTCTGCTGATGTGCATCTTCTGTAGTGTGTACTTTGTTATTTATTCATAAAACATGAAGTGGGCGCTGGGAGCAAACAGGGATAAATATGTAAATTTGTGCAGTGGCTCAAGAATATGATGAATTTCAAACAAACTATCATTAACGTTTTGCTACAGCGTGGCCATTTTGATGCCGTGTAATTACCTGTGATGCAAAGCAGGAGTTTTGCTTGATTTGTGTGCTTTTATTCTACAGCTGCAGATTGAAATTCATATACAGTATATATGAAACAAGTTTGGTCCTCCATAGTGATGATGTTGGAAGGGCAAGTAAAAATCTACAACAAGGGCATCAGGAACGGTTCTTATTGTTGAGTTTAATCCATGTTAAAGGTATAAAAACTTCACAGTATGATGCGAATGAAGCAGCATGACAGCGCTGGGCTTTAATAAGCATGTGGAGGGTACGGATCGAGCTGCGTTTCTCTTCACCGTATCTCTCCGCTAGATGCTATCACAACAGTGACGGCACAGACTGTGGGTTTAATCAAACGCACAGCGATCTCCTGCTGTAATCTATAGCCGTCATTATAGAAAAAACACCCATCAGGCCTATC
The DNA here is from genome assembly GCA_037950675.1 of Hypophthalmichthys molitrix. NCBI lineage: Eukaryota > Metazoa > Chordata > Actinopteri > Cypriniformes > Xenocyprididae > Hypophthalmichthys > Hypophthalmichthys molitrix. The sequence goes on along the minus strand of CM075511.1, from coordinate 32,622,302 downwards.
AAGCTGTTGGTTAGAGTGCTGGAATTAAATTCACCCCGACCGGCCGACACTAATCAGTTTCCTGACTGGATTACACACGACACTGGCGACCTAGGTGACATTTGTGCGGCCGTTTTCTGTGTAAAAATAGTCACTTTGAGGGGACAAAATCCGCTATTAGTTTCCATTAGGGGGAAAAAATAGACTGAACTTTTGCAAATTAATGAGACATGCAGCAAATGGAGTGGAATTATCATATTTTCTAAAGACAATTAGTGGGGTTTACTGTTTAAAAGTTTGGATTTTTATTTATTTCTTTGGTGGAATAAATACATAAATGAAGAAGAAAGCCAAAATATTAAATGCCATGGATTAATATTTACGGAGTAATCCACTTTTTTTTGTAGAGGGGGTAAAAATTTAATTACAGGAGGAGAAACATGACTTTAGAAGATGGCAGCTTCATTATTTTATTTTTACACATAGATCTGTAGGTCTGGATTCTTTTTTAAAATCTGATGACTCTAGCAATCCTTGTTGCATTATATGCCAATGGTGAGACTTCAAAAATGGGGAAAAAGCATTTTTTTCAAAGTTTGTAACTCAAGAATTATTAAAGATATCTCAATATCCTTTTAGATTTTGGTTTTTAACAAACTTTTCTTTTGATATCTTCATTTTAATGCACAATATGGTTCAATTCCAGAGATATGGGCATCTGTCTGATATATATGTTTTTCAAAGTTTGCATGGCTGTAACTCAAGAAGTATTAAAGATGTCTTAATATCCTTTTAGATTCTGGTTCTTAACAAACTTTTCTCTTGGTATCTTCATTTTTAAGGCCCTATATGGTTCAGTCTCAGAGATACGAGGATCTCAATGTGGCTCCATAAGTAAATTGTTGAATTTTAGCCATTTTCAGTGGTCAAAAACCAAATGTGGGTCACTTTGCATCCAGCTGATACTTTTTTTATTTTAAAGAGGAATATCTGAAGAACAAATAATGTTGAAAGTAGAAATGTATAATGTTTACCTTCTTCTATGTGCCTGAGAGCCAAACATGTTCTTTTTTCAAAATTTGCATGTCTGTAATTCAAGAAGTATTAAAGATATCTTAATATCCTTTTAGATTCTGCTTCTCAACAAACTTTTGTCTTGGTATCTTCATTTTTAAGGCCCTCGATATTTCAATCCCAGAGATATGAGGATCTTAATGTGGCTCCATGAGTAAATTGTTGAATTTTACCCATTTTCAGTGGTCAAAAATCAAATGTGGCTGACTTTGCATACAGCTGATTTTATTTAAACATGAATGTCACTATTGCTAATTATGTACACTAGGAATACTGGAAATAAAATCCTATAGACCTCATGTGAGATTCAGGTGTCGCAGTGAACTATGCAGCAGATATAACTCATATCTAGTTGCATAATCAATAAAAACCTTCGTTCCAGCTGAAACAAAAATGGCAGGCAAGCTCTGAACTGGTTCCACATCGGCGTAATGAATCAGTGTATTTATTTAGAGCAATCTGCTCTGCCAAAATGGGCCGACTCAATCGCTTCATTGTGTGCGTGTAGCTGTCTTCGTAAAGGTAATTGCTCCTACCTGCGTGGCGATAATGGATCCTGGATGAAGTATTGACCGCCCCTAGATTTTGATTAAGGGCCTGCGGGGCAAAACATGTCTTAATGAAAGTGAGGAATCAGCATTCAAGGTGGCAGCGTCCACTCACTGATTACGTTTGGGTCTTCGGTGGATTCGGCGAGCGAGAGGAGACACTAAAATCTTTGCTGATGAACATTTTCTGTGTGTTCTGTATTTCTTAATGGTATAAGTAGAGGATGTTATTTGAGTCGTTAAGGGATGAAAAGGTCAGTACTAATCAGTTTTGATTCAGATCCATAATATCTTGCATTTGCTGGTCAAACTCGCTTGAGTTCATGATGACTTTATTGCATTTCACACTAAGGATCTCACCCAGTTAAGCAAATGCATGTCTTTAAAGTATTAATAGCAAGAATTAGCAAGTGAAATGACATTAGATTTACTAAAAGTGTCATTTGGATTTCACGCTCGAGAACGTTTCCGTGAGAAACCAGTAAATCTGTCCAATTCAGCGCTCTGTCAAACACGGGTTAATCACCCATCACAAAGAAGAATCACGTGTAGAATCTCTTTAATATCTCAATCATTTCTCCTTGACAGATATGGGAAATAATAGAGAACAAAAAAGCTTGATAATCTCACACGCGGCTTCTCTACCGATCTCAACAACGTTTCTCATAAGATTCTTCAGTCTGCAGTGATCTGAGCTGCTCTCCACATTAATGTCGCAGCTCCAGACTCTTACTGTTTGACTATTGACTCATTTGTGTCTTTTTTCCCTCTAGGTGGTTTAGGAGAACCATTAAGCATACTGTATCTCAAAATTAAAAATTCTTCTAAGATGTTTCTCCTGAGAAAAAGGCAGCAGTAATCTCTCTCTCTCTCTGTACACACACACACATATATATATGTATATACTGTATATATATGTTTATTAAGGGAGCTACAACTGAGAAAGAAAACAAAATTCAACACAGTATTTGTCAGTATTTGTCAACATGGTCAGTATTTGTCAACTCCGTCAGTATTTGTCAACTCTGTCAGTATTTGTCAACTCCGTCAGTATTTGTCAACTCTGTCAGTATTTGTCAACTCCGTCAGTATTTGTCAACTCTGTCAGTATTTGTCAACTCCGTCAGTATTTGTCAACTCCGTCAGTATTTGTCAACTCCGTCAGTATTTATCAACTCTGTCAGTATTTGTCAACTCCGTCAGTATTTGTCAACTCCGTCAGTATTTATCAACTCTGTCAGTATTTGTCAACTCTGTCAGTATTTGTCAACTCCGTCAGTATTTGTCAACTCTGTCAGTATTTGTCAACTCCGTCAGTATTTGTCAACTCCGTCAGTATTTATCAACTCTGTCAGTATTTGTCAACTCCGTCAGTATTTGTCAACTCTGTCAGTATTTGCCAACACCGTCAGTATTTGTCAACTCCGTCAGTATTTATCAACTCTGTCAGTATTTGTCAACTCCGTCAGTATTTGTCAACTCTGTCAGTATTTGCCAACACCGTCAGTATTTGTCAACTCCGTCAGTATTTATCAACTCTGTCAGTATTTGTCAACACCGTCAGTATTTGTCAACTCTGTCAGTATTTGCCAACACCGTCAGTATTTGTCAACTCTGTCAGTATTTGTCAACACCGTCAGTATTTGTCAACTCCGTCAGTATTTATCAACTCTGTCAGTATTTGTCAACACCGTCAGTATTTGTCAACTCTGTCAGTATTTGCCAACACCGTCAGTATTTGTCAACTCCGTCAGTATTTGTCAACTCCGTCAGTATTTGTCAACTCCGTCAGTATTTATCAACACCGTCAGTATTTGTCAACTCTGTCAGTATTTGCCAACACCGTCAGTATTTGTCAACTCCGTCAGTATTTATCAACTCCGTCAGTATTTGTCAACACGTCAGTATTTGTCAACACATCAGTATTTGTCAACTCCGTCAGTATTTGTCAACACCGTCAGTATTTGTCAACAAGAGAATTAAGGGATTTAGGAACTGAATTGTTCATAATAACCCTAACCCAAGAAAAAAAAATTTAGAGAATCTATTTTTTCACTTAGCTCCTTTACTGAATACCATTATTACATAACTGAAGACTTTACACTGTTGTTAGATGGGTCAAATTAAAATATCATGCTTTTTAATGAGTCTGAAGGAGTTAACACAAATTAAGTTCAGAAGTGAATAAATGTACATTTTTAGAAAAAAACATTTTCAGAAAAACCTGTTCCCACATGATTCATTAGCTGAGACCTTTGTCTACAAATATATCAGTTTAAAAACAATGTATTATTAAATAATAAAAACTACCTTCTAAAACCTGTTTTATCCCTTATTTTAAGTGATATATATATATATATATATATATTCATTCATTCATTTTTGGGTGAACTATCCCTTTAACCAAGTTTAGTGTTCTTTTGTTCCCTTATATTTGTGTTAGTTAGGCCAGCAGGGGGTGCTCACCCTGTGGTCTGTATGGGTCCTAACACCCCGGTATAGTGATAAGGACACTATACTGTTAAAAAGCACCGATGAGACGTTAAACTGAGGTCCTGACTCTCTGTGGTCGTTAAAAATCCCAGGATGTCCTTCGAAAAGAGTAGGGGTGTAACCCCGACGTCCTGGCCAAATTTGCCCATTGGCCTCTGTCCATCATGGCCTCCTAATCATCTCCATACACTGATTGGCTTCTTCACTCTGTCTCCTCTCCACCAATAAGCTGGTGTGTGTTGAGCGTTCTGGCGCAATATGGCTGCCGTCGCATCATCCAGGTGGATGCTGCACATTGGTGGTGGTTGAGGAGATTCCCCCTTCCGTATGTAAAGCGCTTTGAGTACCCAGAAAAGTGCTATATAAATGTAAGGAATAATTATTATTAATTATTCTTTTTTAAGATATTTAAAAAATATAAAATATTTTCCTCATATTTTAATGGTTTAATCAAATTAGTAGGATCATTAAAAACAAATATTCCCTCTGGTCATCTTTTTTGCCCGCTACTGTAGATACTCTAGGAGAAACATCGCAACTTCAACAAAATCTACCTGAAATTTCCTTTAAGTCTCAAGAGCAATGAACCTCTGATCAATCTCTGTCCGGTGGGAATAAATGTGGGCTAAAACTGATCAGAGAGCTGATGTTTCTGGTGGTCCATTGTGAAGGCCAGCAGGAGTGTGTTCGGTGTCCCTCGCATGAAGGATCGTCCTGCCAGGTCATTGATCAACACCGTCAATCTGTCCTCCAGAGGGAAGTATAAATAGAACGAAGCCAGCAGCACCTGAAATGATGCTCTTTCTCCTCCCGGAAAAGCCAATGAAAGTGTTGAGTGATTTCGTCCGTCACAGTATTTCACTCTCTCTGTTTCCATCACTGTGACAGCGGAGCAAATCTTTATCTTCTGTTGCTAGTCGAGCAGATTCACACGTGTACAGAACTGATGCGACTTTAACCTGTTAAATGCATTTTTTGACCGACACGCGAGCAGCACCAGAGTTTACTGTAAAGAAAATGTACATGTCACTGATACTTAACATGTAAAATATTTGCATGATTTATGAGGATTTTAGTGATGGAAAAGTGACTTTCCTCACACTCAAGTGAACCTGCATGACTTTATTTCCTCCATGTCATCTGGTGTAAGTTGCATGAACAATATGCATTGTTTTTGTTCCTGTATTGAGATGCTGTTCGGTGTCTCATCAGATCTGGACGACCCTGTGGTGACGGTTCATCAGAGTATAGGTGAAGCGAAAGAGCAGTTCTACTACGAGCGGACGGTGTTCCTGCGTTGTGTGGCCAACTCCAACCCTCCCATCCGCTACAGCTGGCACCGAGGACGAGACGTTCTCTCGCAAGGATCCGATAAAGGTGTGGAGATCTACGAGCCCTTCTTTACCCAGGTAAGAATGTAACCCTTGCTGAAAATACTGTGGTAATACTGTTTTCATCAAAATCAAGTGCGTTTGTGCTTAAAACAAGAACAAACATTAAGATTATTTTAATTCGAAGGGAAAACAAATATTTTTTTGAGTAGATTTTACAAGAAAATACTTTATTCAGTGTTACTTGCCATTTCTTTGTAATTATTTGTAAAATTTACTAGCATTTGTTTTTAAGTGAAAATTGTTTTTTTTTAACTGCATACTAAAAAAAATAATACTTTTATTCATCAAGGACGCATTAAATTGATCAAAAGTGACAGTAAAGACATTTATAATGTTACAAAAGATTCTATTTCAAATAAATGCTGTTCTTTTGAACTTTCTATTCATCAAAGAATCCTGAAAAATAAAATGTATGACAGTTTCCACAAAAATAATAATGATAAATGTTTCTTGAGCAGCAGATCATCATATTAGAATGATTTCTGAAGGATCATGTGACACTGAAGACTGGAGTAATGATGCTGAAAATTCAGCTTTGATCAAGGAATAAATTACACTTTACTATATATTCACATAGAAAACAGCTGATTTACATTGTAATAATATTTCACAATTTTTACTATATTTTTGATCAAATAAATGCAGCTTTGGTGAGCAGAAGAGACTCTTTCAAAAACATTAAAACATCATTCCGGCCAAGTCAAAACATAGTAATACCATGGTATTTTCTTGTATGTTTTTGTTGGTTGGAGTGAAAAGTAAACTATTTATTTCCATATTTATGTCTAGCTGAACTGGAATCAGTTTAATTAGTTGTAGCAACAGTATGTGAGGACTGTTAGCAGGCAAATGTTGTGTTTTTCACTAAAACTCGGTGTCATTTCAAACCCAGCACGAGATAATTAGCTCTTATTTCAGCACCTCCTCAGAAAGCGCAGAGATCAGCGTCTGAAGCCTTTTTGCATTTGCTTTGTCGCTAAACGGCATCTTACCATTTCACACGCGCTTCGGGCCGCTAGCGTGTGTCAGTGGAAGCCGTCAGGAGCTCATGTTGTTTCCGCTGTAGTTGTCATGAGAACAGCGGCGCAATCGTCTCAAACCCGTCCTGTCTGTCTGTTTCTCTTTATCATGTGTTTGTCACAGGAGGAACTGAGAATCCAGCCTTGCTCACACCACGTTTTGCTAAAGTTAAGAAATCTTTATTTCCTACTGTTCTCTGAACGTTCAAAACGTCCAGTTTTTTTTAAATTAACATTCTATTTTGCAAACATAATGGGAATGTTACTTTTAAATGTTCTCTGAACATTCCGAAACAAGTAGTTACATTTAAATATCCAAATAAAATGTTTCAGATAAACATGAATGATGTATAAATAGAAAAAAACATTATTAAAGACCAGATAACTCTGAACGAACATTCTATTAAGGGAAGAACGTTTGTTCACAACTTTGAGAGAACGTTCTGTTTATTGATTATTCATCTGTATGTGCTCTCTTAGAAAAAAACATTACACTTTATTTTGATGGTCCACTGTAGACATTCTACTAACTATAAGTAACTTTTCAACTACATGTCAGCTAACTCTCATTAGAGTATTAGTAGACTGTTAGGCGAGGGTTAGTAGAATAAGTTGACTTGTACTTGCAAAGTTACTTCAAAATGTCAAGGTAAAGTGTTAGCAGATTTGAGTACAGGTACAAGCCAAATACTTCTGTCAGTATAAGTCAAGTATACTTAAGTGCAATTTTAAAGTGGTCATGAATTGAGAAATCAACTTTTCCTTGAGCTTTTGATATATAAGAGATCATCATACTATAAGAATATCCTGTGAGTTTCAGAACTGAAAACTTCCTTGTTAGTCCAATAAAAGCTTTGATTGACACCAGACCCAGCGAACGACTCGTCCTGGAATAGATAGGTGAAGCTCCGCCTCCGCAGAAGAAATCAACGCCTACTTCATCATTGCAGCGTTAGCCCCGCCCACTGGTGTGTTAGTGAGATGAGGAGGAGAGAAGAGCGATACAGGACTAAAATAACATTACCTTTCAAAGGATCCTAATGCAGGAATATGGTTATTTATTTCCAACAATGTGAATGTCTCAGTTGAGCTTTATTTATTTGTATTCGGTTCATTTCACTGTGGATTCTTTGGTAAATCAATCGCATTTCGGACTTTAGACTTTTACGATATGGACTCAACAGTAATGCAACAACATGTCAGTAACTGTGTTAATTCTAATGCCTGATCTGATATTAATGATTCATGTACAGTCAGATGATCTTTGTCTGTGTGTCAGTACATCAAACCAGTGACTAAACGCTGAACTTCACATTGTTTCTCTTAGTAGGATGAAAATAATCTGTTATTTAAACAGTGATTAAATTATATAAAGAAAATGATCAAAGAACGCTCCCTTTACAATCACTGGAGCTGTCAATCAAACAGCGTGAGTTTATCAGTGACTGAGTTCTGGACTCGCAACAAAACTCCTGTTTTATTCAACAAATCTTTTATTTACATCGCGTTTGCACTGTTAGTTATGATGAAAGCATTCGTTAGTGTGCAGAAAATGAGTTGGAATGACGAGATCACTGCTTTCATGAGCTCAACAACATGTCTGTGATCGACTACAGTGATTATCACTGCAACCTTTCATGCCACGATCTAAATATAATGCTATAATCAACACTTTTCATGATTAGTTAATTGCTAAAAGTTTTTGAGAGAGTAATACTCAGCTATTTCATATGCAAAGATGTCAGCCAATCACAGCAGTGGGCGTTTACACTGAAGTCTCACAGCAGACACGCCCCTTAAAACAGAGCGTTCAAATAAGAGGTTAAAATCAGTGTAGGAAAAATGTCTTTTATTTCTAAAATATGACAATTTTTGATGTTAAAAGCATACTAACATTATAAGTGCGCCCCAGGAAACAATAAAAGAACAGTTTATGACCCCTTTAAGTATATACATAAGTACATAAAAGAAGTTTAAAAGAAGCATACTAATAGCACACTTGCATAATACTGTCATGTTTAATGGGTTGTTTCATTTTTTTTTCTACTGATAAAGTATGTTTAATTCATTAAATGTAATTTAAATGAAAAATTAAATGAAACAAAATTGATTAATTAAAACTAAATCCATCAAATGATCCCATAATGTGATGATTCTAAATATGAAGCACCTGAAAGGTTCCATATAGAAGCTTTTTATCTTAGAATACAGATATATGAGTATAATAATCAAAGTTCAATGATAAAACCATCCGATAACAGTTATTTTTCAGCACACGTACACACACTTCTCCTATTTAGACACATTCATTCTTTCTGCCTCTCTGATCTCGTTTGTGGATTTTTATTCCAATTGGTTTCCCATCAGGAGCTCGACAGGCGAACGGCGAGGACAGCGTGCGCCGATATCAGCCCGACACAGACGAGGAGCTGACATAGACAGAGGTGCCGTCCGCCTAATGAAATTACGTTCAGGGAGAGGGTGAATGATCGTCGGAATATGAAAGCGAGGGAAGCTCTTAGTTGCGAGGATCTGTCTGATATTCTAATCTACTGTGATGAGTGGGACGCCACATCAAAGCCAGCCGGTCTGTGTCTCGTTCGGATGGGGAGATGCTTTACAAGCCTTCAGGACGGATGGGCCTAAAGACCCCCCGCGTCTCAAACACGATAAGGCGCCGCCGACGCAGTTATCGTTTCCGCAAATTAAAATTCCAAAGGTTGGCTTTGAAATGAGGAACGCAGCTCAGTCGCGTCGCGGTGAATGGATTTGCAGTGGAACGGTAATGAGATGCAGATTAATGATGAACTCGCGGCGCTGATGAAAGCTGTCGGCGACGGCCGGGACGCATGCCTTCGAGCGCGTCGTGCAGACGTTTCACTGATGCTTTTCTCATCTTTAGAAAAGTTCATGATATTATGCTGTACATCGAATGCATGTTCTTCAGTTTTTTTGTTTTATATATCAGGGTTTAGTGGCTGTTAATCTGTCATTTTCATTTAGTAAACCAACACTCAAAACAGAGGCCTTGAATTGCATATAAACTTGCATTACACAGTTTTAACATAAACTAATAAACTTAAAAGCATTAGTTCACTTCAGAATTCAAATTTCCTGATCATTTACTCGCCCCCATGTCATCCAAGATGTTCATGTCTTTCTTTCTTCAGTTGAAAAGAAATGAAGGAAAACATTCCAGGATTTTTCTCCATATAGTGGACTTCACTGGGGTTCAACGGGTTGAAGGTCCAAATGTCAGTTTCAGTGCAGCTTCAAAGAGCTCTACATGATCCCAGACGAGGAATAAGAGTCTTATCTAGAGAAATCATCGGCCATTTTCTAAAAAAATAAAAATTATATACTTTTTAACCACAAATGCTCATCTTGCACTGCTCTGTGATGCTCCACGCATTACGTAATCACGCGTGACGTAGGCGGAAGTACTGATCCAGTGTCTACAAAGTGAACGTGTAAAGACTAAGTCAAATTCCCTTTACAAAAGTAAAACAACGATGTCGGATGATTTTGACATTTGACACGTGACCTTTCCAACATGACCTTTTTTGCTGTTTTCCATTCAAAACGGCAAAATGTGCCAAGAATAAAAGTCATAGTTTGCATCACTGGATATTAGTGTTTAACATTTCTGCCATACACAGTTGTCTGATATTTTATGTTTAGTTATAACGTTTTAACTTATTTAATTGAAACCACTGTTATTTTAATATAATTTGACACAGAAGTTGAGTGGTTTACATCACTGTTGGTCTTTTAACATTTCTATTGTAACACAGTTGTCTGATATTATCTTACCTTACACTCTTTGAGCATTAAAACTGAAGCGTTGCCTGGAATCCATGTTTGGAATCTGTGAACAGTGAAGTTTTGCCTTCTTTGATTTGATTGGTCCTCTCACTCATTGTGACATTAATGAGCGCTGAGGCAGGCCAGCCTAAAAATTCACTTTTAGAACTTTTTGTCAACAAATATGGATCCCTGCACGACATGCAAGAAAAAAAATTAAATCGTGCACACGACTTAGTAAATCGAGGGAACGAAATAGTAAATCGTGAGTACGACTTAGTAAATCGTGAGTACGACTTAGTAAATCGAGGGAACGAAATAGTAAATCGTGAGTATGACAGTAAATCGTGAGTACAACTTAGTAAATCGTGAGTACGACTTAGTAAATCGAGGGAACGAAATAGTAAATCGTGAGTACGACTTAGTAAATCAAGGGAACGAAATAGTAAGTCGTGAGTACGACTTAGTAAATCGTGAGTACGACTTAGTAAATCGAGGGAACGGAATAGTAAATTGTGAGTACGACTTAGTAAATCGAGGGAACGAAATAGTAAATCGTGAGTATGACTTAGTAAATCGTGAGTACGACTTAGTAAATCGAGGGAACAGAATAGTAAATCGTGAGTACGACTTAGTAAATCAAGGGAACGAAATAGTAAGTCGTGAGTACGACTTAGTAAATCGTGAGTACGACTTAGTAAATCGAGGGAACGGAATAGTAAATCGTGAGTACGACTTAGTAAATCGAGGGAACGGAATAGTAAATCGTGAGTACAACTTAGTAAATCGCAAGTACGACTTAGTAAATCGAGGGAACGAAATAGTAAATCGTGAGTACGACTTAGTAAATCGAGTGAACGAAATAGTAAATCGTGAGTACGACTTAGTAAATCGTGAGTATGACTTAGTAAATCGAGTGAACGAAATAGTAAATCGTGAGTATGACTCAGTAAATTGAGGGAAGGGAATAGTAAATTGTGAGTACGACTTAGTAAATCGAGGGAACGAAATAGTAAATCGTGAGTATGACTTAGTAAATCGTGAGTACGACTTAGTAAATCGTGAGTACGACTTAGTAAATTGAGGGGAGGGAATAGTAAATTGTGAGTACGACTTAGTAAATCGAGGGAACGAAATAGTAAATCGTGAGTATGACTTAGTAAATCGTGAGTACGACTTAGTAAATCGAGTGAACGAAATAGTAAATCGTGAGTACAACTTAGTAAATCGAGGGAACGAAATAGTAAATCGTGAGTACGACTTAGTAAATTGAGGGAACAAAATAGTAAATCGTGAGTACGACTTAGTAAATTGTGAGTACAACTTAGTAAATCATGAGTACAACTTAGTAAATCGTGAGTACGACTTAGTAAATCGAGTGAACGAAATAGTAAATCGTGAGTACGACTCAGTAAATCGATGGAAGGGAATAGTAAATCGTGAGTACGACTTAGTAAATCGTGAGTACAACTTAGTAAATCGAGGGAACGAAATAGTAAATTGTGTGTACGACTTAGTAAATCGAGGTTGAATCCAGTTCAACTGCATCTTTTCTATTGAGCACACATTTGCACACAAATCTCTCTGTCTCTCGCTCTGAGCTCCAGGGGGAAACGAAGATCCTGAAGTTGAAGAACCTGAGACCCAAGGACTACGCCAACTACAGCTGCATCGCCTCCGTCAGGAACGTGTGCGGCATCGCTGACCGCAAAGTCGTCTTCAGACTGACCAATAAAACAGGTGAGGCTCTTCAGGCGCTTTTTTGTTCTTCGCTTAGGGGTAAAAAGAAATTTGAAATACCTTTGCAGTGATTATACTGTTAGCGAACATCCCGACACAGCCAACATTTAGAAAAACTTGTGCTGCGCGCTTTCCTCTCAGCAACAAAATAAACGGACTGAACGAAGAAATAAACTGGAGAAGATTTACACCTTAAAGAAGGCGGAGCCTCAGAGCCACACCCACCTATTACATCATCGTCATTCAGTTAATGAAAGCCATTTTTAATACCTAGTTCTGGCATGAGACTCTATATGGCGCAGGCTGATAGGTCCTTAAGTCAATTTGGTAGCGATCATATCGTTATCTACACAGCGCAGCTGATTGGTTGCTGTTGCATGAGCGGCCAATGAGCTGCAGCTCAACATTCAAATACTGGTTGTGTTGCTGTTAGCAGTCTGCAGCATAGTCATAGGCCACTAGAGTTAAGCCTTTTGGCAAAATTGTCAAATCATGTTTTTTTGTTGTTTTTGTTGTTTTTTTATGGAATATTGCAGTGTTCATTCTTAATGATTTATCGGTGCACATCATTATTGTTTTAAATTCATGTTCATCGAGGGCGGGGCAACCTGTCACTTATATGAGATCCACCAATAGCAGACCACAACCATCAAATCAATTCCCCACGGACAAAATCAAGCCCCGCCCTACATTTGTTCTTGTTCCAGAAGCGTTTCACTCATAAATTCGGCACAATAGGGAAGAAAAGACTACGTTTTAATCCAACTTTAACGATAATTACCTCGCACTTTCAAAATAGGCATAAACATCACACTGTTACAAACAAACCATTCTGTGCAATGACTCCTGAGTTCCCGTGTGCTTCTGCAGCTCCGGCCTCCATAAAGCTGTTGGTGGAGGATCCGATTGTGGTGAATCCAGGGCAGACGGTGTCTCTGGTGTGCATCACCACAGGAGGAGAGCCGACGCCGACCCTCACCTGGACCAGCAGCTCCGGTTCGCTGCCAGAGAAGAGTGTGGTGAAGGACGGCACCCTCACGCTGCCCGCCGTCTCCTCCGAGGACGCCGGCGTCTATAGCTGTGTCGCCAGCAACAACGTGGGCAACCCGGCCAAGAAGTCCACTACCATCATCGTTCGAGGTAAAAAGCATTGATTGATTTCACTTCTCAGGATAGCAATGATATCCATTATATTTTAGATTTATGCATTTTGCAGATTCTTTTATGCAAAATGATTCACAGAAGAGGAATAAAGCAATTCATCAAGGAGACAACAATATTTGTACTATACAATGGCAGCTTTATTTGTCAACTTAGGAAGCAAACTAGAGAAGAATTTTCGTGTGTGTGTGTGTGTGAGAGTGAGTGAGTGTGTGTGTGAACAGTCTGCTGTGATTTTAAATACTGATTGTCACACTAAAGGAGCTCCTTGTGAAACGATGTTTCTCGTGGCACTTTGAGCCTGTCAGCATGTGAAATGTAGATTAGATTTCATATCACAGCTCTCATTTGGCTGTGAAGGACAGAGCCTTTGGCACATTACAGCCTAAATGATCATTAAAGGCACAATTACAATGAAGTCATTTGGGTGAATCTCATGAAACTGTCAAGAAATGTATTTTGTGCAAAGAAAATGAAGCCTGTTTTTAGGACCTTTAAGATTTTTTGCATAGTGTCATTTCATTTCATATCCATCCATCCATCCATCCATTCTTTACATTCTAAATAACTGTAATGCATAAATAAATAAGCATTAAATATGCATTAATAAATAATTCATTTTCTCTCCAAGTTCTCATTAAGTTCTTATGACTGTAATGCATAAAATATGCATTATTACATAAATTAATATGCATAAATAAATGCAGTAGTAAATAAAATAAAATGCATAAATAAATGCATGAATAAATGAAATACAGAAATATGTAAATAAATAACTATTGTTATATTAAATGTTATTTATTATTAACATAACGTATTTATTTATTTATTTATACATAGCCAATATTTATATAACAATATTAATTATTATTGTTATTATTGCTACTACTAATAATACGTCTAATAATAATAATAATAATAATAATACGGTTTTAGTAAAATTTGTTGTACTGGACCAAATATCCAAAAGGGGAGATTTAAATTTTTACCAATAAATAAATAAATAAATAAATAAAATGTTATATATAATATTATTTATTATTAAATAAATAATTTATTATTTTTATTTATATAATAATAATAATTAATGATAATAATAATAATAAATATAATAGTATTATTAATAAAAGTATTATTAATAAAGTAATTAATTATAATAATAATAATACATTTTTAGTAGAATTTGTTGTACTGGACCAAATATCCAGAAAGGGAGATTTTTTTTATTTTACTGATAGATAGATAGATAGATAGATACAATTTTATATATAATATTATTAATTATTAACAAAATAATTATTTATTGCTTTTTTATTTATATAATAATAATTATTATTAATAATAATAATAACACATTTTTAGTAGAATTTGTTGTACTGGACAAAATATCCAGCAAGGAAGATTTTAATTTCTTACCATTAAAGATATTTTTGTATTACTACAGTAATAATTATTTGGGGAAATATTTTCTTAATCTTTATGAAAATGATGTTACAGTACAAAAGATCCTGTATATGATTATAGTGTACATATGATGTCATGTATATGAAATATGACCTGGACATGTTCTTCCTGACACGCACCCTAAAGCTGTTTAAACTGTCCTTCATGATCACATTTAGTGATTCCTGCTCGTCTTTAAGACCAGGAAACGTCTCGCCTGGAGATGTCTATGGTTCATGGCTATGAACACTCAGCAGTCAGCAGCGTCGCCCCCTAATGAGTGGACGTGTGTGTGTGTTTGTGTGCGTTTATGTTTGTTTGTCACACTGGTAGCTCAGCGCTGCCAAACGCGCGTCTGCATCTCGCCTCAGCAGATGGAGGCTTTTCTCCACACACTTCCCAACAGCCTGGGATGACTTTCAGTTTGGCCTGTTGCTCCAGTATCCCAGCATGCTCTTGGCACGCTAGAGGCCCTCCATCACGATCCCTGCTTTGGATTAAAGGATCCGCTCTCCTTTCCAAAAGTGGGTCAATTTTCAGTGCTTTTTCCAGCATCTTGCTGCTCCTGCAGGTTTCTCAGGCACATTGTTATTTGTGAGAGCCGCTATTTTCCTCTCTGTAGGTCTCAGAGACCTTTTTTGGCTTTCAGACATCACCACACATTTTAAAGTAAAGTGGTTTTCCTCAGCGCTAGCACTGCAGACGGAATCACAGATTTGCTGTCTTTGTGTCATTCCTGTTTTGACCTGCTGCACGGATGTACTGCAGACACCTTATTTTTACACTGATTTAATTCACAGATATCATACATGTGATTTAATTGTGGTAAATGTGTCACAATTGATTTGCAGTGAATCGCAGTATCATATATATATATTACATTTTGTTTATACATATTTTATTTATTTATTTAGAATAAGAATAATAAGAAACATTATTTGTTCATTTACTTTAAATAACAGTAATTAGCAATATTATTTTATTACTTTATTTATTTTGAAAAGACATAATAAGAAATGTTTTTTATTTTAAATAACACTAAAGATAAATATTTATATATTTTGTGAAAACAAACACGTCCGTATGATCTGGTAAACGCTTGTAAGTCAGCTTGCGAATGGCTGCGAATCACATTTGCTTTGGAACAGATTACGGCTGGAACAGGACGGCTTTTCATCAGCAGAGTCGCATCATGTGATGGAGGGCTTTCTGTCTGTAATGAGGGATGTGGAGGTCAGTCACACGGCTGATGGGAACGTGACCCTCACAGTGACCCTCACATGCTAGTTAATGTTAGTGCATTGGACTAAAACCTACTGGCTTTTGCTCACAAAGGGAAGAACAACTTCACAAAAATGTTTGGATAATTTTTGTTCCTTTTTTGGGACTTTTTTCCCACCTTGTTAAAAAGTGCTTTGTTTATGCTACTGTATGTTATTAGCAAATTTTGGATTCAATCTTTTTGTCAACTTCTTAACTTGTGTGAGTGTGTGTCCCTGCTAGAAATTTTACATACCCAGAATGTTCTCATAATGTCCCCACTGGTGTAAAGGACGTTGCCTAGTAACATTCTCAGAACGTTCCAAGATGGTCATGATGTGGAGTTCTTTAAAGGGGTTAGGGGACGTTTTTTGGTGGACCTTCATGGAACATTCAGGACATTCTCGGAATGTTTAGGGGACCATATTTTATTTGGAAATTTGATGTTCCCAGAACGTCACCACTGGTGTCAAGGACGTCACCTAGTAATATTCCCAGAACATTCTGAGACGGTCATGATGTGGAGTTCTTTAAAGGGTTTGGGGACGTTATTTGGCGGACCTCCACGGAACATTCAGGATGCTCTCGGAACGTTTAGGGGACCATATTTTATTTGGAAATTTGATGTTCCCAGAACGTCCTCGCTGGTGTCAAGGACGTTGCCTAGTAACATTCTCAGAACGTTCCAAGATGGTCATGATGTGAAGTTCTTTAAAGGGTTGGGGGACGTTATTTGGCGGACCTTCACAGAACATTCAGGATGTTCTAGAAATGTTTAGGTGACCATTACTATAGGACGTTCCCTCTATGTTCCCTCCACTACGTTCCCATAACGTTTGCAGGATCTTTAGGTGACCAACCTAGAATGTTATTTTTTGGTCCTATTTAGGTCCTTCCATCATGTTTACTGAATGTATACGCATAACCTTTACTCTACTTAATTATATGTAAGTGTGAAATTGTGAAATTAATTATATATACAGTGTATTTTTAAATGTGATTTTGTGTGTGTGTGTACAGTCACATATGTGACAGGTGAATCTCTCTGTGAGTCTTTCGCGTCTCCTTGAGTAAAGTCACGTCTGAGGTGTGAGCAGGTAGAGATGCCATCTGTCCCGTCACACCTGCTGATCATGAGATCTGACGTTATAAACAGCCCCATTAGACACGACAAGGACAGTCACAGACGACACACCTGCGCTTGCTCATTCTGACGGAGTATTGGGGGTGGATGGAGGGAAACTCATTCCCAGATGCATTGCGTTTTAATTTAAGTTTTTATTTCATTTAATAAAATAGTTTTACTTTTGTTAAAGTAGTTGCTTCTTTTTCGTCTACAGCTTCAATCCTCCCAGTGGCGACTCAGAAAACACGTAAAAAAATCCGTCTGTTGGAGTCGTTGGAGTGTGATTAAATGCGTCCGTCTCTGGATTATGCGGAACAGAATCACAGTCGATGGAGCACATCATGCCGTCTTGGCTTGTATAACCATAATCGAAAACCTCATAAGCTGATAATATGAAACGCATTATATCCACGGAAAAGAGCGGCGTCCATCTGTCACGTCCTGAGAAACAAATACAATATGAATGTTTTCACATTCAGTAATGTCATTATTGTGTTATTGGTTGACTGTTTAGTCTACATGTGTTTTGTGCATTAAATGCACCTGCGGATCATGTTTCTGTTAGGATGTTCCCTTAGTAGGCAGCTGACTATGAAAAATATCCAATCTATCAAACAGATAATGATGGTTCCTTCACTTCATATCCAGCACACAGTATAGTGTCTGCGTGTGAAGCGTGATGTTGAAGATGTTCTGCACTAATGCAGCTAGAAAAGAAGTTTAATTCAATACATTTGAGATCACTTATGTGGCTTGTCACATGTTGGATCTTGTCATGAATAATAATGTACGCTCATGAATTTATTCCATGAATGTCTGCTATAGCTCTTGAATATTAACATGAAAGTGTTTTTTTTTTCTTTTGAGCTACAGTGATGAATAAATACATCAGATTATTATAATGCATCTTTTTGTGTTATTTTACCACAAAATAAAAGGCATTACAAATACTACCATGATGTACAAGTACTTAATTATACATTCAATAATATGATGTAAAATTTTATATAGATACAAAAGTTTGCTCAAAAATTTGTGGTCAGTACCTATTTTTTTTTTTTTTAAATAAATTAATACTTTTATTCATCAAGGATGCAGTAAATTGATCAAAAGTGACAGCAAATAGATTCTATTCTATTATAAACAAATGCTGTTTTTTTTTTTGAAGGTGCTTAGCATTAAATTTATATATATACAGGTATATATATATAGTTTATTTTATATAATCAGTATAATGTGTTATAATGTGTAAATTATCTTATTTACTAATAATTATTTCAAATAATTATGTACTAATAAAATTATTATTATTATTGTGTATTAATAATGTAATATTTTATAGTTTTTTATGACATTTAATGATAATTACTGTTATTTAACTGCAAAAAATATGCCCCTAAAAAGAAAATTATCTTTTTATTATTATTGCAAAATATAATTTCTTATTTTTGTGTGTACAATATAAGTCAGACATATTTTAATATTATATTTTAAGTTTTTCTTATTGCAGTAAAAAAATGTGTATGTGTGTGTATGAAGGTGTGCAATATGATGCAGACATGTTCGAGAGGTTTGTATGATTCACATTAACATGTTAAGCAGTGTTGTTTTTTTCTGTACTTTCTGCTCCTATAGTTTGTGATCTGCATTATTCAGACAGTGTCTGCTGCATTAACTGCGTCACTGTAAATTCGGAGTGAACCGCTGTTTTATAAGCATGTGCTTTTATCTGGTCTGGAGGCAGCTGGAGTGTTACTGCGTTCACTCACACAAACATCAAAGCGTTTTAAAGCAGCTCAACAAAGCAAAGGCCGAAGCATCAATAATGCATCCCAAACGTGTTTTTGTGTATGTTAACTCGTATTTTCTGCCCCGGTGCTTTTAAAGCCGGCCTTTCTCTCTGAGGCAGACCTGCTTCGCACTCTCAATGCAGATTCTTGCGTCAGTAGGATTTTCCTCTTCCTTTCATAAGCTACTCGTGTCCTTTTTGCTTCGTTCTGGCTCTATTTCCGTTCGGCTGTGTTCAAAGCCAACTAAAACCCTTCCCCAAACCCGACACAAAGCTCATGGGATATGCATAAGCGCTGGAAGTCGTCATGTCACGTCGTGCCAGCGTTAAATGGGAAAGTTGTGTCCTCATGGAAGTTTAACTGGGTTTGTTGTATTTCTGATGGTAAGCACTAGACTATCTAGTGTCTTTGCGGTCCGCAGTGGACACGACACACTCACTCAGCGTTCATGTGCAGTTCAGTCACAAAGGACTGATGATCATCCAACTGAAGTACTACTAGTTAAATGTATTGTTTCACATATTATTTCTGAAAGATAATAGTCAGTTTACAGCGCATTTCATTCTGACTGGTTGCATAAATTGTGTAGAACTTTTTGGGTAACACTTTAGTATAGGGAACACATATCAACTATTGTCTTTTCCCTTAATAAACTCCTAATTTACTGCTTCGTAAGGTAGTTGTCAAGTTTAGGTATTGGGTAGGATTAAGAATGTAGAATAAGGTCATGCAGAATAAGGCATTAATATGTGCTTAAAAAGTAGCCAATATTCTAGTAATATGCATGCTAATGAGCAACTAGATAAAAGACTATAAAATAAAGTGTTACCAGTTTTTGCATAAACTATATATATTAGGGCTGTCAAGTGAATAAAAATTTTGAATCTAATTAATTACACGATGTGGCAATTAATTGCAAATTAATCAAGACATTACTCCCAAAAGATAATTTAAAGTCATTATTTTGTTAAATGAGAAAAGCATCAAATAGACATTAAAAAAGTAGCTTTAGAAATAAATATATTTGATTCAACATAGAATTTATTACACAAAATGTCCATGAGGGTGAGTAAATGATGACAGAATTTTAATGTTTGGGTGATCTATACCTTTAATGGGTTTTTTATTAATATAAAATATGAAATTATATTTATTTATTGAAATAAAACTCTGAAATAAGAAAATAAAACTGTCAGTAGGTGGCGGTAAATGTCTAAATGAGTCATTCGTTCATTCGATTCGTTCAAACGGCTGATTCATTCAGGAAGTAAATGGCTCTCTTTATGAATGAATCATTGAATCATTGATTCACCCAACTGATTTGTTCAAAACGTGAATTCATTCAGAAACACTGCTGTGTTGCTCTGAGATGCACAATCAGGGGTATTTTTTGCCATGATATCTTGAATTTTAGGGTCATAACTGCATAATAATTGAATAAATTGACAGTCCTAATATATATATATGTACTGTATATGTGTGTGTGTGTATACATTATATATATATATATATATATATATATATAGTTAATTTATAGTTATTTGATTTTTGATTTGATTTTTATTTTATATTTGATTTTTTAAAGAAACAAATGTAAATTTTCATCTTCCTGTGTCACTCTAAATAGAACAGATGCTTTGAACTAATTGAGTTACAATTTAGTCAGCGCTTTAATATGACTTTAATCTGAATATTTCTTCATTTGAATATTTTGCCCCCAAGAGAATTTGGATTTATTTTTTTTCTCTTCAAGCAATTACATTCCATCTTCCCCAAATTATTTGTGATATTTCATTAGGACTCATCGGCTTTCTGTGTTTTTCAGGAAAGTGCTGCGACGGTAGAATCAAAGCTTTTCTCTGATAGATGATGATCTGAAAGCGTGACTGATAAACTACAACTCTGAAGGTCACAGTGTCACTGTCATCAGAGTCAAATACGATTCGCGTTGTTGATTTTGAGTCTGCGACATTTGTATTATCCCGTCCAGCGGAGAAAAGCCCTGATCAGTGTCACGGCGTCTTTTGTGACCGTTATCTGATTTGAAAAGGTCACCGTTGCTCCATGTTTTTCAGCTCAGCAGGGTGGGAAATTAACACACGCCAGCAGCCAAACGCAGGTAATTGTGCTTTATCTGCCAGTCACTGGAGCGGGTGACCGTCGCAGACGGACCTTTCACATTGTTTAGTGCAGTGACGCAGTCTGGATGAAGCAGCATTTGATCATATTTAGAGAAACTGATTAGCAACACTCTTCACGTGCATGTCAGATTAGCAACATGTAGCAGTCATGCTAGCAAACATGCTAATTCATGCTAACAAAGTGTTAATCTTGTTTGCAATAGGCTAGCAACATGCTAAATCATGCCAGCAATGTGCTAAATAATGTTAGAAAAATGTTAAAAACATGCTAATTCATGCTAACATTGTGCTAAGCATGTTAGCAATGTACCAATTCAAGCTAGCAATGTATTAAATCATGTTAGCAACATGCTAAATCATGCAAGCAACATGTAAATCATGCTACCAATATGCTAATTCATGCTAACAAAGTGATAATCACACTAGCAATAGGCTAGCAACTTGCTTAAACACGTTAGCTATGTGTTAAATAATGTTAGGAAAATGCTAAAAACATGTTAATTCATGCTAGTAATGTGTTAAACATGTTAGCAATGTACCTATTCAAGCTAGCAATGTATTAAATCATGTTAGCAACATGCTAAATCAATGCTAGCAACATGTAAATCATGTTACCAATATGTTAATTTATGCTAACAAAGTGATAATCACACTAGCAATAGGCTAGCAACTTGCTTAAACACGTTAGCAATGTGTTAAATAATGCCAGCAATGTGTTAAATATTGTTAGAAAAATGTTAAAAACATGTTAATTCATGCTAGTAATGTGTTAAACATGTTAGCAATGTACCAATTCAAGCTAGCAATGTATTAAATCATGTTAGCAAAACATGCTAAATCAATGCTAGCAACATGTAAATCATGCTAACAAAGTGATAATCACACTAGCAATAGGCTAGCAACTTGCTTAAACACGTTAGCAATGTGTTAAATAATGCCAGCAATGTGCTAAATAATGTTAGGAAAATGCTAAAAACATGCTAATTCATGCTAGTAATGTGTTAAACATGTTAGCAATGTACCAATTCAAGCTAGCAATGTACTAAATCATGTTAGCAACATGTTAAATCATGTCAACAACATATTAGCAAAATGTTAAATCATGCTAGCAACATGTAAATCATGCTACCAATATGCTAATTCATGCTAACAAAGTGTTAATCACAATAGCAATAGGCTAGCAACTTGCTAAAACATGCTAGCAGTGCTAAATCATGCCAGCAACGTGCGAAATAATGTTGGAAACATGCTAGCAACATTCTAATTCATGCAGCAATAGGTTAGCAACTTGCTAAAACATGGTAGCAATGTGTTAAATAATGGTAGAAACATGTTAGCAATGTGCTAATTCATGCTACCAATGTGTTAAAACATGCTAGCAATGTGTCAAATCATGTTAGCAACATGTTAAATCATGTCAGCAATATATTAACATGCTAAATAATGTTAGTAACATGCTTGCAAACATGCTAATCCATGCTAGCAATGTGCTAAACATGTTAACAATGTACCAATTTAAGCTAGCAATGTATTAAATCTTGTTAGCAACATGTTAAATCATGTCAACAACATATTTGCAACATGTTAAATCATGCTAGCAACATGCTAATTCATGCTAACAAAGTGTTAATCACACTAGCAATAGGCTAGCAACTTGGTAAAACATGGTAGCAATGTGCTAAATAATGATAGAAACATGTTAGCAATGTCCAAATCAAGCTAGCAATGTATTAAATCATGTTAGCAACATGTTAACAACATTCTAAATCATGCTAGCATCGTGCTAAATAATGTTAGAAACATGCTAGCAAACATGCTAATCCATGCTAGCAGCTTACTTCACAGGTGAAATGCATTAATCTGAAATCAAAAGCTCAGGTGATTCATATCTAAACAAATTCACATTATCACGTTTTGCATCTGTGTTTAGTACCGTCCAGCTTGAGTCTGATCACATGACAGCGTTCTGGCCGCGTGTCGACGTGATGAAAACATGCACCAGACGTCAGCCGCGGCGCGAGGTGACACTGATGTGCGACAGGGGAGCTGGATCTCGTAAAATTGCTGCTGTGTGTCTCCCTCCATGATTTTCTGCGCTTTCAATTTCAATTTCCTATATTTGAGTCTGACAGGCTGCTTTTGTTTCTGCTTTCCTCTTGTTTTTCACGTCCTCCTCCTCATTTTAGCCTGATAATGTCATGCGGGAAAAGATAAAAAGATTCCGCCGCTCTGACTGCTCTTTTGTTTGCAAGATAAAATTCAGCCATCTGAATGCCGTAAACGGTCTGCATGCGAAATGAATCTAGATGTGTATCTGAAACACTGGCACAGCTTCAGAACCGACAGAGGACGAATCTTCTGATTAGACACTTAAAATCCTCGTATTCTACTTCTGTAAAGGTTTATTTTTTCCTGGCTTTTGGTAACACTTTATTTGAAGCCTTCATGTATAATGCGTTCATAATGTACGTTATAATGCATTATATAGTGTATGGAGATCGTTGAGCTGCAATATTATTGCCTAATATTATTTTTCAGCCGTTGCATTTTAACAGAAGATTATGTAGAGAAACATTTATGCCTTTAGAGGAACGTCAGTGATAAATCAATCACAATAAGAGCAGGAACATGAATTAAGAAGGTAAATGTGTGTGTTTTTGCTGTAAATGAGTGTGTGTGGTTGTGAAATCCATCACATCGTCCAGCGGTGAAACTGTGCCAGTGTCGCTCTGGACTCTCTGACCTCACGATCTGAATGTTGATTGCTTTTCAAGTATTTCATTGAAAGTGTTACAGACGCTGCTATTTCAGGCCTGTTGAACCATCAGAGCGGTTCATTGTCACCTTTAGCTGTTCGGTTAAAGAGGACCTTTAAGATTGTGTTTTGTTCTACTAGAACAGGTTGATTATTTTCCTCATATTCTCCATTGTTCAGCTCCTCTCTTCCCAGTCTGTCAGTAACGCTCTGTTTAGTTCCTGTCTCTATGAAGCCCCTCCTTCTGAAATACACAATGTGCTCTGATTGGTCAGCTGGAGCAGTGTGTTGTGATTGGTGTTTGGGAAATGTCCCGCCCCTTACCATAACTGCCAGTTTGAACACACTACTAACTAACTCAACCAGGCCCCGCCTCTTTATTATGCGCATGAATTATTTAAATGAGGAATATTGTGACATGTTCGTTCCCAGTTTAGTTTAATAGTAATGTTGTGAATAGTTAATTTTTGTATTTTCCTTATCATTTTAAGTTTTAGTAATTTTGTTGTGTGTTTTTGTAATTTTTATTAGTTTTTTATTAGTTTAGGAAATATGATCTCATTGTTTTTATTAATTTTAGTTATTTTAGTACATCAAATTAAGGAAAATGAGAAATGTTGGCTAGTTTTTGTATTTTATTTTATTTCAGTTAAAGTTTCTTTTTTTCAAGTAATAAATGTTTTTTATGGTTTTATATACTATTCTAATATTTATTAATATTTTGGATTAGCTTTTATTTTAGATTTAAGTTTTTAAGCATCATTTTTGTTAGTTTTAGGATTTTTTTAAATATTTGTGTTTAGCTTTAATATCTTTATTTCAGTTTTAATCATTTTATTACTTAAACTTATTTATTTCATATAGTTGCCAAAACAACATTTCTAATTAAGTTTTTTAAATTTAAGTTTTTCATCTAATATTTTGTTATAAAGATGTTATATTATATTATATTGTATTTACATGTTTTATTTATTTATTTAAATTACTATAAAAGGATTTTTGATAATTTTAGCTTAGATTTTAGTCTTCCTGTAAAAAATTGATAACCTACAATTGTTACCGAGAAATAGAGCTATTTCTACCTGATTTAACCCTTAAGAATCAGTTTTGTTTGTATAAATCAATGTATTTTGGTTGATTCAGTGATTTTAAATAATATTTTAGACCAAACTAGTTAATTTAGATGTGAGTTTGAGAATGTTCATGTAAAGTAAAGCTAGTTAAACGGTTAAAGTCGTGCGGTTTGTAGGTTGTTTAGTGTGTTTCTTGTTCTAGTTGACAGTGTTTCTTTCTCATCTGTGTCGTTCCAGCATTGAAGAAGGGTCGTTTCTGGATCACTCCTGACCCGTACCACAACGACGACAACATCCAGATCGGCCGCGAGGTGAAGATCTCCTGCCAGGTCGAAGCCACGCCGCCCGAGGAGCTCCAGTTCAGCTGGCTGAAGAACGGCAGGGCCTTACGCAGCTCCGAACGGATGGTCATCACCCAGACTGATCCCGACATCTCGCCCGGAACCACCAATCTGGACATCATCGACCTCAAGTTCACAGACTTCGGCACCTACACCTGTGTGGCGTCTCTGCGAGGCGGCGGGATCCCCGAGATCAGCATCGACGTCAACATCTCGTCCACCACTGGTGAGTCTCAGACCTGTCCTGGTTTACAGCCGTTCACACACACACACACACACGACCAGCAGCCATTCACACACACATCGGTGCAGCGTTATATGAAAGCGATCCGTGCATCTGTTTTATCTTTTAATCTGAGGAGAAACAAGTGACAGTTCTGGCTCTTCTTTCGACACTCTTAACGTCACTGTTCTTGGCGATTAAAGAACCATTTTTTGGTTCCCCAAAGAACCTTTCAGTGAAAACTTCTTAAAAGAACCATTTTTTTCTACATTTTAATATTCCACTATAATGAACCTTTTGTGGTTCCATGGATGTTAAAGGTTCTTCATGGAACCATCGATGCAAAATAAAGAACCTTTACTTTTAAGAGTGTAAAACTGTTGAGATTCATTTATTTAATTAATGCTATCTTAAAGTATGTGTTGGGGGCTGGATTTTTCCTGATATAATATATATATATATATATTTTATAATAAACCAAGCTAAATTGCTAAACTGAACTGCATTTTAATGTGTGGAAAACAGCAGAATTGACTTTGTGATGACATTGGAAAAACCTATTATTTTCTTATTACTTATTGGAAAACGTTTTCACTACAAAAGTTCTAAAAAAAAGTTATGTTGAAGTCAATTGTGTTATATTTTTGTGGAAACTGTGATACACTACCATTCAAAAGTTTTGGGGTAATAATTTATACTTTTTATTCATCAAATTTAATTCTATTTGAAATAAATGCTGTTCTTTTGAACTTTCTGTTCATCAAAGAATCCTGAAAAATAGACAGTTTGTACAAAAATATGACTGTTTTCAACATTGCTAATAATCATAAATGTTTCTTGAGCAGCAGATCATCATATTAGAATGATTTCTGAAGGATCATGTGACACTGAAGACTGGAGTAATGATGCTGAAAATTCAGCTTTGATCACAGGAATAAATTACATGAGCAGAAGAGACTTCTTTCAGAAACATTAAAAAATTCTTAATTATTCCAAACTTTTGACAGGTAATGTATAATAAAAATGTATGTTTTCACTGTTATAATTACTGCAATGTCTTCAGACCCAATTATATACTTTTGAATTATGAGCCGAAGTGAGAACATGCATTATTAATGCCTTTACTGTCACTATTGCAGAATATTAAGAATATTTATAAGTCCTGCATGGATTCAGTCTTTCACATATTCTGTATCTTAGGTTGTTCTCCCAGATTTTCACAGAAAGCTGACGCTGATGTAATGCATGTTTTAGTAAATGCTAAATCTGTGGCAGCACGTAAACAACAGAGCTGATCGTAATCATGTCATTAACTTCATCAGGGCACCTGTAAAAGCTTTAATGAGGCAGACGTACAGCGGGTCGTACATCATGTGATCGTACACATTAGTTTTGCGTGCGGTTCAGAGAAATGAGCTCCTGCCTCTGTGATCAGGGTTGATCAATGCGCTTTCATCTCTCAGTCTCGTGTCATTTTTCATTATCATCCCGCCGTCTCAGAGCAGCGGGACGCTGACCGGATCGATACCGGACCCGCCCTCGGTCGTCAGGACGCTGAATGTGATTCACTCACTGTGCCCTCATGATGCTCGTATGATACTCTTATGGAAACTGTATTCTGATTGACGTTCACTGTCAGACTTTCAGACTTTACAGGTCTCAGAAACTCTCCAGAGCCGAATGTCCTGAAGCACATGAACACATCAGTCATTCTCAGCATACAGCTGAAAAATGTATTTATTTGTTTGTTTGTTTATAATCAATTTGATTTATTTTATTTTTTATGTATTCATAATTTTCAATAATTTCATTCATTGTTTCATTCATAATAGAATTTTTCATTCATTCATTCATAGAATTTATTTATTATTTAGTTTTTTATTTATTCATTCATTTATAATAGAATTCATTTATTTATTAATTAATTCATAATAGAATTTTATTTATTTGTTTTTATTTATTTATTTTATATTTATTTTTTTATTTTTTATGCATTAATTCATTCATAACAGAATTTTATGCATTAATTCATTCATTAAGTCATAATAGAATTGTTCATTCATTCATTCATTCATTCATGACAATTTTATGTATTCATTCATTCACAATAGAATTCATTGTATAATTTATTAATTGATTTTATAATATAATTTTATTTTTATTCATTCATTCATTCATAATAGAATTGAATACATTCATTCATCCATTTATAATAGTTTTATTTATTTGTTTTATTTTTTCTATTTTTAATTAATTTATAATATAATTGATTTATTTATAAATTCATTAATTCATAATAGAATTCAAATTTATTTGTTATATATTCATTCATTAATTTATAACAATTTTATTTATGTATTTATTTATTCGTTCATAATAGAATTTAAATTTTATTTATTTATTTATTCATTTATTCATAATAGAATCTAAATTTTATTTATTTATTCATTTATTTATAATAGAATTTTATTCATTTGTTTTTATTTTTCATTGATTTATTATAGAATTCATTTGTTTATTAATTCATAATAGAATTTTAGTTTTTATTCATTCATTCATAACAGAATTTTATGTATTCATTCATTCATTCATAATATAATTATTTTTTATTTATTCATTTGTTTTTATAATAGAATTGCGTTTGAATAGAATTCATTCATTAAATGAATAGAATTTATTTATTTGTTCATTCATTAATTCATGATAAAAAAAAATCATTAATTTATTGAATTTAATTTTCATTGATTTATTGATTTATTTATTCATTTTTAAAATAGAATTGTGTTTGTTTGTTTGTTCATTTTACCTGATTGATTCCCAAACTATCACTCAGGTATTTTCGGCTCACAGCCCAGTGAAGAACACACTAGCGTCCGCTCCTCGTCTGCGTCACAGCGCTCATAAACCACACCTGAGGATTTGATTAGAGAATTCACCTTGACTTCAGCTTCGAACCGCATCCATTAGTCTTTTTTACTCAGTCGGAGTTAATTGCATTGATTAGCGTCCGTGGCTTCGGCTCTCCGCATCAAACATTAAGGCTTTTATCCGACTTCCTGCATAATTAGTAGAAGATGATCCTCTGATAATCCTGCGCAGTAAAACAATGCGATCAATCACACCTGAGCCGAGATCACCTGAATATTCATCACAGTGCACGAGTCTGTGAGAGTAGTGCACACTTACTGCTGTCAGACTGAGAAGAACAACAATTAAAATGTCTTTGGATTATTGGATGAGGCTTTGAATATGTCATTTGCTCAGAAGAAAGAGTCTTGTGTTAACGGCGGATGAATCTGGGTCATCTCCAGATTGGTTCATGAGTAAATGTGTGTTATATATGTCTTTTATCAATCTTTTCTTTTTTTGGGATGCAACATTTGCTTGTTTTTTTTTAGTTGTTAGTCTGATATAGGGCTGGGTGATGTATCAGATATTTGTGCTCTATACAGCTTATCATCTTGACTATATCAAATTAAGCTGCATTGTGAATATTGCAATCATTTTAATGCATTTTTAATTTGGCCGTTCATGTTTCTTAAGGCCTCGGCAGAAGGTCCTCTTCATGCTCGTTTTGTGACGTCAACGATAAGGAAAGTCATTAGAGTGAGTTGAACGTCAGGTGGGGCGAGTTATTACATTCTGATGAAAGATTATCAGTGAATTAAGAACAGTAAGAGAGCAAATACAGTAAATTTAGTTCATATCTAGCAGAATGTCTGTATGGGGGCATCTCATTCATTCATTTATTCATTCATAATAGACTATAATTTGTTCGTTCGTTCATTCATAATATAATTGTATTTATTTATTATTTAATTTATTTTATTTTATTTATTGTTTATTTATTCATTTATATTATAATTTAATTGTATCCATTTATAATTTAATTTTATTTCATATTTATTTATTCATTCATTTATAATAGTATTTATTCATTCTTTTATTTATTTATAATATAATTTGTTTTAATTATAACTACATTTTTATTTCATATTTATTTTTCACTTTATTTATTTATTCATTCATTCATTTATAGTAAAATTTAATTGTATTCATTTATCATTTAATTTTATTTATTTATTTATTCATAATATAATTACATTATTTTCTCCTATTTATTTTTTATTTCCTATTTATTTTTTACCTATTTATTTATTTATTTATTCATGTATTTATTCATAATATAATTAAATAATTTTATTTTCTATTTATTTTTACTTTATTTATTCATTCATGTATTTATTTATTTATTCGTAATATAAATTATTTTTTCCATTTTTTTACTTTATTTATTCATGTATGTATTTATTTATTTATTTATTCGTAATATAATTAAATATTTTTTCCTATTTATTTTTTATTTCCTATTTATTTATTTATTAGAGTAAGTTATTACGTTTTGATAAAAGATTATCACTGAATTATTCACAATAAGAGCAGGAATTGAGAAAGTAAATGTAGTTGATGTTGGACTGTCAGCTGATTGGCTGTGGGCGGCTGTGGGCGTGTCCTGTGACGAGACCGTGTCTTTGTGGTGAGTGTGAAGCAGCTGATTGGCCGTGGGCGGCTGTGGGCGTGTCCTGTGACGAGGCTGTGTGTTGTTGCCCGTCAGCTGCTCTCAGGATTAGCCGCTCTGGGCCGCTGCAGCGCTTCTGAAGGACCAATTAGAGCTCTTAATAAAAGCATTTAGAGGAGATTACGCTGCACATTTGCCAGGGCTTCATGCTGTGGAATGTTTGGACTGAGAATGAGCCCAGAACATTCACCGTTTGAACACAGCAGAGCCAACCGCACCTTTCCAACAGACCAATGCCGAGCGCGAGAGGAAGAGAGAGAGAGACGCGTAATAAAGCAGACCTTTTCCACAGAAAAACTGCCAAATCTGGAAGTTATCTGCACGTTTCCAGCGCTGAAAAGGTGCTTCTGCTCTGGAACATCAAATCAAATGTATATATATAGTGCTTTTCACAATGCACAAGCATTTTAGCAGAGCTGGGCAATAATCTTCACATTTTTTGACAATACAAGCAATAAAGTAGTTAAGATTTCCTATATAGTGTGTGTGTGTGAATGGGCAGCTGTACAACTTTACATATAGAGCTGTGAGAAAAAAATGAAATAAAAAATTATTTAGAAATTGCAGTGCATTAGCCTGGCTTCTTAAAGTTGTCTGTTCTTCTCTATTGAGCCGTATATCTGAGAGAAATGGCTTGGCAAACAAGAACAAATGTAGGGCGGGGCTTGATTGTGTCTGTGTGGAATTGATTGGATGGTTGTGGTTTGCTATTGGTGGATCTCATGTGAGTGACAGGTTGCCCCGCCCTCATCATCAGAGAAGAGAAGAGATGCTGCAAGAGGGAGGAGAAGATATTCTGATTCAAGATTACCAGAACATGAATTTAACACAATAATGATAAATCATTCAGAATAAACACTGCAATATTCCATAAAAACGATTTTGATTTGATGGTGACTTTAAGCTGCGCCCCATTCCATAATGTTGGTCACTTCTTAAACCAGCCAGTGTTTTTCTCTCTCATTAGGCGCTAGATTCTTTTCTTTATTTGAAATTGCACAGCTAATGGTTTATTCACGAGGAGTGTGCCGAGATTTTCCCCTCTGATAGCAGAAGGATTAAATAATGACGAAGCGTGTGGAATGACGAGCAGCCTCGTTCTCATTCGAAGAGGTAAAACGCAATCAATCTTCATTCTGCTCGGCTTTAATGAAGCTGTAGCACGAACGAGAGAGAGAAAGAGAGAGAGAGAGATCTGCCGCCGAGCAATTAATCTTTGCATTAGTCGTTACATTTAAATGTGCTGTGATAATGAGGACTCGGAGAGGACGGCTGAGATAGCGGCCCTTGTACGCGTTCAATCAACCTTACGTTGTCTTCGTCCTTTAACGTGACTCCTGGCTTTATCAAAGCACCAAATCGAAACTATTAGTTCTCGCTGCTTTGAATTTCTCTTCATTTATCTGCAGAAGCTGCAGGACTGAAACAAAGGAAGCTCTTAATGATCCGGAGCGCCGCTCACAGATCCAGACGCTGATTAGATGCTGCTTTTGCTGGACAGATACCAGAAAAACTTTGAAAAATATTGTTTGTCCAACAGGCCATAAATGAGCGTTTTAACTAGCGTCAGGATTTATTTGGGATGATTTTGCTTGCGGTTACAAAATTATGAATATCATATTTTGGTCATTACGTTTCCTAAAGTGGGTGAGTTTTGTCATTCTTCTAGTCTCATGATGTTTAAGTGATTGTTTTATTGAAATTAATCTAAACTTCCTTTGGTACACTGCAAAAAAAAAAAAAAAAAAAAAAAGTATTTTTGTCTTGTTTTCCATTACTTCAATCAAGATACATTTACTGTTTACTGTTGTTTACTGAGAAATTTATCTAAATGAAGTGAGTTTGTGCTTAAAACAAGAACAAATATCTGTCAAAGGGGTCAGATACCCCATTGGTAGATATTTGTTCTTGTTTTAAGCACAAACTCACTTATTTTTTTATGATTTTTTTTCTCAGAAACTTAAAGTAATTTCTCTTCTCCAGTAAATGTATCTTGATTTCAGAATGTTTAGATATTTGTGCTGGAAAACAAGACAGAAACACTGAGGAAGAACATCATTTGTTGCATTTTTTAATTGAAATTGATCTAATTAGAGTTGTTAAGTTCATTTCTGCACAACACTTCAAACTGAATTCATTGTACAATCAAGCAAATGCATAATATCAAGGTCAAAATGAAAAATAATGAGATATTATTCTTACTAAATTGCTCAGTCTTAACTAGTCCTGTTGATGCTAATCAGCTGTGTGTTTTTAGAGGACTTGTTTGTTCTTTATTCGTAGAAACGTTTGTAACGTTTTACACACTGATGAGGGAAGTTTTGAATGTCCTTCATGGTAGTTTTAGGATCAGTCTGATCAAAGCCTTTGTAACAAAGTATCTTTTCAACATTTGGCCTTGAAACAATGTTACAGGCAGCAAACGGGTCAGTTACATTGTTTCAAGAAAACGAGTTACATTGTTTAAAAAAAACGAGTCAGCTACATTGTTTTTTAAAAAATGAGTCAGTTACATTGTTTCAAAAAACAAGTTACATTGTTCAAGAAAACGAGCCAGTTACATTGTTTAAAAAAAAATGAGTTATATTGTTTAAAAAAATTAGTCAGTTACATTGTTTCAAAAAACAAGTTACATTGTTTAAAAAAAACGAGTCAGTTACATTGTTTCAAGGCCAAATGTTCCAAAAGTTACATTGTCACAAAGGCTTTGATCAGACTAGCCCTAAAACAAGTTGGAATTTTGCAGAAAACATTTTTTCCAATTCTTCTAAGTCTTTCCTGTAATCTTCCCCAAATTTGTGTTAAATAATTGTAAAAGAAAAGACAATATTTACAGTTTTTCTTCTATTTTGACAAAGAAAATATTTCCGAACAGTAGAGTCATTGCGTGTCTCAGAGCAACACAGTTTCAGTTTTGTTACTGAATGAATCCGCGTTTTTGAACGAATCATTCTAATGAATGACTCGATGACTCACTTCTGCTTTGTCCCTGAATGAATCAGCCATTGTGAACGAATCTTTTGACTGAATGATTCAATGAGTAGCTTGTTAAGGCAGTGAATTACCGCCACCAGCTGGCCGTTTAAGTATTTAATTTTTGATGAGGGGCTGAGGGATGAAGATTTAATGCTGTTGTTCTTCAGTCATGATTGTAACAATAGTGCTGGTTAAAGCAATTAAATGCATTTTAAAATGGACTATTAAGAGCGAAATATGAGATAACACTGTAAATATAACAGAGATAAAGAGGTAAAGTAATTGCATTTTAGTAAAAATAAATGTTAACTAAAATAAAAAATAATATTTCAGCTAGTCGCCAAACCAATATTTCTCATTTTCACATAGTTTAACTTGATGTACTAAAATAACGAAAACTGTTAAATAAAATGAATAAAAATTGTATATACATATTTTTAAAATAAAATGTCAAAAACATTTTGAATATGAAGATCCAGTCATTGTCTAGATGCATGTGCATGCAAATTTCCATTGCAAATTGTGAAAAGTGCCTCTTTTGTGAGTGCGTTTGTGCCATTAAATGATTTGCATAATTCTTTTACTGAATCTGTTCCTTCAGAACACAGGCAGTGTGTAACGAGAGGATCCATTAGCGGCCGCTCTTCATTCTCAGTGTGTGTGAGTGACAAACTGCCTTCATAAGTGTGTGAAGGAGCTTTAGAGCTTCAGAGAAACACCAGGGTCATTCGTTCTGTCCATGGCTTTATCATCATTTGGTTTTTGCCAGCATGATCCTATATCACAATTACCCAGCATTACTTGTTCCCTCTCCGTGTGTGTGTTCAGTCACGGATCATGCCTGTGAACTCTTGAAATCCCTAAAATCAAGAGGAAAATGACTGTAATTTAATGTGTGTTTGTTTTTGTTTTTATTAGAATAAATAAATAACATTTTATTTTTAGATTTTTATTAATTTTAGTTAGAGTTTTAGTGATTTTGTTGTTTTTGTCATTTTTATTAGATTTAGTTTAATGTATGTCTATATAGTTATTATTAAATACAAATTAATATTAAATGCTATTTGTTAGTTTTAGTTTATTTGTAGTTGTAGTTATTTTCGTACTTAAAGTTAAACTAAATGAAAATGAGAAATGTTTTTTTAGAAACTAGCTGAAATAAAATAAGTTTTTATATTTTATTTTATTTCAATTAATTTTGTTTATTAATTGTTGTTTTTTTATTCATTTTCTTTATGTTAAATATTATGTATGATTTTGCTTTTTTGTTCTAATTAATAAAAACAGAAAATATATTAAAAAAAAAAAATTCAAAATATTTTTTAAAAACTGTAATAGTATATCAATGATAAAATAGCAAATATCCCAAACATCCCAAAATGTACATTACAGTAATGTTTATTTATTGATTGATTTATTTCCAATTTAAAAAAACATTATATTACAGTATTTTTATATAGCAAAGAAACTGTATTGCAGTCATGAGGGAGAAAAAAAAACAATAATTAGAAATGTAATATGATTTAGTTTTTTTAATAAT